>GG745374.1:105433-240042 GCA_000151295.1 Allomyces macrogynus ATCC 38327 | reverse complement strand
CACCCGCTTGCAAACCAAAGTCGACCGGTTCGACGGTTTCGCCCCCGCGACGGGGCTTGGTAACGACTTAGCTCAACCTCTTTGCCAACCCAACACCAACACCAGCACCAACATGTACCACCGTCTTGATGATCCCAATGCTGCTCGATAATGCATGCTACACGGCGCGCCGCCGCTCCACCCGTCAAGGCTGACCCGGCCCCACTCCGCACCCGAACCCGCAGGAGCCGCCCGACAACGCCGCCCCGCACCGCAGCAAGCGACCTGCCGCTCGACGAGCAGCTCGCCAACCGCATCGGCCAGGCCAACGCCGACGATTTGGCCGCCACCTTCCCGATTACTGACGAGGACGACGATGCCGCCTCTGGCGTCGGCAGCATGCAGCTGACGCAAGATGAAGAAGCGCGCGTCGAGGACATTGGCGCGCTCTCGGTCCAGCAGCTCGAGCAGCACGATGCCGAGGTGCTCGTTGGGGTGCGTGTTGTGATGGTCGATGGGGGGGGGGGGGGGGTAGGTGGGGAATGAACCGTGTTGTTAACAAGGACCCATTGCGACGCGACGCGGTTCCAGATCGACCTGTTTTTCCAAAACCAGTTTGACGCGGCGCACGCCATCATGCGCAAGAAATCCGCCGAGGACGCGCTGTTTGCGCTTGCCGACGGCCTGTTTGCCATTCTCAAGGGTACCTTTCTTCCTTTCAATCAACCTACGCGTCATCTCCACCCTCACCCACCCGTCCCGCGCGATCTGCACGACAGCCCTCACCACCTTCGACCCCGACGCGATCCAAGCCGCCCTGTCCACCTTGCAACGCGCCGAAGCGCTCGCCTCGACACAATACAAGCTCGCCACGCCCAAACCCACCGGGTCCAAACTCGGGCAATGGATTCGCGGCGGCGCCTCGTTTCTCGCGCAGTCCACGGGCCTGTCCGACTCGGCGCCACTCGCACCGGGCCAGATGCGGTCGACCGTAATTCGCGCCGAGGCGGCACTCCTGTCATCGACGCTGCACCTGTTCCAGGAATCGATTCTCGGCATGGTCCGGTCGGGTCTGTGTTTGCGCAAGGCGCAAAAGAGTTACTCGCAGGCGTGGGCGCAGTACAATAAGGGCGTGAAGGAGGGTGAGGTCGAGAAGCGGATCGATTTGCATACGCGGTCCGGGGTGTTGTTTGGGTACGTATTGCGAGGCTGGCGGCGGGGGAGCGCGCGAAGCTGACGATTTTCGACGCGCGTGTAGGATCGGCGGGATCAACATGGGCCTCTCGATCTTGCCGGCCAAGGTGCTCAAGGTGATTGCGATCCTGGTACGCGCACTCATTCACTTCGTTTCGCGCCCGCTCGACTTGCGCGTATCTGACCTAACGCCATTGCCGTCGTTCTCCAGGGCGTCAAGGGCAACAAGCAGCTCGGGTTCGACCTGCTGCGCGCCGCCAGCGCGACGAACGGCGCACGCGCCGTCGTCGCGTCGCTCTTGTCCGTACCCCCCTCCACCCTCCTCCTCCCCCCGTACCCCACAATTCCATCCCACTCACCGAACCACTCTTCGACGAAAACAGCATGTCCGGGTACAACGCGATCCACTCGTCATTCGCCCCCGAACTCCTCGGCCCGTCCATGGTCCCCGTCGCTCTCCGGGAACTCCTTCCCTGGGTGCGCAAATTCCCGTCCTCGCCGTTCCACCTGCTCATGCTCGCGCGTGCGCTGCGCACCGCCGGCCTGCTCCCCGAAGCCGACCTGTACCTCGACCGCGCCTACACCGCGCAATCCCTCTGGCCGGAACTCGCGCTGCTCTGCGCCTACGAGCAAGGCATCAATGCCATGATGCGGCTGCAGTGGGATCGTGCGGCAGCCGTATTTGCGGACCTTGGGAAGAGGGCCTACTGGTCGCCGGCGTTCTTCGTGTTTGCCGAGGGCGCGTGCCGCGCGATGGCCGGTGATGTGACGGGGGCGCGGGCGTGCATGGAGCGCGCGCCGGCAAAGGTGGTACGCAAGTACGGCGGGCGCGTGATTTCCGTGGAGCAGTATATTTTGCGCAAGGTCGAGTTGTACGCGGGGCGGGACGCGTTCAATATGTATAACCCGGGCCTCGGTACGTCCATTGCTCTCCGCTCGCGCTCGCCGCTTGGACTCACTTGGTGGAAATTCGCAGAACTGCTGCTCATCTGGAACGCCTACCCGATGATGTCCTGCCCGGACCTCGCCACCTGCCGCGCGACGGTTCTCGCGACCCTCGATCAACTCGCCGCGCAGGGCGACGCCGACCACGACGCGCTCGCCGTGCAGCACCTGATCCTCGCCGCGATCGAGAAGGCGCTCGGGGATACGGTGGCGGCCACGCGGTCGCTCGAGTACGTGCTCGAGGACCTGACCGTGGCTTCGGAATCGTGGGTCCCGCCGTTCGCGGCCTACCACCGCGCGGTGCTGGAGGTCGCGGTTGGCGCAGAGAATGGGGAGGCCGTGGCGGAGGTGCTGGCCAGGGGGCGCAAGTGGTTGGGACGCGCGGGCAAGGCGACCGAGTTTAATTTCGAATTTCGGTACGTTGGCGGTCATCGGGTGGGGCCGGCGATTTGGACTGATGGGTTTCGGTGCGCCGTGTAGGTTGGCGCTGCGCATTCATTTGGCGACGCTGCAGCTCGACGAATGGGCGGCGTTGGGCGACGCATTGGATTTGCGCAAGGAGTTGACGAAGCAGGATGTCGCGGGGATGTTGCCGGCCGATTTGTGATGGATGGCAGCGGCGGTGGTGAGATGGGGGGTAGGGGGGGGGGGGGAGGGACTCCATTTATTGCGCAGGGCTTGCAGTTGCGTGGAATAAACCGTTCCGGAGATGGGGATGGATGCACATGATGGTTTACAGTTCGATTGCGGGATGAGCGTTGTCACGACGGAGGTGAACCGACGTGAATGGACGCGGCTCAACAGAACTGCGTCCACCAAGGTCAATTCAGCCTGTTCACCAGCTACCTCTTTATGTCCCCATCAAGGTTTACGACAATCAAGACCAACACGCTCACGAAAGTGTTAGTCCACCTCCTCCTCAAACCAGGTTGCTGTGTTTCGGCAGCTTGTGTGGAGCACCGTCATTGTCTCATGCGGGCATTATCGCAAAGACGCGCATCTAGTTGAGCATCTAAGTCCAGCTGCTCACATCATGCTCGATCAACCTGCATTAGTGGCCGTACAGCCTGCAAGTGGCAAGCTGAGCACCTTGCCTCGTTTCCATGCGTGGACGGATATTGTGCACAATGGCAGGTATAGTTGATGCCGCACGGCCGACCAGCTTGTCCAGCGCAAAATGCGCAACCGATTTGATTTGACAAGCAAACTTGACATGGCCGTATTGGTCCATCGCATCGCGCCAAACTCACTGGAAAAAGTTCAGCCAATTTTCGCGGCAAATTCTACACGACAAGAGAGTGCCTTATCGTCTAGCCGCTGGCTGACGGAAATATCAACAAGAGTGGAACTCGAACCCAAGAAGAAGGCCCAGACGCCATCTCGTATTGGCCGTGCTGTTGCTGAGGAAGGTGCCATCATGCATGTAGCTTGACGGTGCTCCTGTTCAACAATGAGATCTGCAAAAGTCCGAACGCGATGAGCGCATCATTTTGAATCAGTTTCTTGAAGCGCTTTTCAATTATCAGCAACGTTGAGAATCGAACCCGAGCGGAAACAAGGCCCACCGGCTTGTGCAGGCCTTGGTCATGATTTGACTCTCACAGAATTGCATATTGGTGTTGCTCTCGCACTCTATTGTAGGTGTGCATTTTCGTGCGCGCTTGCAGCTCGATGCGTGTCTCTGACACAGGCAGCCAGGCAATATTGTTTTCCTACCGAACCCCTCAGCAGCGATTGTTCTCCTCAGTGTACTGTTTCGCGCTCCACCAAGTTTGAGAGCAAATTAGTGCCCACACATACTCCATGGGTTCTCGAGAACGACAAGCAAAAAAGCCAATTTATCGCGATGTTGGGATTCGAACACAAACACATTGCAATGTCCTTGGCCATGCTGCTGCTGGAATGCGATGCAGGGGCTTCTTCCGCCCAACTGGAAGCAAAAGGTCTACAGAGAGGCCCGCAAGAAAACGCCCAGCAAGTCCAGCCGAATTGCCTTGTTCTTCACGACATATATTTTCAGCTACCTTGTGATTCAAACCCAAGCGTAAGCAACCTCCCACGGCCTTAAAATCTTGGACTCGGACACTGTGCATGAGTGCGCTTTCCCGCTTTCACTGTGATGAATTTCATGCGTGATACTGCTGCTCATGGTGATGAGGGAGCTATCAGCCAAGCGACACCGCGCTTTTGCGATCTCCTGTTGGTGCATCGGTCCCACCCCCAGGTGCAGTGATACATGCCCTTCCAGCCCTGAGAGCGCCCAGCGGCCTGTCCGACTTTCTGGACGTGGAAAGTATGCCATGATGCTGGTGCATCATTTCCAACTCCCAAGACCTCAGACTGACTGCTGCTGGCACCAGCTGAACACACAACAGGGTTTCGATGTCTTTTTATATGGTCCCAGCGCTCATGATGGAGGCACAAACATAAATTATCGGAACGGCAATCATATGCCGCCCTCCAGCAGTTTAAATTGACAGCAGCAGTGCAGCATGAGGATTCGAACCCACACACTCAACATGTCACTTGCTGCGACCTGAGCATCATCACCATGGTACTGCTTGTCTCCTGAGACAATGCATTATCTGAGGCCTGTTTGCCGCCATCAAGCACAAAGTGCTTCTCGGCATTCTGCGGTAATCTGTAAAGAATCATTGATTCTTCACTCCTCCCCCCCACTGTGTGTGTGTGTGGGGGGGGGGGGGGGGGTAAGTAGGGGGCTCTAAATCTTGATCTCTTATGAGATTGAGACCCCGTGCCTGAATTCCCGACGAAAATCTCTGACTCTCTGAGGTCATCGTAGATTCTCATTCTAATCATCCTAACACTTAGAAAAAACTTCGTCCTGTGTGGAGATAACAGGACTCGAACCTGCAACCTTTGACTTGCAAAGCCAACACTCTAACCAATTGAGTTATATCCCCAAAAATCCTTTCTACACCAAGTCAGGACTTAGGTCCAAGATCAAATAGATCCCGTTCATGGATCGGAAACCTCTGCAACGAAGATGTCTCTACAATGCAGATGTCTCTACAACGCAGATGTCTCTACATCCAAAAAAACCTGAAGGATGTACCGAAGGTACATCGAGAACCGGAGTTTCCCTGAGGGGTGGGATGGGTCTCTTCTGATCCCGGTCAGCCCCCATTCGGGGCGAAATGTTATCTCTTTGGGATCTCTTAACCCGTTATAGGAATCGAACCTATATTACTCAGATCATGATGGCACCATGCCAATCTCCCGACCGTCCAACATGCGGCCACGACTTATTTATTGGCTGCTGGTGTGAGGAAGGCAATGTTTCGACATCTTGTCGGCTCCAAGATTTGGATCAACATCAACCCTGGATGGCCGAAAGTTGAATCTTCAGCTTGCGGGGCGTCGCCGCCACCAGGAGTGATTGGATTTGCATCGATTTGAATTTGGAGAGGCGCTTTTGGGCAGTTCGGGCATGGAGATGTGTGCCTCCTTTTGCCCAGCTCAAACATACATTTTGTCCATATCATCATCCCAACAATGCCTGCAGAAACTCGCACTAGCTTCAGTCGCGACGGCCACCCCATCCAGACCAGATTCGCAAGGTCTTTCAACACGGCGCCGCCACTGCAAAGCTGGGGCGGAAATGATGCTGGGACGGCGTTGCCACCATGACCTGCAGGCGCAAAACCATGCATAGGGGTGTAAGGTGCAGCAGCCAACCGGGACGAGCCATGGCGTCGCCACATGGAGCGCCTATAAAAGCACGGCGTTGCCCCTCGGGCAGTGAGGAAACGGATTGCAACGCTGTCTTTCAACACCAACGATTGGCCATGAAGTCTGAGGGCGTCGCCGTCCTGTTCATCATCCTCGCGCTAGCTCAGGCATGCTCCGCTGCGTGGCTCGAGAGGTACGACCGTCATCGTGGAATGAATTCAACTCGTTCCTCGCACTCATTCGATCTGGTTCCATCAGGCAGGTTATCGCCAATACTTGGGTTCGGACGCCATCAGCGAATGGGCGCGCCAATGTCGGCCGATGCCTCGACTTTGCCCCTGAGACTGCCGGTTCGTGCATTTTCCTCCCTGTCATGCCGGTTGCCGAGCCTTACTGACAGCAGATTCGTTTCCGACGGCCATACAGACGGGAATTATGCAAGCGCGGGCCTTTGGACGTGCCACGCACCTTCGGACGCTTTTGCTGATCATCAGGTTCGTGTTGTTCAAATTGCAAGGTTCTCAATTCAGCACGAGCGTGACTGACGCGAGGTCATTCGATTTCAAGCTCTTTGACGTGTGGTATTATGAGCAGCCGCATCCGGACAACATTGGTGGGAAGTGGTACGACATGACCATATCGCACGTGCACAACGGCGTGCGGTATTGTCTGGACCTGGATCAGGGCAAGGTCTTTGACGACGCTAAGATTCAGTTTTGGAAATGGCACGTAGCTGACCTGCTTTTCCTGAAGTGGTTGGTGATCGTCTCGTTCCCTACTGGTATTGAGTGCTGACGGCCGACCTGTCTCCAGCACTGGCGGCGAACCGCAATTGTGGTCGTACAATTGGGCCGTCGGGTTTCTCCTCGAACATTGGCCCAGCAGCTGGTGCTTCAGCGCATCTGATAGTACGTTGCGGATACTCGGCGCCAGTCTTTCTGCTGCAACCAGCCACTGACGCGGACATCCTCCCAGCCAATGCCAACGGCGCGCGGGTCGCGCTCCGCTTCTGCGCCGATCACGTCGACGCCGCCACGTTTCAAATTATGGCGCCGGGCACCGCCATTTCAAATGCGCTGCCCGAGCTGAGCGGACGGTGCAGCGGCACGTGCCGCTTTGACTGCCCGGACGTGTCGGCTGGAGAGCAGGCCGAGGCATGGATTGACGGCACGCGGCTGGCGTGCGGCCGAACGGCGTCGAACGCGTTCTATTGCGTGACGGCGGCGCCCTCGCTCGGCCCCATCAACTCGAACGCCTGGTGCGGGTGCTACTGCCCGCAGGGCGGTCCGGGCCACCACGGTTTTTCGCCGTTGCGGTTCCCAGTGCCGCAGCTGCGCGTGACGCCCGACATGCCCGCGAGTGTCCGGCCCGTGGAGGGGAACACGGCCGTCTAGGAGGGCGGAGAAGAACCGGGTGGAGATTGGGTATCTTTCGGAAAAGGCTTCAACCATGAAGAGACAATAGTTTTTGATGCTTGCTGGCATTTGGATAACTGGTTCGACCTGCAAAATGCAATGAGTATGTCTCGTTCCACTCCACTGACTATCACGTGAGTTGCTGATGTTTATCAGCATTCGGATTCGAACCCGAATGCGGAAAGCGCTACCCGCCAGCGGCTACGATGCACAACTCGTTTCTGGTTGATGTTCAAAAGGGCTACCGCTTGGCTTGGTGCTTGCTCTGATGTGGGCAAGAACATTGGCACCGTCAGGAAAACTGCCCGCCCAAAATACCCGTAATTTCGTATCCAAGTCTACAGTCCCCATCCCCGTCGCTACTCCTCCGCTCCACGCTACTCCACCACCGGCCCACCACTCGCTCCACCCGCCCCACTGCCGCCCAGCTGCGCGCCATCGCGCACACCCGAGGCATCCGCTGCTGCGCGATCCATCGACCGCCGATGCTGCCCAGCCGCTCCTGCACCCACCGGTCTCGCGACCAGCGACGTCGCCGGCAACGACGCGCGATGCGCGAGCGGCAACGGCCGTGTATTCGCCGCCGCCGCGGCTGCCACATTCGCGGCCCCGGACCCCTGCGACTGCGACGCGCGCACGAGCAGCGGCGGCGGTGCCGCGACCGCGCGCGACAGCCTCGGTGACCTCAGTGGGGATTCGGGCACTCCGTCCCCGACACTCGCCACCGACCGGCGCGTGCTGAGCTGCGCATTGCGTACGGCATTGGCGGCCGTTGCTGGTGCCGTGGCCGCGGCCGCTGCCGCGGCCGGATCGAGCCCGAACGCGGCCTCGTCCGACCGCCGGCGCGACTCGACGCTGTCGAGCCGGTGCTGCGCGTGTGCTTCGATCTTGCGCCGCAGGTCCGGGAAGTGCGCGAGGACGTGGTCGAGCGATTGCTTGTCGAGCACGCGAATGTCGCAGTGCGTCGCCGCGCGGATGTTGGCGGTGCGTTTTGCGTCGGAGGTCAAAAGCGCGAGCTCGCCAAAGTAGGTGCCTTCGCCCATGGCGTCGTAGACTTCAGAAAGGTCCTCAGAAACAACTTCGGCTTTGCCGCGGCGGATGAAGAACTGGAGGTGCGGAGTGGAGGATGAGTGCGGGGAAGAAATGGTGGAGAGAGATCGTGGGGGTGGGATGTGCACCATGTCCTTGCCCGCGTCGCCCTTGGTGACCATCAGGTCGCCAGGAAGGAAGAGCTCGGGGCGCAGCGACCGCGAGAGTGCCTTGATGACAGGCACCGACGCCTCGCTGAGAAACGGAACCTAGATTGGATCAATCCCGCCCAGTCAGTCTCGAGAGCGCATCAACCAATTTCGTGGACCAAGAGCGTACCTTGCGCAAGAGCTGTTCGTTCATCTTCATGGCCACGTCCGCGTAAAATGCCGGCGGCAGCCGCAACAACAGATCCGCCGCATTGAACCCGCCCGTCTGCAAATGGTGGAAACTGTAGTAGTCGAGCACGCGCGACTGCAAGTCTTCCGGGAACGCGCGCTGCTGCATATGTTCCTTGACAGCCTCAATCTTTTGCTGAAACTGCACTTGCAGACCGCGCGAGTTGGTCAGGAGCGACGTGACCGTGCCCGTGCAGTACCCAAAAACAAAGTTGCACAGCGCCGACCCGACAATGGCAACGACGCGCTCTTCAGAGTTGGTCGCTGTCGGGAGGCCGTAGCCCGTCGTCGAGATGGTGAAGACGCTGAAGTAGAGCGAGGTCAGGTACCGCGAGATGAGCGGCATTGTGCGAATGTCCTCGCGCGGGAGCAGGCGCGAGGGCCACCGGTCGGTGAGCGACGTCGTCGCCGTGCAGTCGTCGTAGCAGCTGATCGCGGCGGATTAGAAGACGACGGGTCAGTGGAGAAGCTCGGAACCGGCGTGAAGAAATGTGCGGCACGCACCCGGAAACGTAGATGACGCAGGCAAACCAGTGGCAAACGGTCGAGATCAGAAACGCAAACTTGATGCAAAAGCCCCACATCGACTTGTAGAGGTCGTTTTGCGTCTGCTCAAAGTAGGCGAGCACGCGGGTGACCCGGATCTGGACCACGAAGCGCGGCAACATCCGTCAGTCGATCCGGGTCGCCGCTGAACCCTCAAACAAGAGCGTGGCCCAAATCCCGGAACCTACCAACCGGTTCATGCGCAGCACGGCCTCGGCGAGCGTCGGCAGTGCGCCGGGCAAGACGACGGCGGGCGCAATTGCCTCGAGCGGGATCAGCGACGCCAAGTCGACCCAAAAATCGCCAGCGAGCATGCGCCTTGAAATCCTGGCCACGTCCATGACCATTGTGCGGTCCTCGATGAAAGGCACGTGGAATCGCAGGAACATGTCGACAATGAAGAGCGCGTCGAGCGTGTAGCAAATGGCGATCAAGGGCGCCGACTGCCGTGCAAACGCCACGACAAACGGCTCGAGCAATACCGTTATGTAGATGCCGATCAGCGTGAAGAGCTGCCAGGCGCGGTACCATGGCGAAGTCGGGAGGATGACCCAGCATGTCGCGAGCTGCCACGTCGTCAGGTCGCCCGCGTCGACGGCAAGGTAGCGCGCCGACGTCATTTGACTGCAGCAATGAAGATGATGGTTGTGGTCGGTGGCAGTGGCGAAGCTGGTGGCAGTTGCAACAGCGCGTCGGTGGGGCCGAATCTGGTGTGCTTTCCCGTCGTTGGAGGGCACGTCAGGATCGTCGTGGTCAATGTGGTCGGCCGTCGTCTTGGTTTCTGAACAAAGAATGCGGCCAGCGTCAAAGCCGAATCTTTGCAGGCAGTGCGGGTTTCGTTACATAATTTCTTGCGCGCACGGTCGACTTGTAGACGTCGCTTGGCCGTTGCAGAATAAATAGGTTGATCGTGATCTTGACCTAATATCACCAACAACGTGACCGCGTCTCATCTGGTTGCTGTTCGCTGATCGCGTCGGTTGACGCTGGCAGCCTCAAGCCGAACGGACAGAGAGATTTCCTCTTGAAAATGATGGCCGAGCATGGCGCCACCGACAGTGTACGAGAAAATTGTGGCCAGTCCACGTTCGTATCCTAGCTGCTACCTATTGCGACTGCGACGAATAACTCCCATCTACCCTCAGGTCTCGTCTAGTCTCCCGGCTCCGACAACGCCCCCGTCCTCGCGACCGTCGCGCCATGCAAGCTCACCGAAACCGGCCCACCTGGCGTTCCGGCCGCCGGACTCCCGGTCGCTGCGACAAGCTGCAAGTTCGTCCCGTCTCTCGATGTCGAATATCCCGCCGGCCGTCCCGGCTCCCGACTCAACTGGCTCCCACTGCGCGTATTCGACAACATGCGCACGGTCCGAATCCCGACCAGAGCACGCACCCACACGTCGCGGTCCGCGTCCGAATCGAACTGCACGAGCCATGCGCATCCCCGCGCGAACAAGTGCAAGCACAGCGGATGGTGCCGCGGATCGGCGTCAAACTGGACGCTTCCGGCGGCCGTGAGCCGCAACGCAGTGCCGAGCTCGCTTGAATCCGTCTGGTCGTCGGGGTCGGGCTGCAGGACGAGGTACCCGTCCCCTGGACTCAGCGTGACCGCGTGCATGGTCCACGTCGCGAACCATGCGGTCGTCGACTTGACGGGGAACCGGCCCGACAGCTTACTTGCCGCGGCCGCATTGGGCACACCGAGCTTGGTCGTGTTGGTTGGTTGCGCGCGCGCCGTGGTCACGCCACCACCGGCACCGGTCGCGTTCCCGACGCTGCTGGTGCGCCCGTGGATGTGGCTCTTGAGTGCGCGCCGCACCGTGGTCGTGTCGTGCGAGGCGCGGCCGCGCAGGAGCGAGACGACGACGCGGCCGACGAGCGCGACATACGTGAACGTGACAACATACAAGAGCAAGATGCTGCGCAGGTAGTACGCGCCGAGGGCAAAGTCGCGGAACGGGACGAGCGCAAATGTCAGGATGATTGAGCCCACAATTCCAATGTTCTGGAGGGAGCATGCCATGGCGTCAGTGAGCGCCTAGAAGGGTCAGATCGACCAGAATGTGACGCGCCTGAACCGAGTACATGATCCACGTCGTCTCGCGAAATGCCGACACGACGTTGCGAGTCTAGTCGCGAAAAAAATCGAAAAGTCAGCGCAATTTCCTCTTCTCCACCCACTTGCGCGCTGGAATCGCACCTTGTACGCCAGAAACATGACCGCAAGGAGCAGCGCGACATTGATCGCGACCGAAACGACCGTCACAGCTCTGATCCCGGCCAAATTCGACGACTGGCACGAGTAGCACAGAGTATGCCTGCTCATGATTGCGACGGGCTCACTCGGAAACGCGCCGAGCCAAATCGCGTAGATGATGGATTGCACGGCAATCAAGAGCCCGACGAACCGCACGAGATAGTGGTTGTCGATGGCCTTAAGCCGTTTACGAAGGGACGAATCTACAGACAAATGAGCAAACAGAGTCAGCCAGGCGGGATGGGCGTCAACTGGCGGAAAAGAACGCACTGTCAAAGATTTTCCAGAGCTAGCGATCGCCCAACAAACGATGTGAGTCGACCATCTCACAATCCACGCCCGTTCCATGCCCAATGTACGTACCCGATACGTCTTGACCCCCGCGCTTGCCAACACCAGCTGCGCGCCGACCGTCAAGGTCCACACCGGCGCAATACACGCCGTCCTCGACGGCTTGCCAATCTCGAAGAACCCGCTCGCCAGGACCAACTCGCACCCGACCGTGATCAGGACCAAAAACGGGAAGCTGAGATGTTTGACCGTCGACTTTTGCCGATTCACGGTCAGGACGACCGTCCCACCCACGAGTGCCAGCATGAGCAGCGCGCGAATCATCGATGTGGCCACGACAAACGAGTCGGCCCAGGTCGGGTACTGCACGGATTTGGGCGGCACGTCGACGGGCGGGGTGTTTGAACCGGAGTAGAAAAGCGGTGGGTGGACAGAAGCGACGGTGCCGTTCGAGTAGACGTTGAATGCCACGCGCTTGTCGCCGTTGTAGATGTTCAGTACGGAAAAGTCGCTACGGTCCGAATCGGCGTCAGTTGCCCACGCGCGCCACGGGACTTTCTTCCACGAAACGCACCCAAGCCGATCACCCGTACTTGTAAACGCCAGCGACCCCGTCGCGCCATCGAACGGCGGCGGCAAGAAATCGCCAGCGAGCGAGAGGGTCGGCGCGTTCAGGTTCCCTGGCCCAACCTTGGTCGCGAGCTGAATCAATCCCTTGGCCAACACAAGCAGGCAGTCGTAGTTGAGCCCGCCGTAAGGAACCGAGTCGGCCGAGGTCGTCTTGCCGAGCGCGGTCCACGCGCTCGCCATGGTCTGGTACGCGGCGGTGCCCGTTGCGATGAGCGGTGAAAAGTACATGGCGCCCTGCACGTTAGCCGTGTCGCTCGCGTACGTCGGCGACGACGGGAACACGGACGAGGAGAAGTATTCTCCGAGCGCGTCGGTGCCGATCTATGGCAGGAGAGTGGTCAGTGTTTCTCAAAGGCAGCGAGAGGTGGACAAGCGATGACCGCACCCAAACGCGGTCAGGCCCCAAGAGCCCTTGCTTGCGCGCCTCACGCAGCAGCACGACGGCGTCGTCCGACGACGACATGGCAAAAATGATAATGTTCGACTCGCTGTTGGCAATGTTGGCGACTTGAGAGCTCAGGTCCGGGTCGCCCGGGGAGTAAACGTCGCTGAGAGCGAGTTTCACGCCGAGTGCTCTGGCTGCGTCGGAAAAGCTGGCGGAGACTGGACAGAGCGACAAGTGAGTGGAATTTTGGTCGCGCGAGAAAAGTGGGGGAGAGGCGGACGTACTGGACCCGCCGTACGAGTCGGTGGAGACGAGCAGGTTCACCTTGGTCCACCCCATGGCTCTCACGAACCGGGCAATCGCGACGCCCTGCTGCGAGTCGTCCTATCAGCGTCTCGAAACTGTCAGCGCGCGCTCATCCATCGCGGACAGCAGATTGCGCGGCAAACGCAACCGGAATCGTCCGAAAAAACCGCGAAAACTCGCCAGGTTCGCTAAACACCGTGCTCGACGCTGTGCCCGAACAATGCCACGACCCGAACCTGCTCTCGGCATAGACCATGGGCCCCGTATTGCCCGACCCGGACTCGCCAATGAAGGCCACCGTTTGGTTGCGGTCATACAGGTCGAACATGGCGGCGACGGCGCCCGACCGCGTGTTCCTGGAGTTGCCGGGCACCAAGTTGAACCGGTACGAGACGTTCAGGCTGTTCATCACGGGTAACGCCGTTGCGAGCAGGTCGTAGAGCGTCGTGACCGACTCGTACGGCATGCCGTCTAGATACACCGACAGCGAGTGCGTCAGCGACTTACGGGGCTGTGGAACACACGCAGATGCAGCACACACTTGGGTCGGTAAACGGCAGGATCACGCCAATGTTGAACGTTGTCGTCGAGCCCGTTCCGTGCACGCCATTGTTGCCAGCCAAAATGACGAACAGGAGCACGGAAACAAGCACTTGCACGAGATGACTTCGAATCGCTGAATTTCGGCCTAGTGATCTTTGTGGTTGTGATCGCGTTGGAGCTGATCCGACGTGCCACCACGAATCCTGGACTTGCCATGACATGCAGGAACGGGCAGGGGCAAACTCTCTTGGGCCCATTCTGGAGATGGGTTCACGTGCGCTGTTGGGAGGTCAGCGGGCACTGGTGCATTGCAGCTGGGGATTGCAGCGCGTGGATGGGACGGCCCCTGAACGTGGCGCAGAGCGGCGAGCACGAACTTTTCGCTGGTGGAACGTGATGCAGTTGCGATCACAGTGCGGCTGGTCGCAGCGTGTTGAAGTGCACGCAGGGGCGCTTGGTCGTGTTGCGGATTTGAGGCCGTTTGGAAGTTGCTTTTGCCGTACCATCGTCGAAATCAAAAAAAGAGTCGGCGCCGCAAACGTCTAACGTGACCGCGTCGCGATGGCGGGTCGCTCGTTCCTCATCCGTGCTTTGGCAACTTCTTTCGAAACCATCAACGACCAGCCAAGAAACAGATCGAAGCAGGAACGGCACTGCACAAGCAAAATTGAAGCCGATTCGAACGAAACGCAACGGGCCTGCGGACGAACTATATATCACAGCAAGAGGTACTCAAAAGACATAGCCAAACGACCGAATCCGCCAAAACACGAACCGCCAACCACCAAGCACGAATCACAAACCACAAACCGGGACAAACGCAAAGCAAACGACACTCCAGACTCCAGGCCGTGAAGCACTGGTCACGCCGGAAACACACCACCAACGATCCCCTCCCCCCCCCCCCCCCCCCTCCTCAATTTCCATCGCAATGGCCAACCTCTTCCACCTTACGCCTGCGCAGCACCCGCCGCCGCCGCGGCCGCCGCATTCGCCGCCTCCTGCTGCTGAATCTCGACGGCCTTCTGCATGACCGCCACGACCACCTGGTGCGTCTCGGCCGAGACCCCGGCCGTCAAGCCCGCATACGTGGCCGGGTTCTGCGCCTCGAGTGCCTGGAACGTGGCCGTGAACGCGCCATAGGGCTCGAACGCGTCGAGCGGCGAGTCAAAGTACATTTCCTCCGGGATCTCGTCGTCGTCATCGTCGTCCGAGTCGGCGTCCGAGTCGTCCCCACCGTTGGCGCGCCGTGCGGCCGCGGCCAAGTGCATCAGCTCCTCGTCGTCCTCATCGACAAAGCCCGCATCGTCGTCGTCGTCGACGATATCCTCGAACCCGTCGGCGCCGTCGTCGTCGACGATCTCGTCGGGCACGTCGAAGGCGTCGACGTCCGACGCCTCGTCGATGCCCGAGAAGAAGCGCTCCTGCTCGGACCGGTTCTCGAGCGCCTTGGGCAGCGACTGGAAGACGGCCGCGGCCATGGCCATGATCTGCGGCAGACCCTGCTGCACAACCGCGGGCAACTGCGCGTGCGGGACAGCGAGCAGTGCGCAAATCCCGGCAATGCAGAGCTTCTTGTCGTGCACGCGCGAAAAGGCGGCGACCGACCGCGCCCACTGGTCGAAAACGGCGGTCG
Source organism: Allomyces macrogynus ATCC 38327 (assembly GCA_000151295.1). Taxonomy (NCBI): domain Eukaryota; kingdom Fungi; phylum Blastocladiomycota; class Blastocladiomycetes; order Blastocladiales; family Blastocladiaceae; genus Allomyces; species Allomyces macrogynus. The sequence goes on along the minus strand of GG745374.1, from coordinate 224,796 downwards.
TCCAGTGGTTTTCTTCGAGAATGTGCAGCGCGAGCGGCGGGTTGTAGTAGATGGCGTTGATGACGACTTCGAGCGTCGACACGCGCAGGTGGTTGGTCTTGATCTTTTGCGCGAGTTGCGCGACGGCGAGCGAAATGAAGTGCGGCAGGTAGGCGTCAATGTGGCCGCGCAGGTGCAGCATCATCGACTCCATGAGCTGGCACCCGCAGACGCGGTCGGCCTCGCCGAGGTCGGCAGTCGTCATGCAAATGTTGATCAGGTCGACCATGGCCTGCTGCAGCTGCGCGTTGCTCGCAAACTCGCGCGTGCCGTACGAAATGTAGTTGTCGAGGCACGGCACCATTTCGCAGACAAAGTCCGACGCGTCCGTCTTGGAGACGCGGTAGATCTTGTCGAACATCGACCACATGCACGGCGACACTTCCTTAAGCGAGTAGGTGCACGAGTCGATCAACTCAAAGACATCGCCGTAGAGGTCAATGATCTGGTGGTCGAGCACGTAACACAGCACGGGCGCAATCGTCGTCTCAAGCTGCAGCATAATGTCCTTGGACCCGTCGACCGAGAGTACGAGCGTCTGCATCGTCTTGAGCACGCCCATGGCCGCCATCGTCTTGTCCGTGGCTGCATCAAAGTCAAAGTCGTCCTCGTTGGTCGGCTCGAACGCATCGATCCCGGCCTGCGCGTCGTCCATGATGCGCACAAACGTGGCCGCGAGCTGCTGCGCGAGCTGCACGGCAAATGGCGCGACCTGCTCCGAGAACACCTCGACCATCTCCTCCATGACTGTCGCCAACATGTCCATGTCGATCTGGTTCTGCATATCGAGCAGCGCCTGCATGATCGCCGGAATGTGCGGCGCCATGGCCTCGCGCGCAACGTCATTGGCAATCATGGGCTTGAGCGCGAGACCGGCCTCGATGCGCAACGGCAGATCCGTATCCTGAATTGCCGCGAGCGCGGCCTCGAGCGCGCGCAATGCGTGCTGCGAGTTGGCGTACTCGAGCTCCGAAAACGCAGCGACCGTCTGGAGCGCGCGCGCGCGCAGGTACTTTGCCGGGGACGCGAATTCCGGGAACACGTAGTTGACGAGGAACGCCTCCATGTCGTTGCGCACCGACGACTTGGGCGAGAGCGCCACGTCGGCGAGCATCAGCAGCATGTGCAGCGCGCCGTCCTTTTGGTTGGCCGTCTGCGGCGTCGGCTGCTGCGCATGCGCGACCACCACCTGGTGAATAAACGCCATGATCTGGTCAAACGTGGCGGCACGCCGGCCCACGGCAAGCTCGAGCAGGAGCTGCTGGCACCCGGCCGTCGGCGACCGGAAGTCCTCGAGCGGGTCCTTGTGCGCGTGCACGTACTCGACCGGGTCGTCAGTCCAGAGCGCGAGGTCGTCGGCGGAGATGCACAGGTACGGGTGCACGACGTGCTGGATGAGCATGGGCACGTGCGGCTTCAGGATCGCCCACGTGTCCTTGTGCTTGATGGCGGCAGCGTAGAACGAGGTCATCAAGTAGACGACGCGCGGCGAGACGAAGGTGCCGTGCTGAATCGCCTGCTGCGTAATGTTCAGGTAGGTGTTGAGAATCGTCGGCGCGTATTGCGTCATGAACATGGGCGCAAACGTCTTGTACTTCTTGTCGGTGCTGAACGTCTCGAGCTTGGCGTTGCCGTACCGCGTAAAATACTTGTTGAGCACGTGGAACGCCCACTTCTTGGCCTTCCACCACGGGTGCTGCGCCTTGTCGCTCGCGTCAGCGTGCGGACCGAAAACCGCGTCGGGAATCGGCTTGGAGATGACGGCAACAAACAGCTGGCACCAACCGGCCAGGTTGTTCGGGTCCATGTGCGACTTGGACAGCTGCGACTGCATCGACCCGAAATACGATTTGCAAATCACCTTGAGCATCGACGCGGCCTCCTCCGAGTCGTGCTGCACCAGGTCGGTCGCAATCTGCAGCAGATACGGGAACACGGTCTTGACAATCTTGACGAGCGGGTTGCGGTCCTTGCCCGTCTTCCAACTGGATCAGGAGGCGGATCAGGGTCAGCCCTGATCGGTGCAACGGCATGTCGTTCAGAAATGAAAAGCTGCGTACGCAAACGCCTTGATGACTTCCTGCAGCGCGAGTAGCCCACCGTAGACGGCATTCGTGTTCTGCGTCTGCTGCACGAAATGGCCGACCTGCTCAATGAAGTTGGGCCACTGCTCCGGGAAATCGTGCACGAGCATGAAGTGCAGCGCGAGGCACAGCTGCGGTCTACGTGTGGCCCGTCGTGATCAGTTTGCGCTATCAGGATCCCCAACCAGCCGGAAAACACGTACCGCAGGTTCTGCGGCACGGCCACGATACTCGCGACCATCATCTGCTTGCACTGGTCGCGATCGACATCTGGCACGACGACCGACGACCCGGCCCAGTGGCTGCGCACAAAGTTCTTAAACGTGATGGCCGAGGCCATGCGAATCGCCGCGTCCTGCTCTTGCACGGCGACTTGCAGCGCCATGGGCAAGAAACCCGGCAGCTTTTGCACGGCCTTGACGTCGAGCTCCGACTTCATGCGCACGGCCTGGTCGGGCGACAGCGTGCCGCGCAGGGCCGCGTGGTACACTTGAATATCGGCCATTGGTGCTTCTTGGGGAATCGGGGTTCGATGGGCAATGGACGGATTCGGCGCCGGTTGGTGTGGCGTGACGACGACGTGACCGGGCGGCGGGCGCGCGAGTTGAAGTTGGGTGGACGGTGGTAATGGGTCGAGTCGCCCGTGCTCTGGGTCGATCTCTCGTCGTGATCGCTGAATCCGCGGCAGAGAACGCCAACTTCGTCCGTCGGCGATGGCGATGGGGCGTTTGCAACAGGCCTGGCCAATGGGTTTTGCGTTGCGGCTCTCAACTCGGGTCGAGCTGCGTCTCGGTCAGCTGACAGGGCATGACCCGTTGCCATGCAGCCCACGCACGTTCAAAAGCGAGTTCCGGAGAGCAAAAGACCCAGAAAACCTGGACGATTTTCTTCCACCAAAAACACCAAAAAACATAGCCAACATTTGAACAGCAGCGAACACAAAAACTAGAAAAAAGAGCACCCAAAACCGACAACGACCTACGAGCTGTACACGTCCACTTCATCTCTCTCTCGAGGCTTAGAAGCCCATGCCGCCCATGCCGCCCATGCCACCCATACCGCCCATTCCGCCGGCGGGCGCCGCCGGGGCGTCCTTCTTCGGGGCATCGACGATCATGCACTCGGACGTGGTCAGGAGCGAGGCGACACCCGCGGCGTCGACGAGCGCCGTGCGCACGACCTTGAGCGGGTCAATGATACCGGCCTTGATCATGTCCGTGTAGGTACCCGTCGCGGCGTCGTAGCCCATGACAAACTGCGCGGCGTCGGCGTGCGCGTCGAGCAGCTTGCCCACAACAAATGCGCCCGAGTCGCCCGTGTTGTCGACGATCGTGCGCGTCGGCGCCTGCAGCGCGTTCTTGATCAGGTTCACGCCGAGCTGCTGGTCAAAATTGACGATCACGGCCTTGTTGTTCTTCAGGTCCTCAAGAATCGTCGTCGACTTGAGGAGGGCCGTGCCGCCACCGGGCAGAATGCCCTCCTCGACGGCGGCGCGCGTCGCGTTGAGCGCATCGACGAAACGGTCCTTTTTCTCACCAACCTCGACCTCGGACGCGCCGCCGACCTTGATCACGGCGACACCCGACGAGAGCTTGGCCAAGCGCTCCTGCAGCTTTTCCTTCTCGTACTCGGACGCCGTCTCGGCAATCGCGCCGCGAATCGTCTCGCAGCGGTCGGCCAGCAGGGCCTTGTCACCGGCACCGTTGAGGAAAATCGTGTCCTCCTTAGTGACCGTGACCGACCCGGCCTCGCCAAGCTGCTCGAGCGTCGCCTTTTCGAGCTTGACCGAGACCTCGTCCGAGAAGACCTGCGCGCCCGTGAGGATCGCCATATCCTGGAGAATGGCTTTGCGGTTATCACCGAAGCCCGGGGCCTTGACGGCGGCGACCTGCACTTGGCCGCGCAGCTTGTTGAGAATGCACGCGGCGAGCGCCTCGCCGTCAACGTCCTCGGCCACGATCAGCAGCGGGCGGCGCGTCTGCGCGGCCATTTCAAGTGCCGGCAGGACGTCCTGAATCAGCGAGATCTTCTTCTCCGAGAGCAGGATCAGCGGCTTCTCAAACTCGACCTTCTGCGCCTTGACGTCGGTGATGAAGTAGGGCGAGATGAACCCGCGGTCGAACCGCATGCCCTCGGTGATCTCGAGCTCGTCCTCGAGCGTCTTGCCCTCGGCGACGGTGATGACACCCTCCTTGCCGACCTTTTCCATGGCCTGCGCAATCAGGTTGCCCACGTGGCGGTCGCCGTTGGCCGAGATCGTGGCCACCTGCGCGACCTCCTCAGACGACGTGATCATGCGCGAGTTCTCCTTGAGGAACTTGACGACGGCGTCGACGGCGATCTGCACACCGCGGCGCAGGTCGGTCGGGTTGCAGCCCGCAGCGACGTTCTTGAGACCCTCGTTGAAGATGGCGCGCGTCAGGACGGTCGCGGTCGTCGTGCCGTCACCGGCCGTCTCGTTGGTCTTGTTGGCCACGTCCTGTACAAGGCTAGATAAATTGCCGATCAAATCGAATTGCACAGAGCAGCGTCAGACGCTGCTGCAATCGGGTTCGCGCCGCACTCCGCAAATTGCAAAGAGACCCGAAATCGGCCACGCACCGAGCGCCGAGGTTCTCAAACTTGTCCTCGAGCGTGATCGACTTGGCGACGGTGACACCGTCCTTGGTGATCTTGGGCGACCCGTAGGCCTGCTCGATGAGCACGTTGCGGCCCTTGGGGCCGAGCGTGACGGCAACGGCACGCGCGAGCGTGTCGACGCCCTTGGCGAGCTTGGCGCGGCCCTCGGCAGCGAACATGATCTCCTTGTGCGTCGAGAAGGCGCGGCGCTGCGCGGCGGCGCGCGCAAGGCGGGCGGCGTGCGGAATACGCTGCATCGTGGTGGTTGTGGGTGGTCGTCGAGAGCAGAGAGCGGGCAGCGGCAGGCGGCACTTGCAGCGGCAACGGGTCCAAGATCGGGTCGGCAGCGAAGCGGGAGCAGGGTGGGGGATGGGCTTCAAATATATATCTGCGGTTGGACCGGGGCTGATCGCGGCCAACGTGCAAACGCGTGATTGCCAAACAGGAGAGCAACCGCTCCCTTTTTCGCTCGTGTTCGCAGAAGCTGCCACATCCATCAGGCGCTGACCCAAGCCGCACGTGGCTGCGGCTTGATGAGGAACCCGGTTCCTGCCGAAGCTGGCCACCCGGGTTTTCCCGAAACGACCTGGGAAAGACCTGACAGCGAGACACGCTGCACGTCTCGCACCATGATCAAACTGAACAAATCATGTTGTTTGCCTCGATGCGTCGCTCCCCGTCTCTCCGTCGACTGTCGCGGCGCCGCGCCGTTAGACGACGAAATCATGTCGCCCTTAACCATCGCGATATTGCCGCATTTTGGCAGCATGGCGCTCTTTCTCCAGGCTGGGCTTGAGCACGACACGACTTGACCCCGACTTTGCACTGACTACGCTGGCCTCCTGGAGCGACCAACGATCAAGCACGCAGTGATCACCAGGGGTCGCCCGAAACACTCTCCACCCCTCGCCTGCCCGCATGCTACCGTCGCTCCCACCGTCCTGATCGGCGGCGACGGTCCCGTCGACCAGCTCGACCTACCTCGCTGTTGCACCAACTTGCTTAATCGACGCACACCATCAATACTTCCCGACGCCATCATCCGTCTCCACCAGCGCCATGGCCCCGCCAACTGCCGCTCCCGACGCGGCCGCGCCGAACCCTCTGACCACGGCGACGGCGCTTCAACCGCAAATACAGGCTCACCCAACGACTGGCCCGTCATTGGCGACCTTGCCGGGCTAAGTCAACGCGAGCCCAACCAACTCCACCAAGTCGGACTCGCCCACGTCAAGCATGATCCGCTCGCGCGCACCGTTTTTGCAGCAAGGCACCAAGAACCCTGATCTGTCGTCCAGCGGCTCGACATGGAAGCTCGCTTCCGACCCGGAGCCGGTCCGCGCGGTCAACCTGACCGTCAACACCAACAGCGCCAAAGACCCGACGACCGACTCAGTGCCCGCGCAACTCGACCCACCTCCACCGCCGCCCTACCTCGCGCGCACGCTGACCACGATCCCCGTTCTCTCCTTCCTCGCCTCTCTCATCACCCAAGCCGTGCGCACCGGCGGCCCCCCACTCGCTATCCCGCCCATCATGAACTATATGCTGGGCCCATCGCCCGAAACGTTCATTCTCCTCGGCGCGCGCTTCACGTCGTGCTTGCGGTCCATCCCCCACCCTCCTCGCGCCCGGCACCGCCACCTCGATCCCGTGCACGCTCCCGACATCGCGTCCTCTCCCACAAGCGCTGGGCTACTACCAATGCACCTGGACCGACCTGTGCGGCCTGTTCGGCGCGTCGCCCAACCAATGGATCCGGATCGTTACCGCCATGGCGCTGCATTCCGTGCTCGTGCACTTGGTCATGAACCTGGCCTTCCAGCAACCGGCGGTCGCGTTCGTGGAGCGTGAGTCGGGCGTGCTGCCGACGCTCGTCGTGTATCTGGCCGCTGGCACGTTCGGGTTCGCCGCGAGCGCCGCGGTCACGGACGCAGTGTACATGTCGGTCGGCGCGTCGGGCGCGCTGTATGGGATTATGGCGGTCATGTTCGTGAGTCTGGTGCAGAATTGGGACGTCGTGGAGAGGCTTTGGCGGCAGATGGAGAAAATGGTCGGCGAGATGCTTGTCTGGTCGACGATTGCGGTCTTCGCGGCGATTGATCAGGTCGCGCATGCGGGCGGGTTTCTGGTCGGTGGACTCGTCGGGGTCGCGGTGATGCCGAATACGGTGGTGCGCGTTCTACACGACGCGGCAGTGGGCGACGAGGAGGAGGAGGTGGGGTTGGGGGAAGGCAAGGTCGTGGCCAGGTCAGCAACATACGTCGTCGAGACGCGGCCGATGTGCGACTTGTTGATTGTGGGATGGGTGGTACGGGTCGCGGCGCTCGGGATCGCCGTGACGCTTGCCTGGCTCGTGGTCACGACGGCGGTGGAGGGGACAGGACGCGACACGTGCCCGTGGTGCAAGTACTTGAGGTGCCTGCCTGTGTTGCAGTCGTGTCCATTGGCGTCTGCGACTTCGACTTGGGACGATGGATGTGCACGGGACTGGCGCCATGGGCTCGAGTGGTCCCGGGATTTACTGAGTTTGTACCAGAAACAGTTTTTGTTGGGTGCCGGTCTTGTCGGTTCTGGGGTCTGGTCTCAAGCGCGGGTCGGGCGCCGAGGCCGGAGGTGGACGTCCAGGCGTGCCGAACGTCTTGGACACTCTGTCAAACACCAGTCGCGGAGCGTCCCACACGTATCTCGCATTTGATGCCACACCATGATTGTCGGCACACGCGTCACATCTATCGAGGCCAATCTTGGGCCAGCACACCTATGGTGCTTTTAACACCCCCCACGAGAGGCGAAATGCCCCGGTTGGCTGGCGGATGAGACGTGCCCCCATCGGCTCCATCAAACCTGGCACCAGCACTTGCATTAAAGCTGCATTTGTGTGGAACGCATGACAGTAGACCCCACCTCAACAAGCCTGCCCTTGCCGTCGCCACACCACGACGACGGCGAGCGCGGACCTGGCCGGTGCGTGTGTTTCTGCATTCCCGGGCTCGAGCCACAAGGCCATTACGTCTCGCCAAAGACGAATCCTGACATCCATCGACCATCGCCTCAAAGGTGCCCCTTGCAGCTCTGGCCGAGCCGTGCGCGCATTTCGCATCTCAACCCATGAACTCTCTCGCATTTCACCTTCGCAATCATCTTTTATACGTTGTTCTTCTTCCAGCATTTGCGTCACGCCCGTCCTGTGCCCACTGCTGGTTGGCAGCTGGATGGAATGGATGGTTTGGTGAGCTGATGCGGACCACGATTCCTTGTCACCACCTCCCATCGCCACTATCACTGAAGCACGCCCATGGCCTTGGCCGCCAACGCTGACGACGTTGTTGCAGTCGGCTTGACACTCACGACGTGCATCTTGAGAAGACACGGGTCGAGGTAGGGAGGCCACGAGCCGGGTTGCAGCCAAAGCCGATGGCGCACGCACAGCGCAAATTTGAGACACTTCTCGGCATTTGTGGGTCCAAATGAGCATGTCGACGGCATATCCATGGCCCACCCATGCACGCTTCTCCGCGCATGCTCGTGGCGCGACAAGTCGTCAACAGACGTTCAAATCAAAGTCGTTTCCTGTTTCGTACATTCCAGATGAAGACTTTCGTGCGTGATATACAACATGGTCGAACAACGGCCGGCGACAAATGAGTCAGAGGTCCTCCGAATAGCCGCGCTCCGGTGGCGTCCCAGGCGCATGGGATGTGTGTCACATGGGGCTGGACACGCCAAATCCTGAAACGCCCTGCTGTTCTCGAACGATTTCCCAAACCGCTGGAAATTCGTGAAACTTCAAACGACCACCACCAACCAGCATGGTTGGTCCTCCAGCTGCAAAAGACTTGATGCAAAATGAATAACGTGAAGGGAACACGACACGACCACCGCTGGCCGGCTCTGCGATCCAAGGGCTCGCGGCATGCGCCGCTCGCCGTCATGACGATTTCGGGCCCGGCAAGCGAATAATTCCCCTCGCAAAACCACAATATGAACGCGAGGATGCGCGAACTATGCATGCAACGACCAGGGGGTGAAATTCGACTCGAAATCGATTTTTTGTGGGTTCCAACAAGATGCGGTGGCGAATGTCAGGGCCTATGCGTGCGCCGCATGGGCAACGCCTCGCGTTTTCGCCACCTGGCAAACGTTTGTTTTCTTCACGCCCAGCCGCAGCAGTCAAGCGCGACGTGCAACTGTCGAACTTGGCGGCCACCAGCGAACTGGCGCGCGGCACGCGCGGTCGTTGGTAACGTTGGACCGCCTTGACAAATTCGAATGGGGACGCTGGGCGGCCGATGTGCTGGTATAAATCTGCCTTGACCACACTCCTGACGCGCGCTCTCCCTTGCGATCCGGCAAGTCTGCCTCGTCCACCCTTCATAGACGCGCGCGAGCTGGGGTTCCCCGCAATCGCCGCCGCCGCTGCACGTTCGCACACTATAGACACGAGCCCCCGCCGTACCGGCCCCATATCTCGTCCTAGTTTGCTCAAGTTTCGTGCCCGCTCGTGGGCATCCCCGCGCGTCCAAGATGAAGTCGACGCGCCGCGCGCTTTCCTATGCCTTCCTGCTGCTCGCGGCGCTCGTGGCCGTTCAGGCCGTCGAGGTCGCCGACCTGACGCCGCGCCCGCACCTGATCCGTCGCGCGCCGCGCAAACTGCCGCTGCACGTGTCTGGCGTCTCCGAGCGCCGGTTCCTCGTCGAATTCGATGCGCCTCCTGCCGTCCGTACCGCGCCCGCCGCGTCCGGTTTTGCCGCCATGGAGCGGTCTGGCGCTTCGGTCGACACGGCTGCGGCCGTAGTCGGGTCCGAGGACGAGGCTGTCGCGCAGCATCAAGGATTCAAGGGATTCCTCGCCCAGTCGACGCTCGACGTATCGGTCGACCGCACGTTTGCGACGCTCTTCAACGGCGCCGCGGTTACGGTCTCGTCAGCGGCCGATGTTGAAAAGCTGACGGCCGCGCCCATGGTCAAGGCCGTCTACCCGGTCGTGCACTACCGGCAGGCCCCGATTGAAGTGAGTGCCGCGCAGGCCAAGATGGCGCAGCCGATGATGCGGTACGCGCAGAACATGACGGGCGTTGTCATGGCGCGCCAGAACTTGGGCGTCACGGGCAAAAACATCAAAATTGGGATTATTGATACCGGTCTTGATTGGACGGTACGGCTCTTTTTGCTTTCACTTTTATCGGGTGGAGAAGTTTCCTCACGCGACAAAAATGCTCACGTCTCATTGTTCCCGTTCGATAGCACCCGGCGTTCGCCGTGCCGGGCAAGAAGTGCGACAAGTGGCTTGGCCCTGGCTGCCGCGCTGTCGGCGGCAAGGACATGGTCGGCGACGCGTATGATTCGCGCAAGAAGGGCCAGGACGTGCCGAAACCCGGTGATTCGCCTATGGATTGCGCGGGGCACGGCACACACGTCGCCGGTATCGCTGCCGGGTTCGTCACGAACGAATTCTCGGGCGTCGCGCCCGATGCGCAGCTCTACCCGTACCGCGTTTTCGGTTGCGAGGGTTCCACGTCCAACGAAATCATTTTGGCGGCTCTGGAGGCCGCGCACAAGGATCAAGTGGACATTCTCAATCTTTCACTTGGCGGGTCGGCTGCCTTTTCGGATGCACCCGACGCCAGGGCCGTAGACAAGCTTTCTAAGCTCGGTATCATGGTTGTTTCGGCACTCGGGAACGATGGGGACAAGGGGTTGTTCCAGGCGTCGTCCCCAGGCATCGCATCGAAGGGTTTCGGCGTCGCGTCGTTCGACAACGCCATGCTCACGATCAATCTCGCGACCGTCACGGGCGTGCCCGGGCTCGACAAGGTGGGCGTCAACATGGACACGGAGCTCGAGCACGAGTGGCCCAAGGGCCAGACGTTCACAGTCAAGGCCTCGCCCAACGCGCCGACCTCTGCCAACGACGGGTGCGAGCCGTTCCCCGCTGGTTATTTCGCGGGCAAGGCCGCGCTGATTCGCCGCGGCACCTGCAATTTCGCTGATAAAGCGAACAACGCGCTCAAGGCCGGCGCGACGGCGGTGCTCGTCTACAACAACCGTCCCGGCGAGATCGAGGGCGTCTCGCTAGCGCAGCCCAAGTTCCCGCTCAACATTGGGTTTATCAATGCCGATGCGGGCGCGGCCATGTGGAACGCGGCGAATGGCGGTGCCGCCGTCACGTTTGCGTTCAACGGCAACTACCAGTCAGTCGTGAACCCGACGTCGGGCATGCCGTCGGATTTCTCGTCGTGGGGTCTCGGCGCCAATTTGGAGCAGAAGCCCGACATTGGCGCGCCGGGCGGTGCCATTTATTCGGCGTGGACTTCGCGCCGCGGCAAGTTGTGGAATACGATCAGTGGGACGTCTATGGCAACGCCCTTCCAGGCGGGTGTCGTCGCGCTCTACCTCGAAAAGACCAAGGCGCGTCGGTCGCCGTCGCTGTTTGACAAGATCTTGCTTGGCGCGCAGAACACGGCGCACCCGGCCAAGTACGGCGACGACTCGACCATGTGGCCCGTTGCCAAGCAGGGTGCCGGTTTGGTCGATGCCTACGCGCTCCTGACCAACACGGTGGCTGCGACACCTTCGCACATCGAGTTTGGCGATAACCCCAAGAGCACGCGCAAGACGGCGCGGATCACGCTGCGCAACAACGGTAACGCGCCCGTGACTTACACGATCACGCACCGCCAGGCGCGATCGGTGCTCGGCGAGTACGGCGCGCCGCAGTCGGATATCAACTTCTCGTCGGTTGGCGCACGTGTCACGATCGAGCCGGCGCAGGTGACTGTCGATGTCAACTCGCAAGTCATAATTACCGTCACGGCCACGCCGCAGGAAATGCCTTCCCCTGGCCACTGGCTGCTGAGTGGGTACTTGTCGTTCAAGCCCGTGGCCGACGGCAAGACGCCGCACGTGGACGAGGCCGCCGAGGACGAAGAGTCGCTGATGGCGCGCCGCCAAAAGAACCCGAGCGCGCCCGCGGCGCTGAGCGTGCCCTACTCGATGATGCACGGCGACTACTCGACGTACCCGCAGTTGTCCACCCCGTCGCTCGGTCTCCCGTGGCTCTCGACGGCGCCGCTCGGGTTCTGGGACTTCCAGACTGACGCGCCCGAAGTGCCGGTTTGGACCAAGCCCGAGGAGACGACGCCCGCGTTCACGCTCAAGGGGCTCGACATGCCCGTGATGCTCTACCAGGTCACGATCGTGACGCGTCTCGCCGCGTGCGCCGTCCTTGACGCCAAGACGGGCACCAAAATTGGGTACCTGAACGCGATTGAGCAGGCGGCGCTCGGGTCCATGTTCTGGCCCTACACGAACCAGACCGACCCGGAGACGGGCAAGCCCGTCTACGGGTGGAACGGCGAGTACTACAAGACGGTCGAGGCCGCGTCGTCGATTGCCGGCAAGGCCTACCAGATCCCGGACGGCGAGTACATTTGGCAGCTCGAGCTCACGCCGCCGTCGGTGCAGCACATCACGAGCGACTTTGAAAAGGTGCTGCGGCCCGTCTGGAAGTCGCCCAAGATTGTGATCAAGCGCGGTGGGGCCACGACCAGCACCACGTCGTCGTCGACGACGAGCTCGGCCGCGAGTACGTCGACCAGTTCGACGGCCGCGGTCACCAGCAGCACCACCGCGACTACGACCTCTGGCACGACTAAGGCCACCACGGCGACCTCTGGCTCGACCACGGCATCGACTGGCGCGAGTACGGCCACCACCGGTTCGACCACGGCAACGACTGGGGCAGGCACGGCGACCACCGGTTCGACCACGGCGACTACTAGCGCCGCAGCTTCGTCGGCCACGAGCAGCGCGTCCTCGGCGTCGCAGTCCACCTCGGCTACCACCACCAGCACGGCCGCATCGACCAGCACGGCCGCATCGACCAGCTCGGCCGCTGCTACCAGCACGACCACCGCGTCGGGAACCGTCACGGCTCCCAACCAAACGACTGGTACCGGTTCGTCGACGGCCACCGGCTCGGTTTCGTCCACGGCCGCTGGCACCGCCTCCGCTACTGGTAGCGGTTCGGCTACCGCAACTGGCTCGGCGACCTCGACAGCGACCGGTTCGGCCTCGTCAACGCTGACCGCCACCGGTTCGGCTTCGTCCACGGCCGCGGGTTCGCAGACGGGCACCGCTTCGCAGACGGCCACGGGCTCGCAAACCGTGACTGGCTCGCAAACGGGCACCGGCTCGCAAACGGGCACCGGCTCGCAGACCGTGACTGGCTCGCAAACGGGCACCGGCTCGCAGACCGCGACCGCGACTACGGGCTCTGGCTCGGCCTCGGCCACAGCCACGGGCACTGGTTCGGCTTCGGCTACGGTTACGGGCTCGCAGACCGCGACCACGACAGCTAGTGGTACGGCAACCGCGACCACGACGCAAGGTACAGGTACTACCGTGATTCCGTGCCCGCCGTGCCCCGGCGGCACCAAGACGGTGATCATCATCCAGCCGACTGCGACGGTCACGACGACGGTTGCGCCCTGCCCGGTGGTACGTGTTTTTCATCTCGTTTGTTCGTCTATTCTAATCGCGCCACTTGTGACCAAGGAAACTGACCCCACTCGCTCTTCCCGCGACAACTAGTGCCCTGGCGGCACCAAGACGATCATCATCGTCCCTCCGACCCAGACCGTGACGCAAACGGTCACGCCTCAGCCGACCATGACCACGGTGCCGTGCGGCAAGTGCCCCGGCGGAATCAAGACGGTGATCATCATCCCGCCTGTCGGCACGCAGACTGACGTGTGCACGATCGAGCCGACGCACACGGTCGTGCCATGCAAGGACACCAACACGTGCCCCAACGGCTCGACGACGCAGGTGATCGTGCAGCCCACGATTCCCGCGAGCCCGACGACCGCCGGCCCGGCGCCGACCGTCACGACCGAGCCGTGCGGCAAGTGCCCCGGCGGCGTCAAGACGATCATCATTGTCCCGCCGACGGGCACGCAGACGGCGCCCGCGACGGTCACGCCAACGCACACGGTCGTGCCGTGCAACGAGTGCAACGGTGGCGTCAAGACCGTGATTGTCGTCCCGCCGCCGGCGCAGCCGACGGCGCCGGTCGCGACGACGGTTGTTGATGTGCCCGTCAAGACGACGGACGTGCCCACGATTCCCGCCCAGACGACTCCGATCGACGTGCCGTCGACGCCCGCCAAGACGACGCCCGTCGCGCCCGTGCCCGTGGCCACGACGACGGTCGATGTGCCGTCATCGCCCGCGGAAACGACGCCCGCGCCCATTGCGACACAGCCGGCGGGCGATTCGTATGGCCAGCTGGAAGTGCCCGAGGAGCCGGCGGACGACAAGCCCAAGAAGACGCATGGCAAGTGCCACCGCAAGTGCCACCCCAAGCCCATCACGACCAAGACCAAGAAGGTGCATTACACGATGGCGTAGACGATGAGGGGCGGGCGAGCAGAGTGATGTGCTGTTTTTTTTGCTGTAGATGTGCGGTTTTGAAGTAGCATCGCGTGCTGTTTTGTGCAAACCAAGACAGAAGTTGCTATCTGACCTTACTTTCCTGGTTTGATCAAAGTTTGCTCAGGCCTCTCAGGTAGTGGTTCTTCACAAGAGGAGAAATGTAGTCTTTCGGGCATGCCACGCCGTACCATGACCAAAACTGGATTGAGAAGCTGATGTTTGGAGCAATGAACGCACAGCTTTGAACTGGCTTGCGATCCCAACGTTACGAGCGCTGCGCGGCGCACCCTTTCACTCAACTGAAACCAAAAAAGGGACCTGTAGCCCCATATTAATATCCACTTTGCGCTCAATACATGTCGTTCTTGTCGTGATCCGTACAGAACCCCTTGGCGTGCAGTGCCTTGGCCTCGATCGCGAGCGTCGCCTGCCGCGCGTCGAGCGCCGCGCGCTGCATACTCAGCACGTCCTCGATAGGCGCCTCGCGTATCGGCATCGAGTCCTCGCGGTCACCGTCAATCTCGCCGAGCAGGACCACGTTCTCGCCGCGGACCAGAAACACGCCGCGCGGGATGTCACCGTAGCAGTCGCCCGCGTAGATGCGCTCGATCGTGTCCTGGAAGACGAGGTTGGCTGCAAAGTGGCGCGACTAAGGGTGAGGTCGGGGAAGGGGCGGCGCGCGTGCGTGAGGAGCATACCGAATTGGTCGTAGGATCGCAAAATGCCCGTCAGGTTGCGTCCATCGCGCAGGATCACGAGAAGCCGTTCTAGTCGGTCAGAGCCGCGAGCGGAAGAGACCGCGATCAGAATGCATCGATGGCGGGCGGGACCAGCAGCAGGACGAGGTGGTGCGCTCGTCCGCGTGCGATTTGGAGAACGCTGCGTCGCCGTCCACGCTGTCGACGACAACCGGCGCAGTCACAGCCAGTCGTTCGTTCCGCGATTCAGCAATGACCGCTCTCTCGCGCTCAAGTACATACTGTCGATACAATCCAGCAGCGACGCTGACCCCGGCAGCACCATTTCCGACACGGCCGAACCCGGCGCGCGTGGGGACCCGTAGTGCGCCTGAGCAGCAGCGGAGGGACCGGTTGGCGTGGCCGGGCGCATGCCCGCGGGCGGAGTGGCCGTCCGCGCGCGCGGACTCGGCGGAGTCATGCCGCGCGGCGCGACCAGATGCGACGGCGACGGTGGCGGCATGCCCATCATGGGCATCCCGGGCGGTGGTACGAGTGGTGCTGGTCCGACGGCGCCGTGCGACGGCGGCGGCGGCGGGAAGTGCGGCGAGGTCATAGCTGGAAAACGCGCTGCTGGGCTTGCAGAATGGGCCCGTGCCGGTGGGCGCGGCGTGGAGAATCGGGTGCGCCAAGTTGTGGACGGGGAGCGCGGCGTGGGTGGACGGCAGTGGGCGGGATCGACGAATGGGGTAGGCAACTTGGTCGGGGTCGTTGGGAGTGGCCTTGGAATAGGGACAGAGCGGTCTAAAACCGGGTTGGTATTGGCCATTCAGAAACAGGAAATGGGGTTAGACAGTAAATCGAGTGGTGTACAGGCTGCTGACCAGGCCGAAGGCGACCAAGGATAAATATTGAATTTATGAGTCTCTAAAGACCGGCCAAGTTTGACTGGACAACATGGCCGAGTGGTTAAGGCGATCGACTACTAATCGATTACCCTAGTGGTGCGCAGGTTCGAACCCTGCTGTTGTCGACGATTTTTGATCGGCAGAGTCGAAAGTGCCGTCTGCATCAGATCTTCAAGGTCTTTTTGATCCTGCCTCACTTTTTCCCTGTGCCATTTGCTGCCTTCTCAGCCAGCACAACTTGCCATCAACCTGGTATGTACTATGTCCAGTGAAGCCGTTGCGATTGATGCCCACCCGGAACTGGCCAGGTGCCAGTTGCTGGTCCTCAGCCAATTAAAAATGTACCGGTCCACTCATCCTCCATTCCAAATCCATCACAATGAACGGGAGTCCTTGACCACGCTGCACCTGCCCCAGTCCATGCCATTGTGCAGCCGCGCCAACAGTCCACCCGATCACCCTCCCGTGCGATGCGTCCCCACCGCTCCTCCGCCTCCTCCACCTTGCACTCCCTTACTCCTCCTTCCGCCCACCCACGCCATCATCCCCACAAACTCGTGCGCCCTTGCAAGCGCCGCGATCGCACCATACACCATGACAATTTCCCTTGGGCGCGCTGGCGGGTCCGGCGCGGCCAACAGCCGCAGCTCCGGATGAATCCCGTGCGCGAGCGCGCGCAGGACCAAGGTCGCGCGGTTCAGCCGGTGCGCGAGCGGAAACGTGACGACCAGACTCGCCGACGCGAGGGTAGCGACGAGCGTCGCGGCAATCAGCAGGAGCGAGTTGATCATGGCTGTCGTCGGCGCGGTCGATGTGGACTGCAGCTCGACGTACAGGAGCGTCCAGGTTGTGGGGAACGCGCGGCCCGCGTGCGCGGCGGCGCCGGTGGACAAAAGGGTGCGCACAGTGGAGGTGGCAGAGGAGGTTGCGGAGGACCATGCTGCGGCGAACGATGGGGAAAGACCGCTGATCGCGCCGGATGACAACGGGAACAGCGGCGCCGACCACACGCGCAGTGCCGCGGTGGACTTCGTACTCGGCACCACGATCCCCGCCGCCGGCACCGTGTACGTCGCGGGATACTGCCCCACATGCGCGGCGACGCTCGCCGCCCACGCGTCGGTCGTCTGCAACGCCACGGCGGCGAGCGGCATCTGGCCCTGCAGCGGCGTGCGCGACCCGGGCATTTCCGTGACTTTAAGCCCCGTCGATGCGGCAATCAGCGTTTGTGAGACCGGGTCAACCAAGTAAACGGACGCCGGTGGGTTTGGCGCGACCGCCGACCCGGAATTCCCTGCGGTCTCTGCCGCCGCGACGGGCGCCGCGGCCAGAGCCGACGCGATGGTGGCGAGACTCGCGGCGGCTGTCACAGTCACGTTGCGCTGTACGCTGACACGCGCGTGCGCGAGAAGCGCGACCCACGCGTCGCCGTTGCTGAGCGGTAAGTTGGTCCAGATCGCCGTCACGTTGGGTGCCGTGGTAGTCGTGGCGGTTAGCACGGCGGTCGCTCCCGTGAGCGCCGCGTCCATGGCCTGCCACCAGGTCTGGTTGGCGAGTGCGTAGTTGGTCGACTGCGAATACACGAGCATTTGCCGGCCGTCCGTATCGACCTGCGTCTCGGTGCGCGTACCCGCCGCGTCGACGGTCAGCGCGACGGGAACACGCACGCCGTTGCGCACGAACGTGTAAAGGTCGGCAAACTCGGTCCCGCCAGTGTCGGCGATCGCTACGGATGCCGACACGACGGACCGTGTTGTTTCTTGCAGTGCCTGGAAGAGGTTGCGCCGCGCGATGGTCGCAGACAGGGTCGGGTGTTGTCGCCAGTAGGCGATTTGCGCGAGGACGGGGCCGCGCACGTCAAGGAGCATGCGCTGCATGGCGCGTTGCGCTGCGAGCAGCGTGTACGCAGCGCGGTCGTGCGTGCGCGCGTCGAGGTCCTGCGCGGCGGGCCAGATGGAAGCGGTACCGACGAGCACGGACATGGCCGCAGCGGCGACCAGGACGGCGGAAAAGGTCGCCCACCGTATGCCGACGTGGCCAGACCGTGGCAGGCCGACCCATTCGGTGGCTATTGGGTGGAGACGACGCTAGATGAGCAATACGTGGGGATGAACGAGAAAAGACGCCAGTATTGACCAACTCCGGCCTTCAAATCGACATGTGACGCGCTGGTACTCCCAGCGTCGCGAACGACGGGCACAGCTCCTGCAGCACCGCCCAAGTTGAGCCGGTGCAGCGCGAGCGCCGCAGCAGTACGCGGGTTCTGAGCAAGAAGCGACGCGCGGCGCACGAGGTTCGCGGCCGGTGTGGCCAGCTCGTCCGGATTGGCTTCGGGTGTTGATGCAACGCCCCCGCCCGCCCCAAGAGCCTCTCCTGCTGAGGACTGTCGACCCGGATCGCCGCCGGCATTGTCCGCCACCTCGTCGGCGAAATAAATGCTGGGTGTGGAACGTGCATTCCCAGTAGCTCGTGAACGCCGCGAGGAAGCGCACGTTGGGAGACCCGTGCGGGAGCCCGACGACGTGGTTAGCTCGGCGGGCGGGCTTGCCGGTGCCGTGGCAACAGAGCCATCGGCAAGCGACGTGGCCGACGTGCGTGCAGAAGGGGATACGGGTGCTGCCAGGGGCGGGTTGCTGGCTTCGTTGGTGGTGGACGGCGACGTGGGGAGCGAGAAGGCAGGCTGCACGGGCGCGGAGGGCGCCAGCGGGGCCGCATTTGCGTCGGACATCTTGCTCATGCGCAGGTGTCGAGGGCGAGTGCGCCAAGTGGTGCCGTCAAACTGACCGTCTTGTCGTTGCTGATCGCACCGCGAGCCACGACGAGCAAATCGAGCAGATGTGAGTGCGTTCGGTTGGCGTGCAGCGAGAAACATCAGACGCCTCTGAGGTCGCCACAGCAGCAACTATGCCCAGATCGAAGGCGCCGACGCCCTCGCCATCCCCGGCGATCCTGTTTTAAGCGCATCTCAGCCACGGGCTTTGCCGCCCCGACCAACACGCGCGGCAACACCATCCCTGCCGCTGACCGCCTTCGCGTCGTGACCGCGGTGCGCACAACACCCGGACCTGCTGGTTGCAAAAGCGCGACTGATACGCCGGCACGATCGTGCGCGCATCTGCGCCAGCAACAATGATGCTTCAATTTGACCCGCACCGCGATCTGTCTTCGCCAACATGGAAAGCATGACGATGGGGCGCGACGCGAACAAACGCGCACGACCCCGCGGCGCTGCACATAGCTGAACGTGCCCGCACTCGCCAACACGGCATGACAACGGTTTCCAACAACGGAACGCGTTGGCTCCGCTGGTCCAAGCCGGTCATCGACATCAACCTTCCGCGCGGGCTGCTCGAGGGATCCTACGTGTACGTTCGCGCTGCCAACGCCAAAAACAACCGCACCCGTATTCGTTCCATGTTGATCCGGTGCACCGTGGCTGCGCGATTTCCGGTGCCAAGCAGGATCCATTGGCACGTGCGCGCACCGGCTTCTGGGCCGGTCATGGATCCCGTCGTCGTCGACAACCAGTGCCTTGGCTGCCCGCCCGCCCCGCTGCGTTGCGCGCTTTGTTCCCTCGCGTTGGTCCCGGCACCGCATCAGCGCCGCGGGTATAAGTGCCGCACGCGCCCGACGCCGCCGCGGTCGCTGTCGCCTCGGCTTGACTTGCCCGCTCCTCTCCACCCCGCAACCCCCACGCCCAACCATCTTGCTTCCGCACCCGGCCACCATCGCGCCCGCTCTCGCTTCTCCACCATGCGCGGCCACGTCGGCGCAGCCGCGAGTATGCTTCTCGCTGCTGCGGCGACAACGCTTGTTCTCGCGGCCACGTTCACGAACGCGTCGCCCGTGTCCCCGCCGTCATCCAAGACCGCGCACGGCGATACGCGCGGCGATGCGCACGGCAGCTCGGCTTCTAAGTCGTCGTCAAAGTCGTCGTCCAAGTCGTCCTCGACCGCGGTCCTGACCACGTCGGACCTGCGGCTGTGCGTGCCCGAGATTGTGCCGTGCACCGTGCGCACCTACTACATTGCCGCCGACGAGGTCGAGTGGGACTATGCGCCGACCGGCATGGACAATTTCGCGATGCTCCCGCTCGACGAGAGCCCGCTCGCCGCGCCGTTCACGCGACAGGAGATCCCCGGCCGGATCGGGCGCAAGTACATCAAGGCCATTTACCAAGAGTACGAGGACGCGACCTTCACGCAGCGCAGGCCCAAGGAGGACCCGTCGCTCGGGATCGTGGGGCCGATCTTGCGTGCCGAAGTCGGCGATACTTTGCGCGTCGTCTTCAAGAACAATGCGCGGTTCAACTTCAGTCTGCACCCGCACGCCGCGCTGTACGACAAGAATTCCGAGGGCGCCGTTGGTGGGAGTATCAACGGCCGCGGCGCGAGCGTTGCGCCGGGCGAGACGTTCACGTACCTGTGGTTTGTGCCTGACCGCGCCGGTCCGGGCCCGCTTGACCTCGATTCGATTGTGTGGGCCTACCACTCGCACGTCTCGGACAATGACATTTACGCGGGTCTCTACGGCGCGCTCGTCGTCTACAAGAACCGCGGCGTGCTCGACAGTCGCAACGTGCCGCGGTTCAACTCGGTGCTGTTCCCCGTGCAACGCGAGATTGTGACGTATTGGGTCGTCATGGCCGAGACGCTGTCGCCCTACCTCGCGCTCAACGTCGAGCGGTACGCTGGCAACGCGACGCTGACCAACGAGGAGCAACAACTTGCTGCGTCGCTGTCGCGCGCCACGGGCGGCGTCGTCGGCGGCCCGACAGGCACCAACACATCGACGCTCAACGAGATCGGCGGCGGGTTTGGCGGTTTCGAAGAGTCGAACCGCATGCACCCGATCAACGGGTACGGGTGGGGCAACTTGCCCGGGCTCGACTTCAAGCAGAACGAGTACGTGCGCTGGTACCAGCTCGGGCTCGGCACGTTCCTCGACCTGCACGTCCTGCACTGGCACGGGATCACGGCGATCGTGGAGGGCCACCAGCGCGACACGATTGAGCTGTTCCCGGCCACGTTTCATGTGGCCGACGCACGCATGGACGACCCGGGCCAGTGGATGCTGCACTGCCACGTCAACATTCATTTCGACGACGGCATGATTGCGTTGTTCCGTGTCCACAAGTCGGCGCACGCCGGGGTCAATGGGCATGGGTGGGCATCGGCCAACTTCTCGGATGTGCCCGCGCGCGGGGCGCTTGGGCCTGGGCCCGAAAAGCCCGAAAAGCAGCTGATCGCTGAGCAGAGCAACATCCGCTTGCTCGATTACTGGATGACGCCGAAGGTGGCGAAGCACGGTGCGTGGAACACGACCGCAGCCTCGAACCACGGCGGTGCATCCAAGACGTCCAACAGGACGGTCTGGTTTGGCAAGCCGCTGCCGCCGGCGCTTAAGATTGGTGTGACTAAACTCAAGGATCACGAACCGCGCGGCTCGCGAGTAGGTAAGCGTGCCCGTCATGGCTGATTCCTCGTGCGTTGCCTTCCTTATTCATAATAGTTCGATTGTGTTAGCGGTGCCTGGTTTGTTTGGTTTGCGTTTGCGTTCTCGTTTGGCGTGTCCAAAAGTTTACTCCGAAGCAGTATACTCTACGCATTTTTATCGTCATGTGTTTGCCCTGGGTCCGTTCCAGCGTCGTGTTGACGCTCTGAGACTCCTATCAAACTATCAGCAACATGGTGTGCCGTAAAAACGTTCGATGACCTCCCGATCTCATTCTTCTGGGGCCTCTGCATCTCCACCGGTCGGCGAGACGTCGCACCGCGTTGTGGTTGCCAGCGGCCACCAGCTGCGGCAGAGGAAGTGGGGACGATGAATGGCTGATGCTGGAAAGGGCGCGAAACGACGCCAACCTCCAATCAATGAACCTGCGAGCCACCCGCAGTCATGGCCGCAGTCCGTGCGTATCAGCGGATGAGTAGGGCGTGTGCAAGCGATGTTATGTTGTGAGAGTTGCTGCTCGAGCAACAAATTGCCTGTTTGTCCCTGCCAAAGTATCAATCGAGCCACGTGCCGTGCCTACCGCACGCATCGCGCTCGACGTCCGCCAGCTCAACACCCAACACGACGATCTCTCGCGATGCGCGACCCATCCTCCTCAACATCCACCACCACCAGCAACGACCGCACCTGCCGCACCGTCCCACCATGAAGATCGTCGGCCTGACTGGCGGCATCGCGACGGGCAAGTCGTCCGTGTCGCGGCACCTGTCGGCCTGTGGCGTGCCTGTTATCGACTGCGACCAACTCGCGCGGCAAGTCGTCGAGCCCGGCACACCTGGTCTGCGCGCCCTCGTCGACGCGTTTGGACCCGAGATTTTGCAGCAACCTTCGGGCGCGCTCGATCGCGCCAAACTCGGCGCGATCATCTTTGCCGACGAGGGCAAGCGGCACATTCTCAACCGCATCACGCACCCGGCCATTCGCCGCGCTATTCTCGCCAAGGTGATCGACTACTGGCTGCGCGGCGAGCCGCTCGTGGTTGTCGATGCCCCGCTGCTTATCGAGGCCGGCCTACACAAGCTCTGCAACGAGGTCGTCGTTGTGTACTGGTAAGCGTGCACGTTGGGGCAACAATGGTCGGACGAACCGGCACGGGACACGAATCGCTCACCATGTCCGCGTCCGCGTCTGCGCCACACATGTGTGTAGCCCCGACGACGTGCAACTGCAGCGGCTCATGAAGCGCGACAACATGCCGCAGGCCGACGCCGAGGCGCGCATGCGCGCGCAAAAGCCCATGGACGAGAAACTGCGGCTCGCGACACGTGTGCTCGACAATACAGGCTCGCTGCAGGACCTGTTCCGCCAAGCCGATGCGCTGCTCGTCAAGATGCGCCCGCCAGCGTGGCGCACGTGGGCGTGGCGGATCGGACCACCGGTTGTGCTGCTGGCCATTCTCGTGCCAATCATTTATGCACTCGCGCGCATTGCTGTGGCTGTTGTTGATGCAAGAGGGTGGATATGATGGAGAGATAGTGTTGCGTTCTGTACAAATATCTTTGTTGCGGCTTGTAATGGTTGCTGCAACAGATTCATCGTCCTTCGACTCCTCTTGCCAGGCCAGTATTTGACCGAGCCCATCCTCAACATCCACGTCAACACACGAAGTACAGACCTGCGGCTGGTTTGCCCATCGCATTGACAGATCGATTTGTGACCTCCTTGGCGGCGAGCCACAGCCAATCAAATAGAGGTGAAGTTCAAGATGAGAGCCAATTTGACACGCTTGTACTGCTCATACCACCTTGAAGTTGTGTGCAGTCGTGGCAGCGGGTCGTTTTGATGCAAGTGACCGCCGCTCTGTGCGCGTCACATCCGAATCTTGGCAACCCGATTCGTGCGGTCCAACGCCACTTGTCTATCCGCCATGAACGCTCTAGAGCGCGCCGCCCTTGAATGCTTCGCTAGTTTCGTCGCAGCCACCTCGCGGTTCTGACACCCATGATGAAGACAAGCTCGTCAGCGACTCAGCACCGCTTTCCTGTCATACTCTCCACTCATCAGGACCAATTGTGAACCCACCGCTCACTCGAGCGCGTCCTGCCCCAACTGCAAGACTTCAGTCCGTTATCCACCGTCTTCATGAGGAAAAAACGCGACCGATTGATACCTGACGCCCATCTCCACGCCGTCACGACCAGAATTGCTCACCATCCGTCCTCACCGCCACCGTGTCGCCGACCTAGCGTCGCGGATCGACCTCTTCGGCCCATTCCACCCACCATGCACCGGAAATTGTCGGGCGCATCGCGCTGGCGGGCTTGGGCGACTGGTTCGACCAACTCGACGAGGAGCTTACGCGCATCCAAGAGAATCGCACTATTAACCAGTCAGCGATCCGCATGCTCATGCCCGCGCGCGACGAAATTGGCCAGCAGCACAACGCGATTCTCGAAGAGGCTGAGATGCTGTCCGCCGAGGATAGTGACAGTGAAGCACCAGCCATCAGCAACGACGCGCCAGCCGCGCGCGCTCGGTCCACATCAGCGTCGCGTACACTGCGCTCTTTGGCATCACGTTCTCGCCGCTCGACGGCACGCCCGACGTGACGAAATGCGCGGGTGGAGTGGCTGCTTTTGGCGAAGCGTCGGACGCGGCGCCGGCACTAGGGCGGCGGTTCCTCCAATTCGTGCATGATGAGCGTACGCGTACGTTCAACCCGAAAAAGCCCAACGCCAAGATGCCGCGCATGGACGTGGTTGTGGCCAAGGGCGACGTGTACTATTACGCGGCTGGGTGGATGGCGTTTTTCGACCACGAGACGCGGTTCAAGACGTGTGAGAGCGCGAAGAAGGACGTGGGCAAGGTTATTCTCAAGTCCAAAGTGTTTTCGGGGATGGAAGAGAATGATGGACTCGCCATCAAGGCCGGGAACAAGGGCAGGTGGATGGTCACGGAAGACGATTTCATGGACCATCTTCGCCAGCATTGCATCGAGGTTGACGAATAGATTTTGTAGGCTGGTTTGTGTTTCGACAGGTTCGTTCAACATGATCTGATCAGGTCTGGTGAAGCGAGCTTGTGTCACATCTTGTGCGAACAAGCGGCAAGGCATGACATCAAGCACCAATTCACATCTCGCCCAAACCAGATCTCGTCCAAACAGACCCAGCAAAGAATGGATGGTTTCAGCATTACGAAGACGGCCTCCCGAAATGGTGGTGCAAAGGCTATTTCCCTACTGAGCCGTCCTCACCAACACACGCCCCGCAAGCATTGTTGAACGAGCAAACTCAAAGAGTGCAGTTTTCATCCTTCCAGAAACATTACGAGGACCTGCAACACAACAATTTTCTTGGATGAGGTCGAAAATCCAAAATATAGCGTTCGTGACCAGACCACAAGCCTGGACGCACAGCACCTTTTCCAACCGGCTAATCCTGACGTGCTCTCCGCCCAGAGCTGGCACGGGATTATATTCCACCCATGTCATTCAAAATTGGCCACCCCTGTTGCGATCGCTGTGTCGATGTCGGCAAGCGAGTCTGTTTGGTGAGCGTCGTTTTTGTGTTAACATGCTGTGTGTGACGGCAGGTGATCGCGCCGGACGCATCTCCCAGCGAGCAACGACTGCACCGACGCGTGGGTGCGGTCCAGGGCCACCCTTGACAACAACTTCACCGCGCCGTGCCACCACCCGCATCGGTTGCTTCGCCATGAGCAGCAGCGACATGCACGACGCCGGCGCCGCCGCTGGGAACCTCGCGAGACCGCTCCGCAAGCGCACCAGCTCCCTGCGTGACCTGACGAGCGCGCCCGGGACCCCGTTGGCCGTCCAAGCTGTGCGCACAGAGACAGTGTCCGCGACCACGGCTCCTCCGACGGCGGCGATGCTCCTCGAGGACCTGAGCGCGCTCGGGTGGGATCCGGATGGGCCCGCCGACGTGATCGACGACAGCGCGCAATTAGACGCCAACGTCACGGCTACGATGCCCGCCGACGCGCCGCAGCTGCTCGAAAGGCTGCTGCATCTCGTCGATTTAGTTGCCGATTATGTGCGGTTTGCGCCCGACGCGTACGCTGACGTCTGGCGGCACCTGGGCCCGCTGCTGCACACCATTTCGTACGCCGTGCTTTGGCTCTTTCCTCTCGCCCTTCCGTCCAAGGCACTCACACGAACTATTGGGCTGTAGGAAACACGCGCGCGCGCACCAAGCACTGCATCTGCCGCTCCCGCATCAATCCGCGCACGCGCCACCGCCGCTCGCGCCCAAACGTGCGTTTTCCACAATCAACTGCCACGGCGACGAGTGGACCGACGATTTCCGGTGGCTGCACGACCGCACCAACCCCGAGGTGCTCAACTACATTGCGCGCGAGAACGAGTACACGCGCGACTGTCTCGAGCGGCCGACCGCGGCATTGCGCACGCAGCTCGTGCGCGAGTTCATTGACCGCATCGACGAGAACGAGCGCACGGCCGAGGTGGCTCTTCCCGACGGCTGGACCTACTACTCGCGCAAAGTCGCCGGCCACGAGTACCGGCAGCACGTGCGGTACCGTGCTGCGGGTGATGCCGGTTGTGCCGGGGTCGAGGAGGAAGTTTACCTCGACGAGAACGAGCTCGCGGCTATGCCCGAGTACGCCGACGGCGCCTACTTCCGCGTCGGCTTTTTGCGGCACTCCCCTTGCGGCCGATTCATTGCGTTTGGGATTGACGGTGCCGGCACCGAGCGGTTCACCATCTTCTTCAAGGACTTGCACCGCCGCGTGCTCTTGCCGGACCGGCTGCACGACTGCTGGGAGAATTTCGAGTTTTCCCATGACGGCAAGTGGGGATTCTATCTTGCGCTCGACTCTACCGAGCGCGCGTTTCAGGTGCGCCGCCACCGGCTCGGCGACACGAACCCGGCTGCGCACGACCAGGTGCTCTACCAGGAGGACGACGACATGTACTTTTTGACGCTCACCAAGACGTGCAACTCGCGGTTTGTTCTCGTGCATGCCGGCGCGCAGATCACGTCTGAGACGTGGGCGCTCGACCTCAACGAGGTGGCCACGGCGACCGTGTGGGTGCCGGCTGATGACGACGATGAGGGCAGCGAGGAAGCGATTACCGGTGACACGGAGTGGGTCGAGAAGACGGTCACGACGTCGGGTCTCGCTGTGCCGCGGCGCTTGTTCCCACGGCACGAAGGGGTGCAGTACACGGTCGAGGCGCACGGCGACCTGCTCTACGTCCTCACGGACGAGGGCGTGCACAAGAACAACTGGCTGTTCCGCGTGCCCATGGCGAGCATCTTTGCCGCCACCGAGGCACCGACGAGCACCGAGTCGACCGACGACGCAACTGCGGCCAACAATGTCGACGCGCATTGCGAGGTCGTCATCCCGCCGCGCGACTTTGTCCTGATCGAAGACTTCCAAGTGCGCCAGAACCACCTGGTCGTCTTTGAGCGGTCCAACTGCATTCAGAACGTGCGAGTGATCGACCTGCGCGACACGTCGCTGCAAACGTTCCACTACGTATCATTTTCCGAGACCGTCTACTCGCTCTGGCCCATGTCGCTCGACGAGGAAATCTCGGACCTGTCCAAGCACGTCCTGTTTGCGACCAATGTCGTGCGGTACACCTATACCTCCTTCTTGCAGCCCAAACAGATTGTCGACTACCACATGGACGAGCGCGCGTTCACGGTCGTGCACACCGAGACCGTCGCGGGTGCCGCGGGACCCTATAATCCGGACTTGTACGCGGCGCACCGCCTGTTTGCGATTGGCGAGGACGGGACGGCCGTGCCCATGTCGGTCGTCTACCGCAAGGACCTGCTCGGGCGGCCGCTGCCGGGCAGTCGCGTGCACGCCAACGACAATGAATTGGGCCCCTGGACCAACCCGACGCTCGTGCATGCCTACGGCGCGTACGGGTCGTGCGTGACCCCGATCTTCTCGACGCAACGTCTCTCTCTGCTCGATCGCGGGTTCGTCTATGCGATCGCGCACGTGCGCGGCGGCGCCGATCTCGGCATGGCGTGGTACGACGAGGGCAAGCTGGCCAAGAAACCCAATACGATCAAGGATTTTGTGCGGTGCCTGCACCATCTCGTCAAGGAAGGGTACACGACGCCCGCGCAACTCGCCATTTATGGCCGGTCGGCTGGTGGCCTGCTCATGGGCGCGGTCCTGAACGAGGCGCCCGACCTGGTCCAGGCGTGTCTCATGGAAGTGCCGTTTGTCGACGTGGTCAACACCATGTTCGACGCGTCGTTGCCTTGGACAGCGTTCGAGTACACCGAGTGGGGCAACCCCGCGGCCGACCGCACGATCTATGACGTGATGCGCTCGTACTGTCCATACACGAACGTGCAGCCGCGCGAGACGTACCCGCACGTCATGGTCTGCGGCGGGATGAACGACCCGCGCGTCTCGTTTTTCGAACCCGTCAAGTTTGTCGCCAAGCTGCGGCACAACTGGCAGTCCGACAATGTACTCCTGTTGCGCATCGACGACGCAGGTCACGGCGGGAATTCGGGCCAGTACGCGCACCTCGACGACTTGGCGCAAGAGTACGCGTTCCTGATCTACGCGCTCGGCGCGCCGCTTATGCCCGTGCCGGCGCCCGTCGTCCCGCGCGGGGATGTGACCCCGGTCGTGGTCGGGTCGCGGCCGGGCAGTGTTGCGCGGTCGGCGTCGTTTACCGGCGGTCGCGCGTCGCCGACGCCCGGGATCACGCTTGAGTCGGTCTCGCCGCGCCGGTCACGCACGTTGTCGCACCGGCGGCACGAGCCAGGGAATGTCGGGCTCGATGTGCCGCGCGGCGGCGTGGTGCGCCGTGCACGGTCGCCCGACCCGGCTGCGGCTGCTGCGGCGGAGATTGATGCGCGCGAGTATAAGAGCAAGACGGCGCGTGGTGATCGTGGCGTGAGCCGCGTGTACCAGTGGGTCGCCAACTTTTTCTAGGCAGGGACGGAGTATGCGGAAGGGCAGAGGGACTATGGAGGGGAACTGGAGTAGGGAGCGTGGAGTGTGGTGGATGGAGTCTGGAATCTGGAGTGCTGTCGTGCGGGCGGCCATTAGGTCAATGATCGTCGGAGGTTCTTGGCATCTGATCTGATCGAGACAGATTACGTGATCTACGGCAGGTTTGCAGTTTGCAGTTTGCAGTTTGCAATGTCTCGTGGAGTTCGCCGAATCGTGCAGGAATTATGGCGTGGACACTTTCTGACGCGACAGGAATCATAAAATTTCGCCGGGACAACTGATGGTCAGACAAGGATCACGAAGAGAAGTATGGATCACATTAATGCGGCCCGCACTTGAACAAATGCTGTTGTTGCGGGATCCGATCACGTCGGCATAATGCATAAACAAGGCAGCGTGTGTTCCTCACGACGTAATCCTTGGATGTATTCAGCGATGCCGGCTCGTTATTAATTTCTCGGCAAGCGGCCCTTGGGGCTATTCAGGTTCCAACGTCCTTTTAGGATGACACGAAGACGTTTCTCAAGTTTTGGGCACTTCTCCCGTACTCCCTAGTCAACCACTATGGTTTTTACTATCCGCATCAAAAATAAATGGACTAGAACTACTCTCTATTTAGTTTCCACCCGAACCGGCTCAGTGGTCGCAGAGATCTGGCCACCGTCGAAACGCATCGATGCCGCCTGGGCAGGTCAACCGCGTAGAGGTGCAGAATCGAAGCGCGCCATTAAGAGGGTTCGAATGCGCTTTTTTTTTGGTGCTCATCGAAGATATTTTGAGCGAGGAGAAAAAGCTGGCGCGAATGGTCGGTCGAGCTCAATCTACGTGGTGTAACTTGGGCGCGAGACTTTTCTCGTTTGCTGAACTCGAACGTTGCACCACGTAGATCGAGTGCGACCGCCATATTTATCTCCTCACTCAAATCACCTCTGATATTCATCAAACAAATTGCATTCGAATGCCCTCAATGGCGCGCATCGATTCTACACCTCTTTGCCTCAAAACCGACCCAGGCGGCATAGATAGGAGTTCGGCGGTGACCAGATCTCAGCAGCCACCGGATCGATTCGCATGAAACATTTGTATCAAGATAGCTGTGATCTATCTAGTTTCAATGCAGGGTGTAAAACGCATGTGGTTTGAACGGTGAGTACGGGATGACTGGCCAAAAATTGAAGCGTTTTGATGGCAGACACCAGAACTCCCAAGTCAGGGGTCGCTGCCAGCTTGAATAGAAAGGAGAGAAGACAGGCGGCGGCGTCGAGCTTGTGGTGTATGAGGACAGAAGAAAAATGTTTTCTGTTTTCGCTCGCCAAAACCCCTCCGAAAAACAGCTGCAGGTGCCTTTTCGCGTGGTTCGTGGCGGAGACGTGGTGGAGGCACAATGTTGGTCAGCTCGGCGAGCGCCGGACGCATGGGCGCAGCGAGTTCAGGGCCAGCAAGAGGAACATGATCGGTGGGCGGGATCGTCGTTTCGGGTCGAGCCGGGCGATGACAACTGGGTCTGGTCAGGAGCCACAGCGGCGCACGAGAGACCAGGCCTTGGAACGCAACTCGCTACTGGTGCTGGTAAGCGGCCAGCTGCTCAGAATGTCGCCGAGGTCGCGAGAGTGGCTGGTAGCGAAGCAACAGAAAGAATTGCCGTGTCAGTTATAGCTGGAAAAATTTGTCGATGCGGCGGCCGTACTGGCAGGTGGCGACGCTTGCACTGACGCGGGCTTGGCTGCAGCGCCAGCACCTAAAACTGGAGCATCCGACGGTCCCAGTGCTGCGGCAGCGAGCGTGGCCATGAGCGGCGCCGAGGGAGCGGGTTCGACGGTCTGCTGCGCGCACCGGGGTCGCCTTCCTTCAAGTTGAGGACCAAGCGCCACGAGCGGCGGCACCAGCGATGCTGGGGACGGCGACAGCGCGCGGCGCTCACATATCCCTCGTTGGGTCTGTTCGGCAGGGCGGTGAACACAACAGAAACATTCTGTTGGCCAAATCACTGACAGAAACAACCTGATTATGAACTGTTGGGCTGGAAAATGCCGAACGGGCCTTAAGCCTCCTCACCATGAGCAGTCACCCTGCTGATGTAAACGAAGGCCTAATGTTGGCGCTTATGAACACGTTTGGCCCGCTTCGCAAAGTATCAACTGTGGATGGCTGAAAGATGAACTTTCGTAAGCAGCACGATGCCTAACACCACCAAACGTTCTTGACCTTGCATCGGCTTAGAGGGGCGTTACGCCTCTTGGAGACCTTCTATTGGGCGTGAACCAGCAGAAACTTCGGCCTCCGCGCCGTTCAGACGTATAGATTTACCGCATCATCTTCCCGATAGATGCTCACCGAAAGTTGCGCTTGCGTCCAAGGCAAAAGGCAACGCGACACGACCAGACGAGTCAGGTCGTACGGTCGTACAACGCGGCGCCGCCGCTGACGGGTGGGCGGACATGACGTATCGCTCGCCACGTCGGCGTTGCCAACGCCTTGCAGGCGGATCTGAAACCATGCACGGTAGAAGTACGATCCTTGCAGCAAAGCATGGTAAACCATGGCGTCGCCACATTGAGCGCCTATAAAGGCACAGCATCGCCCCTCGTTGGCGAGTAATCGGATCGTAACGCTGCCATCCAATACCGACGATTCCAATGAAGACCGACCACACCGCCGTCCTGTTCACCCTTCTCGTTCTTGCTCAGGCGTGCTCCGCCGTGTGGCTCGAAAAGTGCCATCGTCATCGCTTGGTTGATTCGACACGTTCCTCGCGCTCAATCAATGATTCCCACCATCTTCTTTAGAGTCGTTATCCCCAACCTGTGGATCAAGACACCATCTGCGAACGGACGCGTTAATGTCGGCCGATGCCTCGACTTTGCCCCCGAGACTGCCAGTTCGTACATTCTGCTCCTTGGCATGCCTGAGGACGGTTACCGAGCCCTGATAACTTAGATTCGTTTCCAACGGCATCCAGACGGGAACTATGCGAAAGCGGCCCTTTGGACGTGCCATGCACCTTCGGACGCTTTTGCTGATCATCAAGTTCGTATTGTTCAAACTTGCAGGTGCTGATTCTGGCATACCAACGCGTGGCTGACGCGAGATTCAATTTCAAGCACTTTGACGTGTGGTATTATGAGCAGCCACGCACAGACGAACACGGGACGTGGTACGACATGACCATTTCGCGTGAGCACAATGGCGTGCGGTATTGCCTGGACCTGCCGCAAGGAATGGTGTATGAGGGTGCCAGAGTTCAGTTTTGGAAATGGTATGTGGCGCACTGGTTGTTCCTGAAGTCGTGTTCGTCCCGTGCCCTGCTGGCGTTCGTGTCGCGCCCTGCTGGCGTTGGATGCTGACGACCGACACATCTTTAGCACTGGCGGCGAACCGCAATCGTGGTCATACAATTTTGCCACGGCGCAGATCCGCTACGGTACGCACAGCGACATGTGTGTTGCCGTGCTGCAATGTACGTTGCGGCCACTCATCGATGTTCTGCTGCAACATATAACTGACTCGCTCGATTCTTCATTTAAATTAGCCGCAGTATCTAACAAAAACGGCCAGGAAGTCTCGCTCAGCGGCTGCTTCTATTACGGGCCCAGCAGGCCCACCGCCCAGTTCGAAATCCTGGCACGAGGTGTTGCTGTATCGAATGGGCTGCCCGAGCTGGACAGTCGATGTGCTAGCCGCGGCCAAAGGTGCCACTTTGATTGCCCGGACTTGTGGACGGTCGGAGAGCAGGCGGAGGCGTGGATTGACGGCACGCGGCTGGCGTGCGGTCGCACGTCGTCGAACGCGCTCTATTGTATTACGGCGGCGCCGTCGGTCGGACCCATCAACTCGGGCGCTTGGTGCGGGTGCTATTGCCCCCAGGGCGACCCGGGCCACCACGGGTTCTCGCCATTGCGGCTCCCAGTGCCGCAGCTGCGCGTGACGCCCGACTTGCCCGCGAGTGTCCGGCCTGTGGAGGGGAACACGGCCGTCTAGGAGGGCGGAGAAGAACCGGGTGGAGATTGGGCATCTTGTGCATAATGTGCCGGACGAGAGTTTTTTGTTTTTGGTAGATTTGGAACACGCGTGCCATTGCCAATCTGACCACGACTCCAACCATTTTCGCGCACCGCCCGCTGCAGACGCTCGTTCCGCTGCCATGCTCTGGTAATGCCCGAAATAAATCTGCTCGCTACTTCTGACCCAAATGCTATTGCGGCCCACATTGTACTAAACAACATAACGTCGAGAGCTCGATCAGGACCCCGGCTTCATCACCAGTATGAGCCAAAATCGGTCGCGCGGACTCGCGCGACGCGCATCTTGTTTGGCTCATAGATGCCTTTATACGGGGGCAGGATGTAGTCACCAATGCGGTGTGCTTCAGTTCAACTCTCGTTAGCTGCACGGGGGTCGCCCACAAGCTATTCACCACATTCACCACATTTCAGCCTCACGCAGCTGTGAAGAATGAAAGAAATACCAGTGATTGAGACTACTTCACCCCAGGCACGAACAGATCTCGAACCGCTGATGCTGCCCACACACTCGTCATATTGCTGCTTCGACCTGGGCTTGACCAACGAACGACAGCTGCTTCGGAGCAGAGCGGCAACGGCTAGATAATCACTGTGGCTGTCACAATGACAGGAACATATGGAGCTCACTTGCGGCCGGCTTGTGTGAAAATGCTGAAAAGCACCGGGCAATGGTCGCAAAATACGAGTTCATATCCATCTCCTGTTCTCCAGTTCCGGCCGAATTAGCCCCCTTCATAACACAACTCGACGCGACGCTCCAGTTTCCATCGCCCAGCGACTCTATGGAGGGTAGTCCACCCACCCGATCTAGTCCCACGCCAAGCCAGTTCTCGCCTACGTCCTTACCGGGGGCGCACCCCACACGCACTTGTCAAACTCGGTCTGGTTCACGGCCATCCCATCGGCATAGACGGTCCCAAACACTGGGAAACACTCGACCTGCGTGTGCCAATAGACCGCCATGTACGCGCGGCGCTCGTGCAGGGACAACGCCACATCGTCGGCCATCGACCCGACGCGCATCACCTCTAGCGGCGGGCCCAACACGCGCTCCAGCACCGCCGTCGCGGCCACAATATTTTGCGCGACCACATGCTGGTCGACAACACGCTGGCCCGCCTCGGCCGCAAACTGCAGCCGCATCGCGCGAAACAGTTCGGCCAGAACCATTTTGTGCATGGCCGCGACGGTCGGCGCTGCCGCGATTTGCCGCACGCGCGAGACAACGTACCGGCGCAGCGCGCCGATCGGGTCGGTCGCGTCGAGCACCGGGTGCGACAGCGCCCACTGCGCCCATTGCGGATCGTCGGCGGGGGCCCCGCCGCCCGTGGAGATGAGAATCCCGCCAAACCATGCGTGCATCGCCGACGAGTAGGTACCGGGCTCCGAGGACCCAGATGCCGCCGACTTGCCCGACCATTGCTTGGGGATGCCCGCGGGTAAGTGCGCAAAGAGCACGTCGGAGTCAACGTTGATGAACGGCCTAAAGACAGGCGACAGGTTGGCGCGGGATGGGTGCGCGGGGTTACCGGCGACCCGGCGCGCGAGCATCTTGAGCTGGTGCGTGCGCGTCATGGTCGTAGGTGGCGGTGCGAATTGGGCGGGGAGCACGGCGGCGCCGGTCGAGGTCATGGCGCGGACCAGCGTACCCGTCACGACGTTGCCGTCGCGCGACGGTAGGTAGTGCCGGGTCGTGCACGACGTTCTAGCAACGTGTGCTCCATCAGCAACGATCCTCTCTCTTGGGATGTTACAAACTGGGCGAGACGGACCAGCTCAGTCGATGCCGAGGTCGACGCGGCCTTGGAGTCGTGCCGCTTGCCGTGCACGTTGTTGTCGTCCGCCTCCGCGATCACACCCACAACAATCGTGAGCAATAACTGCGTCTTGCAATCTTGAGCGTAGGAGCGGCAGCGCACCATCACGTCGTCGCTCACACCGCTTGCAGCTGCCCGCGCGCTTTTCTTGTTCCCATCACCCGCCCCGCGAGCAACCGCGCGCACGGAGCGCAGCGTGCCCTTGAACGCGGCGACGACCGCATTCGCAGGCCGCGCAAAGACAGACTGCGGGCGCGCCTCAGTCTGCATACTGCACGTGCGCGAATGCAGGTGCGCGGGCATCGTGGACAAGAACCGTCTACGTCGTGGATCAACAAGTCGACCGCGTAGTCGGTTCGGATCGCGCGTCGACTGGGTCGCGCCGCTTGG
The DNA here is from genome assembly GCA_000151295.1 of Allomyces macrogynus ATCC 38327. Classification (NCBI taxonomy): domain Eukaryota; kingdom Fungi; phylum Blastocladiomycota; class Blastocladiomycetes; order Blastocladiales; family Blastocladiaceae; genus Allomyces; species Allomyces macrogynus. The sequence continues at coordinate 190,368 of GG745374.1, read as the reverse complement.
TGACAAGTCGAAGATGCGTGGCTACGCGCGGGTTTTAGAGTGCAAGGCGAGAACCAGGGTTGGGTTCGAGATCGGCAAGGCTGGGTGATGGTTGCGGAGCAGAAAGGGGTCAAGACCCGGCAAGTCGAACTGGTGAGCGGATCGCGCGCGGAGGACCAGACGCCGAGGAGGATAATCGAGGAAGACGCAAGTGCGGCAAGTTGCGGTTAGAGAGGCAGGCCCGGGAGAGGAGGTGCAAGGGAGATAATCACATCAACAACAACAGGCACGTATGTCGTTGAACCGGCAAACTGTCCAGTGTCAAACCAAACCAACACCAGAATAACGACACAGAAAACATGACTTCCGCGATGCAAGGAGCTAAATCCACGTGATAAAAAACTGCTGGTTACACTCCCGAACAGCAGCAACGCCAGCGAAGCAACCCAGAAACACTTTCAACGCCATAGATATGACAAGAATGAGCTGGGCACGAAGAACCAGATCAGGCATACGTAGCAGTCTTGCTAGCGGCTCCGTCGTGGTCCTTGAGCTTGGTCACGCCAATCGTGAGCGTCGGCGGCAGCGGCATGCCAAATCAGACCGTCTTGTTGTTGGACGTCTTGGTCGTGGTCGTGTTACGCGCGTCCCAGCATCGTCGCCGCAGTCGCGTTCCTCGCGCCGCCGTGCTTGGCCGCCATCGACGACGTGATCGTCGTGATGACGTCAGGCAAGCGGATATTGCTCGCCTCGGCAATCGCCTTCTGTCCCGGCACAGGCCCAAGCGCCTTGGGCGCGGGCACGTTCGAGAAATTGGCGGGCGCCGCCCACCCGTGCCCGTTGGTGCCGGCGTTCTCGTTCTTGTGGATGCGGAAGAACGCAATCATGCCGTCGTCGAAATGAATGTTGACGTGGCAGTGCAGCATCCACTGGCCCGGGTCGTCCATGCGTGCGTCGGCCACATGAAACGTGGCCGGGAACAGCTCAATCGTGTCGCGCTGGTGGCCCTCCACGATCGCCGTGATCCCGTGCCAGTGCAGGACGTGCAGGTCGAGGAACGTGCCGAGCCCGAGCTGGTACCAGCGCACGTACTCGTTCTGCTTGAAGTCGAGCCCGGGCAAGTTGCCCCACCCGTACCCGTTGATCGGGTGCATGCGGTTCGACTCTTCGAAACCGCCAAACCCGCCGCCGATCTCGTTGAGCGTCGATGTGTTGGTGCCTGTCGGGCCGCCGACGACGCCGCCCGTGGCGCGCGACAGCGACGCAGCAAGTTGTTGCTCCTCGTTGGTCAGCGTCGCGTTGCCAGCGTACCGCTCGACGTTGAGCGCGAGGTAGGGCGACAGCGTCTCGGCCATGACGACCCAATACGTCACAATCTCGCGTTGCACGGGGAACAGCACCGAGTTGAACCGCGGCACGTTGCGACTGTCGAGCACGCCGCGGTTCTTGTAGACGACGAGCGCGCCGTAGAGACCCGCGTAAATGTCATTGTCCGAGACGTGCGAGTGGTAGGCCCACACAATCGAATCGAGGTCAAGCGGGCCCGGACCGGCGCGGTCAGGCACAAACCACAGGTACGTGAACGTCTCGCCCGGCGCAACGCTCGCGCCGCGGCCGTTGATACTCCCACCAACGGCGCCCTCGGAATTCTTGTCGTACAGCGCGGCGTGCGGGTGCAGACTGAAGTTGAACCGCGCATTGTTCTTGAAGACGACGCGCAAAGTATCGCCGACTTCGGCACGCAAGATCGGCCCCACGATCCCGAGCGACGGGTCCTCCTTGGGCCTGCGCTGCGTGAAGGTCGCGTCCTCGTACTCTTGGTAAATGGCCTTGATGTACTTGCGCCCGATCCGGCCGGGGATCTCCTGTCGCGTGAACGGCGCGGCGAGCGGGCTCTCGTCGAGCGGGAGCATCGCGAAATTGTCCATGCCGGTCGGCGCATAGTCCCACTCGACCTCGTCGGCGGCAATGTAGTAGGTGCGCACGGTGCACGGCACAATCTCGGGCACGCACAGCCGCAGGTCCGACGTGGTCAGGACCGCGGTCGAGGACGACTTGGACGACGACTTTGACGACGACTTAGAAGCCGAGCTGCCGTGCGCATCGCCGCGCGTATCGCCGTGCGCGGTCTTGGATGACGGCGGGGACACGGGCGACGCGTTCGTGAACGTGGCCGCGAGAACAAGCGTTGTCGCCGCAGCAGCGAGAAGCATACTCGCGGCTGCGCCGACGTGGCCGCGCATGGTGGAGAAGCGAGAGCGGGCGCGATGGTGGCCGGGTGCGGAAGCAAGATGGTTGGGCGTGGGGGTTGCGGGGTGGAGAGGAGCGGGCAAGTCAAGCCGAGGCGACAGCGACCGCGGCGGCGTCGGGCGCGTGCGGCATTCATACACGCGGGGCGAGGTATACGCTCACGACGAGAAGAATAAAGATCGCGGCGGGAGGGCCGCATCGCCGAGCACCGGTTGCCGTCGCACGACGAGAGGATCCATTGGCGGCGTCCCTCTTGAAGCGATCTGCGCGTGCAACCATGGCTCCCACTCCGCTTGGCACCGAACAACGCGCACTGGTGCATCATCAGAAAACGCGCACTGGTGCGGCACCGGATTGCCAAGAGCCGAGCGAGAGCAAACGACGGTGCCGCAGCTTTCCGGTAGTTGTGCGCCGTCCTGGTTGAATCGCCTGAGCGGCCTTCGCGCGCGCCGGCGCATGATGTTCGCGTTGGCCTAGACGTCCACACCGCTGGTCGATTCACGCAGAAGATGAAATAACTTGCCGTGCTGCCACCTTGTATCCGCGTTGCCGCGCTTGTTCATCGCCAGCACCATGGCGGACCAGGGTAAATGGGCCATGCTCACGAGTCAAAAATAGTCAAAAGTGTTGTTGCTGGTGACGCTTTTGGCGGCGCGAAAGCAATCTTGTCTTGGCCTTATCAGAGAATTATTGCGCCAAGTCGGGCAGGAAACGCCTAGTTCTGGTGGTTCTTCGTTGATGGTGGCCGTTTGTCGTGTGAGCACGGCCAGTCAAGGCCGGCTGATGCTCCGTCCTCCAAAAAACTGATACTTGCTGATACTTCCCCAATCATACCCCGTCAAACTCCACCATGATGAGACCAGCATCAAAAGTATACTCTTTACGTTATCCTGCCTCGCTGATAATTGCGGCTGTTGTAACGACATGTGCCCGACAGAACCCCACACTCGTCAAGACATGTGTGACCCTTCACGTAGTGGTCCAGATCGATCGTCCCAGCAGGAGAGACCTTGGCGCACTTCAATCGAACCTTCCCGGTTAGTCGCTGATGCACTACTGTTGCTGCTTACATTCAGACCACCATGTTGGAGAATTTGTGATCCATAAGGATGAGCGCAACCGACGTATCTATCAGCGCACCCAACCCGCCGCACGAAATCATCAACAAACACTTGTGAATTAAACTACCATCCACCCTTCACGCCGCATCCGCAGCCCTCGCCTCGCGCTCCCACGCCTCCACCAGATCCTTGCGCTCGACCCCGGCCACCATCTTTCCCGCCCTTGCACGCATCCCCCGTGCAAGCGCGGCCAACGCCTGGACCACACGCACCTGCTCGTCCCCCTCCTCGCCCTCAGCCTGCGCGACCGCATTCCCCGCCGCGACCGACCGCCCACGGACAAAAAACGCTTGCGCGAGCGTCGTTCGCGAGCCCTTCGCCTCGAGTAGCCCGGCGGCCGCGTCGCGCCACCCGGCGCGCGCATAGACTTGCGCGAGTTCGAGTACGGCAGCGTCGTCATCGTTCGGCATCGCCTGCTTGAGGAAAGCGGCGGCCGAGTCGAGGTCACCGCTTGCCGCGAGCGTGCGCGCGAGTTGTCGGTAGACGGCGGCCGGGAGCGTGTCCGGGTCGAGCAGCGCGACGGCGGATTCGCCGTGGTGCATGGCACCCGGCGCGTCGCCACCGGTCATGGCCACGTGCGCGGAGAGCAGGTGCGCGAACGCGGTGCCCGTGGCATCGTCGGCGGAACTCGTGCGCAGGACGTGTGCCGCGACGCGGTCCATCACGTCTTGGCTGAGCGGTGTTTCTTCGACTTCGGCTGGATCGCTCCCATCGCGGTCTGCGGCCTCGCCCACCTCATCCACCTGCCGCGCAACCATCGCCGTGAGCACCTGACGCCATGCGGCCGCGCGCGTCGGGTGCAGGACCGCCTGCCGCTGCGCCATCCGCAGCGCCGCCTTGGAATTGCCCATCGCGAGCAACCCGGTCGTCGCCAGCGCGAGCCCGCTCCCGTCCTCACCCACGACCCGATCATGCGCAGCAACTCCACGGGCGACCGTGACCTGCGCTTTACCCGACGAGTACCGCGCAAGGAACCGCGCGAGCCGCGCCCACGCGGCATGGTGTCCCGGGAACATATGCGCCGCTCGCTGCAGTGCACGCAACGCCCCCTGCACGTCGCCCTGGAGCAGCAGGTAAATACTCGTCATGTATTGCGCGTCGCGCGGGGGCATCGCGTCGAACGCCGTGCCGACGAGGTCGTCGCGCCCCTGCAGGAGACCGAGCGCGCAGAGCAGTCCGGGGGCCATGCCGTCGACGAGGGCCGGGATCAAGTCCGTGTGGTGGCACTGGTAACTCAGCTGCGCGAGCAGCTTGCGCTCCGTGTCGGTCTTGCCATCGGCGATCCGCGCGAGGGTCGCGGTGCACGCGTCGACGGCTTTCCGCCCGACTGCCGGGTCGGCACGCCACTGGCCCGCATGGCAGTGCGCCATCGCAGCCGCAAGCTGCATGACGAGCCCGCGCCGCGGGTCCACGTCGCGCGCGAGCGCATCGATCCCACCCATCCGCGCAAACATGTCGACGGCGCGCTGCGGATCCTGCGCGGAGAGTGCGCGCGCGAGGTTGCCAACGACGGCCTTGTCGGTCCGGTCAATCCGGAGCGCCTGCTTGAACGCGTCCACGGCGCCCGCGTGGTTGCCGTTCCGCTCGAGCAGGCATCCATACGCGTTCCACGCGACCGCCGACATCGGCTCCCACTCGGTCCACTTCCGCGCGGCAAACTCGGCCTCGATCGCGTTTGCGTCGCGCAGCGCATGCACGTACTCGCGCATGACTGCCGGCGGGACCCACGCGCACGTGGCCACAGCATGGTGCAGCAAATTCGTCTTGGTCGTGGCGCGCCGCATCGCCGCAGCAAACTTGGTGCATCGCTGGAGCGCGGCCCACGCGGCGGCCGCGTCCGCGTCGTGCATGGTCGCTTGCTCGAGGCACGCGTGCGCGAGCTCGCCGTCGTCATGCGCCAGGTACAGCAGCCCGAGCGCCGTCCAGGTGGATGCCGACCGCGGATCGAGGTGCAGGCTCATGACGAGACAGTGTTGTGCGAGCTTCGGAAGCGCGAGGTGGGTCGCGTAGACGCACCCGGCAACCGTCCACGCGGCCGGGTCGTGCCGGTTCGCCGCGAGCGCCTGCTTGCAATGCGCGAGCGCCTTGGTCGCAGCCTCCTCACCCCTGTTTTCGAGCTGCGCGACGTGGAACAGCACCTGCGCGGCATCGACGTGGCACCCGATCGCCGCGTACGTCTCGACGGCCTCGTAGAGCGCGTCCACGACCGACTTCGTCGCCGTCCACAGGTGCGGAATCCACGTCCAGGCCGCGCGCAAGTCCGCGACGCGCTTCGCATGCACGTTCGCCAGCGCCGGCGTCGGGTGCGCCTGCATTACGGCATACCCCTCGTCCAGCAACCGCTTGGTCTCGGCGTACCGCCCCGTCTCGTACGCGTCGCGCGCATGCGCGAGATACAGCTCCCCGGCCAAGGCCACCGACGGCGGAAAACTCGCGTCCGCATCCAATGTCGCGTGCGCGGCCGTGTACTGCCCGAGCTTCATATTCACGACCGCCATCAGGTACCGCGCCGACTTCCCCTGCGGATCCAGCTCGACCGCGCGGGTCGCGGCCTTGTACGCGGTCAAGTACCGCCCGAGCTTCAAGTAACACTCGGCGAGCGTCTGCCACACGACCGCGTCGCGGAAATCCAATCGCCCCGCGGCCTGCAGCGCGGTTGCCGCCTCGTCCACGTTCCCCGAGCCGCAAGTGCACGAGCCCGAGCTGTTTCCAGATCCAGGCCACGCGCGGGGACGCATCCGCCGCCGTTTGCAGCACCTCTCGCGCCGCGGGCCACGCGGTCTCGCCCTGCGACCAGTAGTGCCGCACCAACACGCGCGCGGCTTCCGTGTCGCGCGGGTCCAGCGCGAACGCTTTCGCCCAGCACTTGGCGGCGCGCGCGGTGTCGCCGCGCTCCGCATAGACGTGCCCGAGGTGCGTGAACGCTTCGGTGCACAGCAGCGGCGCGCGCTGCGCGGCGTGCAGCAGGTGCGTGAATGCGTTGGGCCCGTCGTGCGCGGCCCAGTACGCGCGCCCGAGACGGTAGGCGTGCATGGCCTGCTGGTGCGGCGCGGCAAGCTTGGTGGAATCAACGGCGGCGAGCGTCGCGAGCGGGTCGCCCTGGCCTTGCAGGAGGTCGAGCCACCCGAGGTTCGATTGTGCCCAGGGTGACTGGACGTGGGTGAATGCCGAGCGCGCCTGGGCCCAATCTTGCAGCTGCATGTAGGCCTCGCCGCGGAGCGTGTGCGATTCAGCGGTGAAATCGGGGTTGGCAGAGTCGACGGCGTCGAGATCGCGCAGCGCGTCGTGCACGAGCTGCGCGCCGAGCAGGACTTTGGCGCGGGTCAGGTGAAGCCGGGACGCGACGCGGTCTAGGGGCACGGCAAAATCGCGTTCCGTAGTCTGGACCAGGTCGAGCCCGCGAGTTGCGGCATCGAGCTGTGCCTTATCGGCCGACGCGAGGCAGGACGCGACGAGGCATCCGAACAGGGACGGCGTGGGCGGGACCACGTCGGGCTCGTTGTCCGGGTCGAGAACCCACTGCGCGAACACGGCGTACTCGTCCTGCGTCGCTTCGTCGTCTCCAGCAGCAGTTTGCAGCGGCCACGCAGCGAGGTACGCGCGGAGCAGCGCGTCCGGGACTTCGCCGACATCTGGGGCGTTGGTCCAGTCGAGCGCGAGCTGGTACGCGGCGCGCACGTGTTCCCCGCGCGCGACGATCGCAGCCACCTCGGTCCGCAACTTGGATGCGTACTCGCCGCGCTCGGCCACGTCCTCGGCACCCTGCACGCGCGCCGTCAGCAATCCGAGATACTTTTCGACCATTTCCAAATCGCGGTTGAGCTGCAGCAACTGCTCGTAGGTCCCGAGCAGCGGCGACGCGCGGTGCACTGCGCGCTCCACCTGCCGCTGCAGTTCCGGCAATGACGGGCCGCCGAGCATCCCCTTGCGCGCCTGAACCTGCGTCGCGATCATTTCAGCGTCGTTTGCGGCCTGCACGGTCGCGAGCTGCTGCAAGATGTCGGCCGTGGACGGCCGCGGGTCGGCGAGCAGGTCGTAGATGGGCGAGTCTGGCAGGAATTGGCGCAGCGCGCGGTCGGCCGCGGCCCATTCCTTGCGGTCGGTGTGCAGTTGGACGAGGGCGGTCGCGAGGTCGGTCAGGCGCTTGGATTCTTTCCTGTGGGTTGCGAGAGCGGTTAGCGTCGGTTGTGTGCGGATCAGCGAGCGAGACGACCGTACGCCTTGTAGTAGAGCTCGACAAGTTTGTGCATGGCCGCGATGCGCTTGTCGACGTTGCCGGCCTTTTCGTGCAGTTTTTCGAGGCCCTTCAGATTGCGAGCACCCGTCAGTCGTCGCGATCACACGTCCACAAAACCAACGATCAAGCGCACCTGCCACGCCGACACAAGATCCGGGTTCGTCTCGAGCACAGTGTTCAGTGCCTCCTCGGACTCGTCATACTTTTCGAGATTCTGCGCGGCGAGCGCCTTGAAGAGCAGCGCGTTCAGATTGGCGGGCTCGTATCCCAAGAGATCGCTGACGGTGTCGTAGGCGGCGGCATAGTCCTTGGCACCGAGGGCGTCACGCGTCTTCTTGAGCAGTGTCTTGACGCGCGCAGCGAACATGGCGCTGGGGGTTGGGCGCGACGGCGCGTCTCGTCTTGGTCGGGATCGAGTTGCAGTAAGGGGGGTCGAGCGTGCTCAGTGCGCGGGCCGTCGCTTGCGGGCAGTCGCCGCGCGCTGAACTGATCGCGCCGTGGCCGTCGTCAACGTGGTCGCGGTGGCCGTGGTGGTCGCGGTGGTCGTGGTGGTCGCGTCGTTTGGCTGGCGCAGAGGACGGCGCGGCACAGCGTCACCGACCTGCCACGCCCATCGCGCTCAGCTCGCGACGCGTCGGCTCCCAAGTTCCGAACCCACACCGGCCAACCACCACCGGACACCAGCACACCAGCACCGTCCCACGCGCCCGAAAGTCGCGCGCGACTGGCCGCACTCAGACGACGTGCCCGAGCGGCCTAAGGGGGCCGACTTCTATTCGGCTGCGGTTTCCGTTCGCAGGTTCGAATCCTGCCGTCGTCGGCATCTCCTTCGGGGAGCGCATTGCCCACTGGGACTCGCGTTTTCTATCGCTTTTGCCGTTCGGGGTTACGACAGGGGCCCGCGCGTGACGTTTTGCTGCGGGGAACGCGCCGTGGACCGGCCACACCACGGTCACTCAGCCGCGTCGTTGGGGGCCACGCGATCGCGAACCAAGCCGCAGCATCGCGTGCATTTCTGCTCTTCCGGCCTTTGCGACGACCTGGCCCTGTTCTGACCGGCTGGTGCGGCTGTTGCGCGACGCGCTCCGCTGGCCGTGATGGCACGCGTGATGGCGCGCGACTTTTCCGCCGGACCTGTTGGCGCCGTTCGTGGTGCTGCGCCCGCAGAGGCACGCCGCTCAACCTACGGCCACCTCCTCGACTCGCGAGAGGGCACAGTCTTGCTTCGCTAATTCAATTTGCTTGCCCACCACCTTGTCACTTGCTGGGCAGGGTGTCCTGCGACCCACGCACCCTCAAGCTCACCATCACCACCACGGGTGCATCGTCCATCACGCACGTCGCTCTCGAGCGGCGCCGCCACGAACCCGCAGTTACGTGAGCCGTTCCGTGACCGAGAGTCGTCGTGGCGCAACCGAACCGGTCAGCGTCGACGCTGCTGACATGGTCGGTCGTGGTCTGTGGAGCGCGCCGCACGCTTGTCTCTTGCCGTGGTACCGCTTGGTGTTCGAACTGTTTCTAGGTGTCGGCAGCGAGACAGGCGCGAGACATTGACTGGAGCCATCTGCGCGATTATTTTAATTCGAGCCGGGTCGCCACCACCACCCAAGCAAAATCGCGCAACGCTCGACAAGCACCGACTGCACCCCGATGCGCCGTGGTGCGTGCGGCCCTGCCGGCCGGCTATAAAGCGCTGCCCGCCCCGCGAGCTGATCCCGCCTCATGCCTGCAACGGCAACGGCAACCGCATTTCCACCACTCCATTCATCTCGCTCATCACCATCATGTCGACAACCGCGCCGGCCTTACCCGCCACGGCATCCGTGACCACGACCTTACTCGTCGACGGCATGACCTGCGCGTCGTGCGTGCGGTCGCTCGAGACGGGGCTCGGCGCACACCCGTCCGTCCGCTCCGTCGCCGTCAACCTCCTCGCCGGCCGCGCGACCATCGAGCACGATCTGGAACTTAAGCCCGCAACGCTCGTCGACCTCGTCGGCGGTCTCGGGTACGACGCTGAAGTGCTCTCGTCGATGGTCTCGGCATCTGCCGCGACGCTTGCCGAGTACCACGGGCCCATCGTACCCAAGTTGGCCGATGTCGTTGTTCCCGTTCCCGTCGTGGATGTGACCACGACGCTGATCGTCGAGGGCATGACCTGTGCGTCGTGCGTGCGATCGCTCGAATCCGGGCTCGCTGAGGACGACCGTGTCCGCGATGTCGCCGTCAACTTGCTCGCCGGGCGCGCGACCATCACGCACTCTGCCGAATTGGATGCCGAGAGCCTGGTCGAGAAAGTATGTGACCTCGGGTACGACGGCGAAGTGCTTTCGACCGGCCCCGCCGCGACCGCATCCAAGCTAGTCGACGCGACTCCCGTTCCCGCCGACACCGTGCGCGTCCCGGCCGATCCAGCGGCCTGGCGCGCATATTTGCGCGCGCAAGTTCCCGACTTGGTGGACACCCCGCCGCACTCGCCCGCGGTGTCGATCATCGACATTGACGCGACGCTCGTACGTCCGACGTCGCGCACCGCCGCCAGCGGCGACGACGATACCGACGACAAGTCGCCGTTCCGCGCATCCCTTGCGCGCGCCGTGACCCTCACGTTTCCACCCGGCACCAACCTCGACTGGTCGACCCTCACCTCGGCCCTCTCGTCGATCCCGGGCGTGACCGAACTCACCCGTTCTGGGACCGATCAAGTGCGCGTGACGCTGCACCCGCTCGTCACTTCCGCGCGCGCGATCCAGACCGCCGCGTCGCGCGTTACCAACTCCACCGTCACCGTCGCCGACGGCGATTCTGCCACTCCCGGCGGCCTCGCGACGCTGATCACGGCGGCGCAGCGCGCGCATGAGCGGCACGCGCGGCACACCAGTGCTGCACGGCGTCGGTTTTTGACTGGTGCGGTGATGGCGGTGCCGATGCTCGTGCTCGCCATGATCATTGGCATGCTCTTGCCCGCGGACAACCGCGCGCGCGAAACGCTCGAAATGACGAAAGTGATTGCGGGGGTGTCGGTCACGGACGTCGTGCAATTCGTGATCGCCAGCTGCGCCGTCGCGATTCTCGGCGTCCCGCTCGCGAAAGCCGCGATTCGTGCGATCCGTGCGCGGGGTAAGCCGGATATGGATGCCCTCGTGGCGCTGGGCGTGTGGGCGGCCTACGTCGCGTCGGTCGCGGCGGTGGTCGTGAATGCCGTGCAGGACGCGCCGCTCGGGATGGATGCCGACGAGATGCATCATGGGCCCCGCCGCGTCGCGACGTTTTTCGAGACGCCGGTGCTCCTGCTCGCATTCTTGGCGCTTGGGCGGTGGCTCGAGGCGATGGCCAAGGGAAAGGCTGCAGATGCGGTGGCCGCGCTGGTCGCGCTGCAGCCGGATCAAGTGACAAGGGTGGTTGGGGGGAAGTGGGATGGGCGGGAGAAGGTGGTGGGGGTGGAGAGTGAGGTGGTCGTGCCGTCGGGCGATGTGCTGAGTACGTTATCTCGCGTTTCGGTGGTGTGTTGCGTGCGGATGGCTAACGGCTACCTTCTCCACCAGTTGGCGATATCATCAAGGTGGTCCCGGGCGTGCGCGTGCCGTGTAACGGCATCGTCGTGTCGGGCTCTTCGCGTATGTTTTGATCCTGTTCACCTCGTCCGCTCCACGCTCCATATTCTGACCGTCACCCTCCCTCTTTAGTCCTCGACGTCTCCGCGATCACCGGCGAGCCCATCCCGATCCCCGCCGTTCCCGGCGCCACGACCGTCGCCTCCGGCGCGCTGAACGCCGGCACTGCGACGCTGCTCCTCTCCGTGACCCATCCCGCGCACGCGTCGACCCTCGCGCGCATCGCGACGCTCGTCGACAATGCGCAATCTGCGTCCGCCAGTGCCAAGTCCGATGCCGAACTCCTTGCCGACCGCGTTGCTGGCCGGTTCGTGCCAATCGTCCTGGTCCTATCGGTGCTCACGTTTGTCGTCTGGGAAATCATTACCGCCGCGACGGGCTGGGTCGACGTGCCGATGGGGTACACGGCGCATACTCTCGCGCTGCAGTACGCGGTGGCCGTGCTAGTCGTTGCGTGTCCGTGCGCGGTCGGGCTCGCGGTGCCGACGGCCGTGATGGTCGGTGCCGGGGTCGCAGCGAAACATGGGGTGTTGGTCAAGGATGCGGGACGGGTGCTGGAACGGTGTGCAAGAATCGAGTATTTGGTCGCGGATAAGACGGGAACGTTGACGATTGGGTACGTTGCCGATTTTTGTGACTGGTGCTTGACTTGCTAATCGTAACTGACGCTCGAAAATGACCTCGAGATAGCAAACCGACCGTCGTGCACGACCACCTCGAACCGGCCCCTTCTACGATCCCGCACGCCGACGCCGCCGCCGACTGGCCGACGATCCTCTGGTCCGCTATCGCCGCCGTCGAAGCCAACTCGGCGCACCCGCTCGCGCGGTCGCTCCTCGCGCACGCGCGCGCACACCTTCCCATTTCCACCCCGGCCATCACCGTGACCAACGTCCACGAAACCCCCGGCCGCGGCCTGTCCGCAACTCTCCAACTCCCCAACTCTGCTCCGCTCGCCCTGCACGTCGGCTCCCCGACGTACCTCTCGACCATCGCGCCACCCGCCGCGTTCCTCACGGACCTCGCGACCCGCGGCGGGACCCTCGTCGGCGTCGCGATTGGCGGCCGCGTCGTGTCCGCACATGTCCTCGACGACCCGGTCCGCGCTGAATCCCGGTCGGTCGTGCGCGTTTTGCGCGACCGGTTGGGCGTGGACCTGGTCATGTGCACGGGCGACCAACCCGCCGCCGCGCATCGTGTGGCCGCGAAATTGGGCATCGACCACGTCGTCGCGCACGCGACGCCCGAGGACAAGCTCGACGTCGTGCGCCGGATCCAGCGCACCGGCTCGCCCACCCACGGCATCGCCGACGCGCATAGTCTGCACGTGGTGGCCATGGTCGGCGACGGAATCAACGACGCGCCCGCCTTGGCCTCGGCCGATGTCGGGATTTCGTTGCTCGACGCGACCGACGTCGCCGTGCATTCGGCGTCGGTGCTGCTCACGGGGGACGCGGTCCTCGCGCGACTGCCGACGCTGGTCGTGCTCGCGCGGCGGGTTGCGCGCCGCGTCCGGTGGAATCTCGCGTGGGCGCTGGGGTATAATGTCGCTGGGCTCGTCTGGGCGTGCGGCGCGCTCGGCACGCAGCCGGCGCCCGCGGTCGCGGGCTTGGCGATGGCGTTGTCGTCGGTGTCGGTCGTGCTGAGCGCGCTCGGGTTGAGGTGGCAGGGGGTGCCAAAGTACGCGCGGATTGACGTGAGTAGCGAGGATGCCGACGTGGAGGGGGATGGGTGCGGATGTAGTGCCGACTCGGACGTGGGCACGATCGTCAACACGTGCGCGTGCGCCGGGTGCCATACGGTGGAGAAGGACGGCGAGGAGGTCGTCGAGCTGAGTAAGACATGTAAGTGCGTGCGGTGCCTCTGTGGCGTCGGGCATGGCGCGCGGACGGCGCCGGTGGCGGGGGGTGAAGGGAAGAAGGAGACGGAGGTGGTTGAGATGGGGTGCGATTGATTCCCGTGGTGATGAGGTGTGATGTGGTGTGGGGCAAGCTCCAAGAGATAAAATCTGTGATTCTGTGCCATTGCTATTTTTGGCGAGGATGGTGAGGTTCGCGTCGTTTGGTGTGCCATGGATGTGGTGGAGGGCGAGATGAGCGTCGCCCAGACGCGGTCGCTCAAGTTAACGAGAACGCGGCCGTTCTCGCAACAAAACTCAATGTCGCTGTTTCGTGCACCTTTGCAGGAAGTAGCAAGCGCGCACCACAATCGGCGGTTCGTACGAGTGTCTATTTGTGCAATATTCGACGGCAAACCACCCCGTCCATCCACACTCACCACACCTACAGCGCGAGCTCCATCTCGACATGGTCCATCCCAACCTCCACAAAAATCCGGTCCGACGTGCGCTTGTACCCCAGCTTCGTGTAAAACCCTTCCTTGTGCAACCGCGCATGGATCATGACCGCGACAAACCCGCGCTGTCGCAAGTCCTCGTGCACGTACTGGCATAGTGTCTTGGCACACCCTATTCCGTGGACCCATCAATCTTCCGTTTTCGGCAACTGATGGAGAGTGCTCTTCTCGCACGTACCTTGCCCACGCGCCGCGACCACACACCCCATCCGCCCCAGCCGCGCGACCGTTCCCGGGCGGCCGCTTTCGGCGACCTTGTCGATGGGGAACACGCGGCACGCGGCCAAGGGTTCGTTCGTGACCGCGTCGACGGCGTAGTAGTGCAAAGTCGTGGGCAGTTGGTCGACGGCGTCGAATTCCACGTTGAGCGGCTTGCCTTGCTCGGCGACAAAGACGGCGTGGCGGACTGCGTAGCCGGGCGTTGTGGGTTGTAGCGGGGACGGGGACAGGCTGCAGGTCACGGCGCGGCGCGGAGGGGCCGCGGGTGCGGGTGGAGTGGAGTTGGTCGACATGGGTGCTGATGGGCGCGAGGAGGGTGCCGGGGTTGGGTGGAAGCGAGGAGCGGGGATGGAGGGTTCCGGCTTGAAGAGGATGAGCGCGGCCGAGAGTGGTGCGCCGAATGATTCGAGGCCGAGTCACTGTCGCATGACGGGCCAAGTGCCCTGAGGGCAGGTCGAGGTTTGATCCCGTGGGGCGGCCTCGGGCTCCCACAATGGGCAGCGGTCCGATCACACGACCAGACGCGGCCATGTGCAGCTTGCCGACGATCATCCTTGTATCGGACGGGCCACGACGATATTCGGATCCCTCACGCGCTGCATCCACGACTCGCTGCAATTCGCGACAACAGCACGGAAACCGCCAACAAGCACCATGCCGAGCGACGACGACATGATTTCTGCGCACGCGCGCGCGACCGCCGCCGGCAGCGCCGCACTCGACACGGCCGGCGGCAGCTCCAACGGCAGTCCGCGACCCGCCAATCCGGGGCGTGCCGCGCGCGCCGGAATGACGCGCCGTTCAACCGCGACCCCCTCGCCCACGACCGCGCTTGACGAAGACTTCACGCGCGAGCTCGACAATGCCTTCCACGACCTGTCCGGCCGGTCGGCCATTTTCCGTTCCCGCCTGATCGAGGAATTCCAGCTGCTCGAGAACCTGTCGATGTCCGGTGGCGCGGCGGTCCCGCCGCAGTACAATACGCGCGACGTGCGCGACGCGTCGACGCTTGCACAAATCCTGAAGGAGAACCCGGGCCAGCTGATCAAGTTCCAGGCGTTCAAGCGCACGCGGCAAATGGATAAGGTGGATCGGCGGTTGACACGGATTCGTAACAAGGATAAAGTGCCTCTGGGCGCGTGGGCCGGGTGGGTCGTTGAGTCGAGAGCGTTCCAGGCGTTTACGCTCGGCACGGTCGTGCTGAATGCGATCATGGTCGGAATTGTCGCGGAATTGACCGACACGATCGACCAGAATGTCGTGCTGTTCCAGGTCATGGACATTCTCGATAAGATGTCGCTGTTTGTGTTTTACCTCGAGATTGCGCTCAAGTGGACCGATAATTTCCTCGGGTACTGGGGCGACTCGTGGAATTTGTTTGATTTTGCGGTGACGCTCGGCGTACGTTGCGTGCGAATGCGTGTATTCGATGGATTGGGTCGTGGAGGGCTCACGCTCGTACCGTTGATACTAGACGACGATTCCGGAAATCATGGACCTCGTCTCGGGCACGTCATCGGGCAGTATTATTCAAGTCGTGCGGCAGCTGCGCACGTTCCGGATTTTGCGAACGCTCAAGCTGGTGCGTCTCCTTTTCGCGGTATTGTTCGTGACATCGACTCCACTCACTTCATTCTCCGCCCGGCAGGCTGTCCGATTCACGAGCCTGCGCATCATCGTCGTGACCATCCTCGAGGCCTTCCGATCGATGATGCTCATCATGCTGCTCTTGCTCATGGTCACCTACATCTTTGCCGTGATCGGCGTATATGGATTCCAGCACATGGCCGATTCGGGGCTCGGGCTCTACTATGGCGACTCGTTCTCGTACGTTGGCACGCATTCGGCTCATCTCGTTCACACCCAAAACTGACCCTTTGTTATTGGTGAGAAGCAACCTTGCCTTGTCGCTTGAAACGCTTTTCCAGTTCCTGACGCTCGACAACTGGGGCGACGTGCTCAACGACATGCTGCAAGTGTCGGACCCGGTGTTTTCCTACGTCTACGTCCTCGCGTGGGTCTGGATCGGCGCATTTATTTTCCGCAACGTGTTTGTCGGTGTCATGGGTACGGACGCTCGCGCACCCGTTCCCCACATCGCAACGCGGCAATGACGTACCGCGGCGTAGTGTCCAACTTTGACCGCATTTCCGCGGAACTGCGCGAAAAGCACCGCGAAATGATCAAGGCCAAGAAATTCGAAAAGATGCGCAAGCGGCTGCGCAAGGAACTGACCATGGCCAAGAACACGATTCGGCAGTCGCTGTACGTTTCGGCATGGCCCCGCATTTGTGCAGAGTGCGAAGTGGGAGGGGGGTCTCATTTCGCGTTTTCGGCGATATAGCAACAACTTGCAGGATACGGCGGCCAAGGAGGGCGAGGACCCTAATGCCGCAGCGGCCAAAACGACGGGTGCAGGGGACCGTACGGCGACGACGAGTGCCGGGACGCGCGGGATCAGCGAGCTCGGGTGCGTCGATGGCAACGTGCCGGTTCCGCGGGTCGCGCGCTGGGATCACTGACCGTGACGGCTCACTTCGTCTATAGCGACGGCGACTCAACTGCCGGCCCGACCTCCACGCGCACCGCGCGTATCTCCCCCGGCGACCCGGCCGAAATCAGTTCGGGCGACCAGCTCAACGACAATGGGCAGCGCACGACGAGTCAAGACTTGGTCAACAACATTCAGGCCCTGCTCACGCAGGCGCGCGGCGTGTCGAAAGGCTGGGAACAGACGATTCGCGAGACGCTGGCGGCGTTGGCGGAAAAGTCCGAGGAAACGCTGTGGCCGCGCGATACGCTGTTCAAGTACTTTCAGTTGATGGAGAGTCTGCAGGAGAATATGCGCGAGTATCAGGAGCTACAGATGATGGCGAGTATGTATGAAGTGGACCGGGTTGGGTTGGGTTGGTTGGCGGAGAGACGATCGTTGACGATTTGGCTGCGCGCCTCCCGTAGATGCCGTCTTGATTGACCTGCACGACACGTAGCAGGAGACGGGACGCGACTCGACGAGGTGGAGAAGAAGCGGCGGCGGCGGCGGAACTTGGGCGACTTGTAGAAATACAAGGACTGTCACCCTTTGGCCTCTCAACAACAATCACCACCGCATGGGCCAACCGTCACAACACAAAGAAGTCCCTATTTCAGCGTCTCATTACCGATCTGTACACGCCAAGTGCAGTCCTCCTCACCCTCAAATTCCCCTCGTGCACCGACAACAACTGGCTCACCTTGACCACCAGCGCGCTCGCCCTCACCGCCGCCGCCTCTGCGCGCCGCGCATACTTCCCCTCCCTCCCTCCGCTCCTTCCGCTCGGCCTTTCTCCTCTCCTTGGCCGCGGCACGGACGCGTTTCCGAATCGCCCCATAGAATCGCATATCCAGCGCGACGAAGAGGGTCACTGCCGCGTCGGCGACGACGCCGGCGACCGCCGGAACTTGTACCGCCAGGTACACCGCGAGAACCGCCGGCCATAACAGGGCTTGCACGGAGTGCACGGCGAGAACGAACCGCGCCGCGGGCCACCCTTCCCGCGCCTGCGGTACCGGCGGTGGAGAAGGGGGGGGGGGGGGGGGCGCAATCCGGTCCACGGTGGTCACAACGTCGTGCAGTCGGTCAGACTGGTCGGAACGTCCGGACGCGGCGGTCGATGCGCGCGACCGCCGCGGCCGGTCGGGGACGCGTCCGGCGCGAGTCCCTGCGGCGACAGTCTTGGGTCGAGTGCCGGCGAATCGCGCGAATTGCTATCCACGCGGCCGCGCGGTCCCGCCGTCGGCGGCGCAGTCGCGAGCGTGCCCGGCGAACTCGCGGCGCGCGTGCGGCAGCGCGGCGCCGGGTAACGCCAGGGTGGGTGCGCCGCGCACACCCTCCACGGTACACGGCGCGGTGCTCCCAGCGCCAGAGGACGGATTGAGATTGGTTTCGGTCGACGTGTTCTGCACGTGCAGAGCCGGTACGGCAGCCCGGACTTTTGGTGTTGCTGTCGAAGACAGGTTGGAGCTTCGCGCGTCGTCGGTGCCGCCACGACGCGACCGCGCCAGCTACAAACACGAACGGTGCCGCCGATCGGCAGCGCGAGGGCGACCGCGTCGGTCCATTCCGGTAGGGCCGCGTCGTGCCAGAACGCGGTGCCCGCTATCGCGGCCTGCGCGATCCGCAACGCCCCCGCCGCGAGCCACAAGATCGCGAGGACCACCACTGCGCATGCGTTTGGCAGGTCGCGAATCGGTACGTTATTGCAACCGAATCAATCGAATGACGTTGGAAAGACGGCTGTGGTGACTTGGAGTGCCGGTTGCGCTGAAATGGCCAAGATGCCGGTCCGATCGCAGGTCGGCCCGATGAGTGACGGTGCTTTTCCACTGAGGGCCAGTCCGGGCGCGGAGCAGGCAGATTTGTCCTCTCAAAAGCGTAACGCGACAATTTGAAGCATGATCGGGCGCTCTCAAGGGCCTCCTTGCTGCAGGCGCGTCGTGGTCGTCGTTTGGTGATCTGGATACAGGGGAGAGGACGTGGGAGACGGTGTCGCCCAGGCAAGGTCGCGATCCGGTGACGGCGCAAGCGACGTGACATGTGTGACAGGCCCTTGCAGCTGAAGACTCCCTGGCAACGGAGATCGCGTGCACCCCCGTGCCCGTTGCCATTCCCCGCTGTCGGAGCACGCACTGTTCTCGTCTTGTTGGAGCGTCCCCTAAAGCGCGCCGAGGCCCGCCCCTTCGCTCCTCTCTCTTTCGCTGCCGTGCAGATTCATCAAGGTATACCCGCACCTGCACGCACACAGCTCGAGCCGCCACTATGGCCCCGTAAAGAACCCTCTCCGCTCGTGCCCGAGCGAGCGACCGACCGCCCCGTCGTCCGCGCGCCGGCGCTCCCACCCACGCTCCAAAGTGCCGCTCATGGACGGCCCTGATCCCGCCTCCACGTCGCTACGCACGCGGCCCTCGTGCCCGTGCCGCAATGCCCGGCCCGTTTGATCTGCTGCCTGTCTCCGCGCGGCGCAAATCGACGAGGATCCATTCCCCTCCTGGGGAGAGCGAGCGGGCGAGTTGTTCTTTGCGCGGGCCGCGGCGGTCTCTCGCCGCGTGCCGACTGCTGTTGATAAGACCAACTCGATCTGACCGCGCGTTCCTTTGACCACGCCAGATGGCCTCTGTCAAGGACGTTGCTGCCGCTGATTTCATCCCCGCGCTTGCCGCGCACCTCAAGAAGTCGGGCAAGCTCCAGGTCCCCGCCTGGACCGAGCTCGCCAAGACGGCCTCGTTCAAGGAGCACGGCCCGCAGGACCCCGACTGGTTCTACACGCACGCCGGTTCGTAACTCTTGTCTTTTCCGTCCTGAAATCTTACCCGAGCATTTCAACTGACCTCAATGCCTTCGACTCGAATAGCTGCCCTGGCCCGCCACATCTACCTGCGCCGCGGCGTCGGTGTCGGTGCCCTGCGCAAGGTCTACGGCGGTAAGGTTCGCCGCGGGTGCGCGCCCAACCACTTTGGCCTCGCCTCGGGTTCGGTCCAGCGCAAGGCTCTCCAGGCCCTCGAGAAGGTCAAGATCCTCGAGCAGATCCCCTCGGGCAAGGGTCGCCAGATCACGCCCACCGGCCGCCGTGAGCTCGACCGCATCGCCAACCAGGTGATCGCCGCCAAGCAGGGCGCCGCTGCCGCTGCCGCCGACGAGTAAGGAATGTGTCATGGAATGAAATTATTATTTCGTGATTGTTTTGTCCCACTGTGTGGCCGGGGAGGATTCAAGTGTTGTCGATGCTTGTCTGTCATCCATCTCAACACGCTGCGTGCTGCGAGAGAAAGTACTCGTGAGCGTCAGGCAGACGGCAGGCGATCACGCCGTCTTGCCCATCGACTGTTCCAATGCCTTGCCGTTCCACCAACCGCATCGACTGCGTCGCCAGAAGCAGCGACAGCAACACGCACGATTCCGGCGCCACCGCCATATTCCCTGCAACGGGTCTCCAGCCATGCTCTGAAATGATTGCGCGCTGCAGAGTCCACCAACCCTGAAGTTCCCGTTTACTCTGCGCATGAGAACGAGGACAGCTCCTGTGACTGTCTCGGCCAGTCCATGGTGGCATTGCGCGCCCAGCTTGTAGCTTGTGCGCGGATTTATTGACCGGCGTCAATGAGAACGAAAACACGGCTGAGGTGGGCCTGCTGGACGGCGCTCACGTAAGGTTGCGAGCTCGAGGACCAGCAGTACATGCAGTATCGCGCTGCAGCTGACAGTGGTGGTGAGGTCGAAGAAGAAGTCTACCTCGACGAGAACGGGCTCACGGCGATGCCTGAAGACACTGACAGCGCATCCTTCCACGTGGCACGCACCGTTGGCTGGTTCATTGCATTTGGGATCGACGGCGTGGGCAATGAACGGTTCGCGATTGGACCTGCACCACTGCTTGCTCTTGCCGGACCGGCTGCACGACTGCTGGGAGAATTTCGAGTTTTCCCACGACGGCAAGTGGGGATTCTATCTTGCGCTCGACTCTACCGAGCGCGCGTTTCAGGTGCGCCGCCACCGGCTCGGCGACACGAACCCGGCTGCGCACGACCAGGCGCTCTACCAGGAGGACGACGACATGTACTTTTTGACGCTCACCAAGACTTGCAACTCGCAGTTTGTTCTCGTGCATGCCGGCGCGCAGATCACGTCTGAGACGTGGGCGCTCGACCTCAACGAGGTGGCCACGGCGACCGTGTGGGTGCCGGCTGATGACGACGATGAGGGCAGCGAGGAAGCGATTACCGGCGACACGGAGTGGGTCGAGAAGATGGTCATGACGTCGGGTCTCGCTGTGCCGTGGCGCTTGTTCCCACGGCACGAAGGGGTGCAGTACACGGTTGAGGCGCATGAGCAGAAGAGCCGATGACGCGTGGCAATTGCGCGCGGCGATGTTGTGTGGGCGGCCATGTCTGGTGGTGGAAAGGCATCGAGGATCGGGGGGGGGGGGGGGGGGGGGGGGGCTATATAGTTTCAGGGAGGCGGGTTTCAGCACGTTGGTGTCTCGCGGAATCATGGACCAGACTGTCATGACATGCTTTGGGACACAGCCAGTCTGCTTGCAGCGTCGTCTGCACCGAAGTCACTCGGATGCTGGCGGCTTGCAGCCTTCCGCATACAGCGCTGCCTTGCATCACCGTTCATACTTCTTGATGTCCGGCTCTGAACCGAAACGGTTGAGCTGCGCGCAGAGCACCAATCTCAGTTGCGCACAAGATTGAATCAATGCATCAGGAAATACAAGTGAGGCAATACAGACGCAACGGCCGACAGGCATCCAAGATTCACAAAGTGAATTGTCGAGCAGGTACTCTTTTGGTTCATGCATTCCGCCAGTCCTTGCACGGATTCTATTGAAGGTTAGCCCTCGCGAACCTCTCTGTCCGGACCAGCAACGATCTCTCCACCACGAGAATGCTCGATTCTCGGAGGCGTGTGATGATGAGGAGAGACGCCCAATACCAAAAGCGCATCATTAGGAAGAGCTGGACTGTTTATCTTCTCCAAACACCACCGACAATGACCCTTCATGACACAGCAATGAAAACGACAACGAAAAAAAGACGAGCGAAAATCGGCGCGGGCCAGCCACATCGTTCCAACGCAGACAAGCTTACTTTGCAACTTCGGCCCACTACGATGAGCTTGCCACGTCATCCGTCTCCGTCTTGGTGCGGCGCCGCTTCCTCGCCGGCGCCTGCCCCATGGCCTTGGTTGGTTGCACGTCCACCTCTTCAGACATTTCCCGGAGCTGATCGTCGAGCAGGGCCGCGAGATTGCGGCTGACGGCGCGTGCCAGCGGCTTGAGTTCAAGGAATAGCGTGAGCTTGAACAAATGGCGCTATGCGTCTTCGTCGAGCAACTCGGGGTCGCACGTGAAATCATCGACGAGGTTGGCGGGCACGTCCTCAGGCAACGTCGGCTGGCCAGGTGTCCAAACCGAGTAAATATGCACAAAAGCGAGCGCAACAGCAGGCGCGTTCCACGACGTGAACGAGATTGGGTCCGTAGACTGTGTTTCAGTCCAATCGCCCGAAAAAAGGGCCTTAAAGAACAGAGAGCTGCGCATCAGCATCATGCGCGACGTACAACTGCGTGTCAGTGCTGCGGACCCGGAATGCACAGCCACCCGCATTGACGTCGTGCAGATAATGAAGGACGCCGAGCGACGGTGGGCGTGCGCAGTGAATCGATCACTTCAGACTTGGCCAGGCCAAATTTCACTTCCATGTCAGACACTTTCTGTTCGGGATCCGACTCGTCCACTGCGACCACGACCGTGGCCGCAACAGCCGGGCGCGGAATGGGCGGGTCCGACGGAATGAATGAAGACTCGGGGGTGGAGCTTTCAGTTGCATGGAGAACGGGTACGACAGGCGGTCTGGCCCCAGGCCACTTTCACGGTACGAAATGGTCCCTTTCACATCAAAGACCTTGTTACTCAACGCGTTGCTGAACCACACCGTCACCTCGGTCTCGACAAAGCGCAACTGCGGCCGCTTTTCCAACTGGTCCTGGGTCGGCTGCAGCTCTGACGGCCGCACCACAGCATGCACGCAGACTTGACCAGCAGGCAATCAGGAACACATCGATTCGGTCACAGCGCTGAGACGATCGAGATAGGCCGGGCTGATGTAGCGAGAGTGACAGCTGAGCTTGTGGGTTTCGGTTGGTGACATAATGGTGGCACGAGAAGCACGATCACAACATGGGCTTGCGGGCGTCGTTCGGCTACTATGGGTTGCTGCAAGTTGGGGTGATAAACGGCTTCAGCCAGAGCCGATCAGCAAAGCTGCAACTGCTTCCAGACTTGAAGTCTCGACCATGTCACTTCGATCATGTCACTCCAGCGAGTCTCTCCAAGACCTTCGCATTTGTCAAACAATGCGACTCTCAACAACAGCCGGCGACCCTTGCATGAACGCACAAAAACAGATATCATTCGACCACGGATGACTTTCACTTTGGCCATTCGCTCGCTCAGCAGCCTGGTATACTCGAACGGAGGCTCAGGTCTGCACACTCAGAATGGGATCTCCCTTGGATCACCTCGAAGAATAAGCCGAGTCAGACCTCATCCTCAGAATCAGCGATGTGGTGGCAATTGGATGCGCCCATCCTCACCGTGAGCATGTCGACGCAAGTGGACTAATTGGCGGTTTCGTCGACGTGTCAGTTTGTGTTGTTGGCCGAGCTGATGGTGGTTTCGCTGTGTATACTGTTGCTCGACCAGGCCCTTCACTCCTCCAGTCGTCCTCGACCCTCTCGCCTGAGCGCGTCCGAGCGCTCCTTTCGTTCTCTTCTCCTGTTTTTGCTTTGCCCGTCACTCTTTGATTTCGTGGTTTCGAAAATATCACCGTCTTCTACGTGCATGTCGTTGCGTGGCAAGGCGAATCTGCACAGGACCATTACTTTCACAAATCAACCTCATTTCCCAATCTTGTGCCTCCTCCATTTTGGCCGTCCACGTCTCACATTTTGCACCAGCCCAACGTCCCCGGCCCACCTCCCCTTGTCCGCTTGGCGTCATCATGAATTCGCGTCATCATGAATTCATATTCATGATGACGCCAAGCGGACAAGGGGAGGTGGGCCGGGGACGTTGGGCTGGTGCAAAATGTGAGACGTGTGTGCGGCCAAACAACGCGGAAGAGGCAAACGGAGGAGGCGAACTGGGAGAAGGGTTGACATTGACAAGC
This sequence comes from Allomyces macrogynus ATCC 38327, assembly GCA_000151295.1. Taxonomy (NCBI): domain Eukaryota; kingdom Fungi; phylum Blastocladiomycota; class Blastocladiomycetes; order Blastocladiales; family Blastocladiaceae; genus Allomyces; species Allomyces macrogynus. Next base: position 166,882 of record GG745374.1, on the reverse strand, counting down.
GCGATTCGTCCAAGAGTCTCTACGATTGAATGGGTCGAGCAAACGCGACACTCATGGTGCACACGGAGTTGTGTTTCATCGCACTGAGCCAAAAAGTACGTGCAAAGTCGCGATCGCCCAGAAACATACAAATTTCACACTCCACTGACAGTTCAAAAAATCAAGACGAGTCGTCACTATCGTCCGACGACTCCGCCGCGGCAAAATCAAACGACATGGTCATGGGCCCGCCGCCCTTCTTTTGCTGCTTGGTCTTGCGCTGCGCGCGCTTTTCCCGCTGCAACTCGGCGTAGTCGTCGGCCATGTCGACGTCGCTATCGCTATCGCTGCTATCCGAACCCGGGTCCTTGCCCGCCGCCGTGGCCGCCGCACTTGACGCGGCTGCCGCGTGCTTTTTGCCCTTGGCCGTGAAAAACTCCTTGCCCTGTGCCTTGAGCTGCTCGATTGCGGCCTTGCGCTTATCCTTCTTCTCGCGGCGCTCGAGCCGCTTCTGCTTCTTTTCCTTCTGCTCTGACCAGGCCTCGGCGAGCGACCGCTTCTTCTTGTCGCGCTTTTTCTTGTCTGCGGCCGCCGTTGCTGCGGCCAAGGCCGCCTCCTCGGCCTTCTTGGCGATCCGGTCAAGCCGCGCCTTTTCGCGTACCTTGTCCTTGTACGCGATCGTGCTCGCATCAATCGCGAGCGCGGCCTCGTACTGCGCGAGCTGCTCAACGACCTCCGGGTTGCGCTTGATTTCCGGCATGTTCGGCACTTTGACGAGCGCAAACTGCCGCACGAGCGCGACCAAGTCGAGCTTCTTGAGCTGGAAAATGTAGGACAGTTCGTGCGCCGTATACGACCGCACGTAAGATGTGAACGCCAAGATCGACTTGTCGAGCAAGTCGCGGTCGCCCTGGATCGAGGCCACGAGTTCGGCGTGCAGCGCGTCCTGGTCGGACACGGCAAATGCGTCCTTGGACTTGTCTTTGGCCTTGGTCTTGCGCGCCGCCGCGGTACCCGGCTCGCCCCACGCCCAGTCGGTCACGGGCTGCACGTTCACCTTGCGCACGTGCATGAACTCGACGTACGCGTCCTCGTTCTCGGTCAAGAACACGACGGCCTTCCCCGCGCGGCCCGCACGCCCGGCACGGCCACACCGGTGCGCAAACATTTTCGGGTCAGTCGGCGGGTCGTACTGAATGACGAGATCAACGTTCGGAATATCGAGCCCACGCGCGGCCACGTCCGTCGTGATCAAGACCGCATGGTCGGTATTCGGGTCGGCGAACGCCTGGAACACGGCGGCGCGGCGCTTGGCCGTCTGCTGTCCGTGCAGCGAGTGCCACGGCAGGTCCTTGGCGGCGGCGATCGTCGCGAGCGCCTTGTACCAATACTCGACCTGCTTGCACGTGGCCATGTAGACAATCACTTTCCGCCCTTGGCCCCACCGGCGCACGCACGCGAGCAGCCACGCGACCTTCGTCGCTTCCGTCACCACCACCGCGCCGATATCCAGCGACTGCGGCGTGCGCCAGACGGCGCCCGACGCGGCGTGCTCGACCTTGACGGCGATCCGCACAGGGTTGCGCAGACCGGTCCGCACGAGCTCGCCGAGCGCGTCGGTCATGGTGGCGGAAAACAGGCCCGTGCGCCGCTGTTTCGGCAGGTAGCCCAAAATGTTGGCGAGCGCCTGCTTGAATCCAAGATCGAGCAACCGGTCGGCCTCGTCGAGAATCACTGCGTCGCATTCCTTGACGTTTACGAGAGCCGCGTTTGCGGACGCGCCCGCCGTGCGGTGGCCGATGCCGCGTTTCAAGACTTCTTCGAGTCGCCCGGGCGTCGCCACGACAATGTGCGCGCCGTACTGCTTGAAGTGCGCGAGATCGTCTTCCAGGGTCGAGGTCGCGCCACCGACAAAGAGGGCGTGCGTGAGCTGCGATTTCTTCTTTTTGGGCGCGAGCTCCGACGAGGCAGCGTCGGTTGTAGCTGAGGGTGCAGCGTCCATGTCGGCGTTGCCGTTCGCGTCAGCGTCAGCGTCCGGGCCGGTGCCGTGTGGGCGGTAGTTGGTTGGCGAGTCAGGGAAGAATTGGCGCAGGACCGAGTAGATTTGGATCGCGAGCTCCCTGTCCACCCAATGCAAACGTCAGATCCTCTTCCGTGCACACAACTTGATGATCAGGCGTTGGTACCGTGTTGGACTAATGATAATCGCGCCAATCTGGTTCTTGCGCAGCGGCTCCGACTTCATTTTGCGCAGCATCATTTCGATCACGGGGATCACAAACGCGAGCGTCTTGCCTGAACCCGTAATCGCCTCGACGACAACGTCCTTGGATTTCAAGAATAATGGGATCGTTTGCGACTGCACTGGCGTCATTTGCGTGAACCCGAGCCCCTCGACCACGTCAATTCTGGATCAATAAATGCGCGCGCGCATGCGTGCGTGGGCACTTTCTGGTCAGTTCTGGATTGGCAAGCAATCGCTGGTTGGAGTTGTTGGCGGTCTGGGATCCATACACGAGCGGCGAGAGCGCGGGCGTGGCATTGCGCCAGCTGCCGGCAGCGGGCAGCGGTAGTGCTGTGTTCATGATGGGGTTGCTGATACTTGTCGGCTCCGCGAGCTCACGAATGTCGGTCCAGCTCGGCAAGAACGATAGTGATCACAGCCGACACGCGTGCGGTGAGAAGTGTGTTGACAGCATCAGGTGAGCGCACCTGCACCGTCGCGAGGCAAAACGCGACCACCAAATCTGTCGGTCGCCACCACTGGGACCGCTGCGACTTCCACTGATCAGAACCATTCATTCCACGACGCAATCCAATCCACCTCAGCGCTCACGAACACCCGCTGCAACTCGACGTTCAAGCGGCCAACATGAACTGGCAACCGGCGCTGCCGCCGGGCGTCTACGCGCCGGGCGTCCCGCCGCCGCGACCGGCCCCACCACTGGGCCCTCCTCCAACGACCACGACGATGACCGCGAACGACGATGCACACATGACCGACAACGAGCACGCCGGCGGCGGCAGCAGTAGCGCGCGGGCGCCCGCTTCCGCTTCCGCGATCACCACCGCGCACGACTACGACACCGAGGACGACGATGCCATGACGGGCAGCGGCCACATTTCGTCCCCACCGGCTCCCGCGGCACGGGCCATTCACAACGGCGACGATGCCTCCATGCCCCCCGCGCCGGCGCGTGTGGGTGCCGACTTTATCTGCCAGTGGCGCGGATGCGGCCTGAAATTCGACGACATGGCACCGCTCGTGCAACATTTGCTCGACTCGCATATCGGGTACAAGAAGGGCGAGTACATGTGCGAGTGGGCCGGGTGCACGCGCAAGGGCATGTCACAGGCGTCACGGTTCAGCTTGATTGTGCACATGTACGTTTTCGCGAGCGGCAGGTGTGGCCGCTGTGGGCGGTGGTCGCTCACGAGAGCCATCGACGTCGTGTAGGCGCGGCCACACGGGCGAAAAGCCCTTCGACTGCCCGATCCCCGAATGCGACCGGTCGTTCCCTCGCTCCGACGCACTCTCCAAGCACATCAAGGTGCACCACGCTGAGCACCAGCTGATCGACGGCGAATGGCGCGACCTGCCGCCCGTCTTGCCGAAACCCGCCGCCCCGGACCCGAACTCCACATCCTCCACGACGCGCGCGTCCAAGCGGCTCCGGTCCTCGTCGCGCCGCGCGACCGCACGGTCCGCGCACGTCATTGACGACGGTGATGCGACCGCATCCGAAGAGGACGAACCGAGCGACGAAGAGACCGAGGATGCAGCACTCGCGGCACTGCCGGATTTGGCGGCCAAAGTGGCCGCGCTGAGGGGGAGGTACCAGTACGAAAAGCAGCGGCGTGCCGTGCACCAGGCTGAGCTGGATGCGGTCGTGCGCGAACTTCAGGGGCTGCAGGCGGCCAAGGACGCTTTGCTCGATCGGTTGATTGGGATGGGGTTTGGGCGAGGGGTCGCACCCGTGTCGGGTGCATCAATGCCAGTGGCGGAGAGTAGTAGGGGGCGGGAGAGGGGACCAGCAAGGACAAATGAGAGCTGATGCTCGTATTGGATATGCTTGAGGGTTGTCGCGATGGCGCGGGGCTATCGGCCTGTATGGCGGAGAACACTCGCATCGCGAGCAGAGAGACGATGCTGAGCAGCGAATTGCGACCTCACTGCAAAGATTTTAGTGACGCACCTCCTTCAGGTGGAGAAACTCGACCTTCTTCAACTAGTCCCTGTACAACCTCGCTCGTTCTGCTCACCAGTCTCGCTCAACCGGGCGCGAGCAAATGCGCCGATTCTTTTGGATCAAACGAGGATCAAACAGCGATCACACAGCGAGCGACTGGCATACCTGACCGCTCGTTCGTCGCGCCGGCGGATCGAGGCAGCGCGGCGAGCGGGTTCTGAAACTTCAGTACACTGCATGGCGCGGAATATCTCGCCGGGCAATCAGATGCTGCAATACAGAAAGGATCAGCTTTGAGGCTGTCAAACCTGAGCCAAACGAGACGATGCTGAACTGCGATATGCGACTTCATTGGAATGAAATATGTACAAATACGAACCCTTCCGGTGGAGGACCTCGGCCCTCACCAACAAAACACTTTACAACAATGCTCGGTCTCCTCATCGACCTTGCACAGCCTCCACGATTGCACTGCGCGTCGTAATGACGAGGCCTAGAAGCACCCGCCGTGGCTGTGGTCAAACACCTGCGACTGGTCCTGGTGCTGCGCCTTGTAACCGCCATCAGCGTTCCACTACGACTGGCTCTGCGACTGGGCCTGGAAAGCGTCGCCACCGTGGTCGTACTGCGTCTGCGATTGAGCCTGCGACTGGAAGGCGTCGCCGCCGTGACCATGGTCGTACTGAGTCTGCGACCGAGCCTGCGACTGGAACGCATCACCGCTGTGGCCCCACTGCGACTGCGACTGAGCATGCGACTGGAAAGCGTCGCCGCCCTGGTTGTACTGCACCTGGGACTAGAAACGCGTCGTGGAATAGTGGATGGTGAGCATCGGCGATCGCGTATGGGTGAAGAGAGAAAAGCGACGCGACGCGTGCGTACCTGCGCCTGGAACTGATCCACCGAGTTATGGCCGGTGTGGCCTGACTGGTACTGCCCCTGACTCTGCGCCTGGTACCCGGCGTCGCCGGAACCCCACTGCGACTGGCTCTGGCCTTGGTACTGCACACCGCCGTCACCCGACTTGTACTGACTCTGGCCCTGGTACTGCGCGCCGTTGTGGCCGGCCTGGTACTGCGACTGCGACTGCGATTGGGCGGCGTACGACATGGCGGTGGTGGCTGGCGGGTTGGCGTGCAATGGATACGATGCGATGTGGGTCGGGAGGGCGCGGCGCGCGTTGGTATTTGTACTGGGTCCGGGTGGACGTTTTTTCGAGACTGAGCGAGCCGAGCAGGTCTCAGGTCTGATCAGTGGAGGTGGCGTGGTCTGCAGTGCCCGGCGCACTGCAACGGATCAGTGGATCCAGTCAGTGCAAACAGGCGCCCACCATCGCGAGCTGGAATTGCGAGTTTCTTCAGCCGCAAGCAAGTTTTCCTGCTGGTTCGGGGCCACGGAGGGCGCGCGTCGGTGCGCTGCGTGCGACTCATGACCCGATTTTGTGGTCATGGGCAGGTTTGTTTCTGGGCGCTTCAGCAGCGGATCGGTGTGAGGTTATTCATTGCCGGCCCTCGATTGCGCCCTTGAGAGACACGGTGCGAGGAATAATCTGATGGCCGCCATGCGAATCCAGCGACCTTGCCAGCAAAGACAACGGCCAGCCAACCAAAGCAACCATCGTTACCGGGAAACCATTCCATACTTTACACGACACCCAATGCAGGCCAGCGCCGACCAGTGCGGATGGCTGGCCATGCCAGCACCAGCCAACATCCGACTCACCGCCATGTACCAACCGCAAGTTCAAACGAATATGGCCGTGTTGCCGTCCCATGGGCGGACCCTTACGCACCTGGCGCCGACAGTGGCAACGGGTATGATGACATGTCAAATGAGTGTTGAGGACCCCGGCACAACACTCATATCGTACAGAAGGTCTCGCTGTACCCTATCCATTGCGACCAGCCGCGACCGTGCAGGATAACGGTGGACTGAGATCGGCCAGTCGTGAAATTTAGAATTGCGCAACCTCCCTAATCGTGTTTGGCCTCGCTTTGCCTTGCGTGCCCTTGCTCGCTCTCACCCTTTCGTCGCATGCACGACGCCATACCGTATCACCGTCGGCGCTCAAGGTCTCGCTCAGGGCAAGCCGCGCGCTCGAAAAACAACAAAAACCAGCGTCTCTGGATATTGTGCAAAAAGACACCAGGATCAAATCGACATTCTCCGGCCAAGGCATCTGGTATTGGTTGCCCCTTGAAAGCGACACCCGCGTGGAGGCGAGTTTGGTGGCCGCGTGCAGCTGGTGGTGGCGCTTTGGCGTCGCTGGGGGCCGTGTGAGAGGCAGCCGAGCATAACGTGTGCCTTGTTCTTTTCGTGGCGCGTGCGCACTGCCCTGCAGCGAGCAGCGAGCAGCTCGCCCGGAACGACACACGGGTTAGCACTCGCGCGCCTCGCATCAGCGGCAGAAACTCCGTGCTCGCTGGCTCGCGCGGGCCAGGCATGAACGAGCTCACGAGCGACCAACAGCACCGACATATGGACAAAGTATCCGCCACACCGACCTGGTTACACGAGCACCGCCTGCCCTTCCACGCACACGACGCTCGCGGAGCTCAGATCGCGCATCTCGTCCTCGAGCCGAGCGACCAGCAGCCGCGCAACCGCGACGGCCAGCACGCGCAGCTCAAGCATGCGCGCCAAATCAAGCACTTCGCGCCACGCGGCATCGTCGAGGTTATCGACATCTTCTCCACCGCAAAATTCGTCCATCCACGACGCGTGAGGGAACTGGTCAGTGCCAGGCACCCACCCGCAGTACGCGTGCACGACGCAAAGCAGCACGGCCACAGGGGACGCCGAGAGCGTTGGGCTACGCGCATCCGCCCATGGTCCGCGGAACATGGCGTCAAAGAAGGGCGAGGCGCGAGCGAGGATCGGGCGCGACACCCACAGGGTAAGGTCCGAGTCGGCGGGAACGAGCGCGCAGTTGCTGACCGCGCGGTCGTTTAGGGTGAAGAGAGCGTCGAGGTCGCGAATGGACGTGGCGGGAGGGTCCACGGCTGCGGTCACAGGAGATAAACTCGTCGTGGCAGCCGGTTCCGCGGTATCCGGTGGAGTGCGCCACTTGAACGCAACACGCATCGCCGGCCGCTTCACGCACCCGACCGCGTCGGTCTCAAACCGCGTCGCAAACGCGACGCTCACGTCGTCGACGTCCTCGGCGGAACTGCATGCCGACAGGGTCGACTCGGCCGACCCGGAACTGCACGAGAGCGTAACGGTGCATTCCACGACGAGCGGGCGCCGCGCATCGACTGCGTCGCGCGACGGGAACACGTGGATCCCGACGCGCGCGGGCGTCAGGCATAATGGGCGACCGTAAGAGTCGCGGCTGCGGTGCACCGCGTCGATTGGATCGGGAGAATGCGGTGGAGGTGGTTGCACGAACAGGAAAAACCGGCCCCATGGCGCCGTCGTCATGGGCGTGCACACGCCGCGGGTCAGGTCGAGTGTCGCGTCGCATTCAGCGCCATCTAAAGAATCGGCGGGCTCGAAATCGTAGACCTCGACGGCATCGACGGGCGCTCCGGTCGAGGATGGCGCGGCACACGTAACAGGTTTGAACTATATCGAGGTTCGATCGAAACGACGGGAGGTAAGATCCGAGGTCGCGGCGCTGGCGGAATAAACGGAGAACGGACGAGCATGGTGGAGAAGGTGGGCACGAGACGTGTCGTTGCTTGCTGATAGGCGAGACGAGAGGAGAGAGCGGTTCTTGCCGGCGGTACTGGCGGCCCTTAGATATATATGTGGCCCGAGTTGCCGACGCGCATCATCATCGCGGACCCGGACCGGTTGTCGTCGTTCGTGTGCTGGTGATTTTCTTGGCTCTCACTCAAAATTAGCGGAGACAGGACCCAGGAACCGATCGCGGAAGACACGATCATTCCACATAACGTGCCTGGTGGCCGGGTGCAGACCAGCGCAGACCTAAAAGACGTGGAGAGTATTTGCACTTCGCGTGCACTGACGTTTTTCGTGTAACCAGTTCATGGCATCAAACCGGATCGGATCTTCGCTGAATGGTGCCAGACAGGCTCGGTAAAGTAGTCGACATGCATTTCAGACGCGTTCATCGCGGCGAGCTCCGATGGATGGCGACCTGGCAGACCAGTTGCCGGCTGGTGGCGACATCAAAAGTCGAGGCAGCGGTTGGCCTCAGAGCAAGATAACAGTGGAGAACAGAAGCGAAGTGCAGGTACATACAGTTTGACTCAAGCCTAGCAACGCTGTGCGTGACGGCAAATGACCAGCGCGCACTTTCTGTCTCGCGCGTCCCGCACCCCCCACCCCCCACCACTTCGTCGGCCAGCAGAGCAGCCCGCACTATTGGCGATTTGCTCAAGGAGACCTGCAACGAAGACGACGCCAAGCATGGTCGCCCCGCCAACCAACTTGCCCACCCTGTGGGCCGTCCTCCTCGATGGCTTCTCGTGGTCTCCAACCGCCGACTCGGCCGTTGAGCTGCTCTCGCGCGGCCAATCCGCACTTCAGCTGATCAAGGCGCACCAATTGATCAAAGCCACGTCGACTGCCGCTGAAAGTGATACAGCATTGCGCCAGATCCTTGCCAAGTGGCGCGCGACTGTAAACGGCCTGGTGCACGCTAAGTCGGCACCCGCGCGCGCTGTCGGCATGGCCTTGGCCGCTGCTTGGATGGAGCAGGCCCCGTCCGTCGTGTCCACCACGGGCAGTGCCTGGGCGAGTGCCTGGTTGGCCACTGTCACGGTTTGTATTCTTCTTGAAGGTCGTGAGCGTGTGATCCTGCCACGGTTCTCACCATATCAACAACAATTGATCCTACAGCGTCCCTCGGACCCGCGCCATCTCCGTCACCAAGCGGCGGGTGCCCTGATTGCCCTCCTGCGCACCGCGCGCACCATGCCGGACCTGTCGCGCGACGTCGTCACGCCGACGGTCCCAAAACTCGTCGCTGCGCTCGTCCAACACGCCGACCTGGCCGTCCAGATCCGCCAACAGGCGCTCACCGACCTCCTAGCCGCATTTCCGTCGGCGTGCCGGTCAGCCATTGACAAGATCCGCGCCCTCTGCCTGGCCCATCTTGACGCGCACGCCGACCCCGCGTCCAAGTGCTACGCGCGGTCGCTGGCCGTCGTTGCTGCCCCTACCAAGGGATCCGGTGCCGCACGCCTCGATGCAGCTGGCCAATGGACACACGCCGTGCGCGCGACCGTTGGGTCGATGCACGCGACGCTCGACGTCCTGCTCGAGGGCGTCGACGAGGACTGGGCGACGCCCGCCGACACGCCGGCGCTCACCCTCCCTGCGCTCACCACCCGGATCGACGCCGACTCGTATCGCGTCGCCGTTACACGACTCGAGTCGCTCGCGACGCTCCTGCCGACCATTGTACGGCACCCAGTCCCCGCGACCTCGCTCGCCCTGCCGGCCACGACCGTCATGGACCTGGCCGCGCGCATTCTCGCCGCCTCCGCCGCGTACCACGACCCGGCCCGCGCGCATTTCGCCACCGCCTACGGCCCGGTCCTCCGGTCGATCGCCGTTGGCCCGATCCTCCGGTCCACCCTCCTCTCCTCCATCCCGCCCCGCGCTCGGCACGCGCTCGCCCCGCACGCGTACACGCTCGTGACCCTGACGCACCGCGCGCTCGCGTCCGCCACTCCGGGCTCCCTCGACCTTCTCGCGGACCTCGTCGACGCCGTCGGCTACCCCGCGTGCGACCGTATCTGGACCGCCAAACTGCCCGGCCGCGCGACCACCGTCGCAACCGACCTGGCTGACCAGATCCGCGCCGGGTCGTCCGCGGCGGTCCGTGTCGTGCACGCGGCGCTTGCGTCGCACGGCGCGCGGATCCCGACGTACGTGCGTGCTCCGTGGGACCACGCGCTTCTGGCCCGCGCGCTCGACGGGGACCGGGAAGTGGCCGACGCGCTCGTCGTGTCGGCGGCGCACCCGTCGGTCGTCTCCGCCCGGGGGGTCGGGGCGTACCGGATCGCGCCGCTGGCCATGGCCGCGGTTGTCGATCGCCGCGTCGGGTCAACCGTGGGAGCGGCCGCGATGGACGCGGTTGCGCATCCGCGGTACGTCGTGGGAGCGGCCCCGGTGAAGGTTGTGCTGGAGAAGGACCAGGTGAAGCAGCAGCGGGTCGAGGAGCAGGAGGATAAGATGGTCGTGGACCCGACGGTCGCGGCGGCGCAGGCGGTTGCGGCGGCGACGGCCGCGACGATGGCAGCGCCCGTTGCACCGGCGCCGGTGCAGAATGTGGTGAAGCCGATGGTGGTGAGTCTCGCAGCGCCGCTTGCGGCTCCGGCACCGACGGTCGCCCCCGCCCGGAGTGTTGTTCCGCAGCCCGCGGCAATTCCTGCGCCCGGTGTTGCAGCAACCGTTGCGCCGACGCCTGCCCCGGTCGTGCCGAAGCCGGTCGTCGTTGCCCCGGTTCCGGCACCCGTTGCGCAGGCTCGCGCGGCACCCGTGCAGCACCAAGAGGATGTGGAAATGGCCGAGTCGTCATCGCGCACGAATGGAAAGGGGGCCGGTGGGGACGCAGACGACGATGATGACGACGAGCTGCTCGATGTGGAGATTGTGGATGCAGGTCCGGATAGCGACGACGACGATATCTCGGTTTGATGGTTCAATACATCGCGAAGCAGCCTGAAACGACGCTCGGAGAAAAGAACAATGTGCAATGACGGCATCGGAAGAGCGCATGTACTCCATTCCGGGAGGGCAAATAAACAGGACAAAGAATAAACATCACGGTGTGCGCGACCGCAAAGCAACACCCGAACTCGACGCGAAGGAAACAATATCAATGAACTCCACCCACAGGGCGGACGGCTTTACAGCAGACTGCCTGGGCCGAGGTTGGCGCCCGTCAGCGACGAATTTTGGCGCTCCTGGTGCTTGAGGCCCGCGACGGCTACATGGTCGATCGCAAACGTGTCAGCGAGAGCCCAAAGTGTCGGTGCGGTGCAGCGCTGGGATCGATCATACCGTAACAGAACGACGAGAAGAGCGTGCTCACGGCGGCGAGAATGAGCAGGACCGACGTGCTGCTTTCGCGCAGCGACAGCCACATGACGATCGAGAAACTGGGAGCGGAGGAGTGCACCGTTAGCTCAAAGACGAGGTGGGTCTTGAGTTGGACCCAAGGAGCGCGTACCCGAGGTACAGCGCGGCGCGGAGGTAGTTGCCCTCAAAGTACTTGACGAACGCCTGCCTGAAACGCGAAAAAAAAAACGAGCCGTGTGAGCATTCCGACCTGACACAACGATCGACGACGAGAGAGAACGTACACGCGCGGGCCCGTCGGGCAGCATCGCTGGAAAATTGGGATTTCGAGCAGGATCATGATAAAGGCCTCGATCCTATGGATGCGGGACCGTTAGCACAGCACCCTCCACCCGGTTGCATCGCGCCAATCCAAGCCAGGTGCGCACCACGCGAGCAGCGCAAACAAGATCAGGGACGAAATAATGTTGAGTAGACCGCCAACCACCAAGAAGATGATCGACAGCATGCCGCCCCTATATTCGCGAGCACACGTCATATGAGAACATGGCGATCTGGAACGTTCGGTGGTTGGGCGCGCGCCGCCCAAACGCCGCCCGACAGGTGGCCGACCGCTCCCATGAGATGAGAGCCGCAGCAACGTGGCAGGTCCCTTGCGCTTCGCACGAGGGATGCGATCGAGCCCTTTTCCTGTGCGTCGGGGGTCGAGCAGCGCGCGCGCAACGTCGACACGCACCACTGGGCGTAGATGGTGCCGTTGCCCGACTTGAGTTCCTCGACGAAGCCCATGGTGGTGGATGGTTGGTAGGCGGGTTGGTGGGGAGTGTGCAGCGAGTTGCGCGCGGTGTCGCGGTGAGAGCGATCCAGCAGCGAGACGACGACGACGCGGACGAGAGCGCTGACGACGGCAGATGAGCGGGAGCGCGCGGAGGGTGCGGATCAAGAGGATGTCGGCCGCGAGGCAAGCGGTGCGATAGAGTGCAAGCGGGCGGGTGTCTGCTGTCGGCAGCTTGGCAGGCTCCTTCGGCTCCGTTTGCCAGGTCAGCGTCGCGTGAGTCGCGAAGGTGAACGAAAGGACAGGGACCGCAGAGCGAACACGTGCTTCAGGCGCTGCCAAATCGGGGAAGGGCACGTGATATCCTGCGAGGCAGCGCGAGACGTGGGCCATTTCCTGACAAACCATTGTTCATTTTGTGTGGCTGACCGCGTGCCCGCCCGCTGGGCTGCGGCCCGCTGTCGAGGCGGGTTTTCATCCCAAGCGAGCGACGCTCGGGCCCGGGGCGTCGTCGACCGCACGGGCATATCGCTGCGACATTCCGAACCGAGTCTCCCACTCGTTGCATTTCGCTGTGTCAAACCGCCCAGTTCAGACGGCACCTCCGTCCGACCCGTGTCCAACCACCTCTGCAAGAACACCATGTCAGAGCTGGTAAAATCGCACCGCCAGCAACTCCATCCGCGTCCAGCACGAACCTGACCGAAAGTAACCGACCCGGCAATTGCGACCTTACTCGACATAGTTTTCGAACGCCCAAATTGTGTCCGACGACGGGCGCAACTTCAAGTTTCGGTTTGAGCCGCCTTCAAGCGGCACTTTGTCGCTCTTCTCAAGTCGGTCGTCGAATGGCTCTCAGCCGCTCTCGTCTTCGACAGCTGTCAAATCGAGTTTTGGCTTCTCGCTCTTCGTGTTTCTTGCGGCATCGACCTCGCCTTACGACTCCACGGCCGTGCACGATCAGTATGGACGTACAGTGGGGAGAAAGAGCAACCTGGAGCTTGGCGTGTGCATCTTTTGGGGAAACGCCGCGTCGATGCCTTCTGTCCTCGAGGGCAAGAATGTCACGGTTTCGGGCACGCTTGGGTACGCGTGGTCCATGTCGACGGGCTACAACAATGGTGGGCAACGCATTGGCACCCATTCATTCATGATGGATGCTGTCGCGACTCGGTCGGGGATTTGTGCAGTGACCCCACTGAACAACGTGGCGTCCTCGATCGACAACACTGTCAGCAGTGTTTCGCTCGAATTTGCCATCACTCTGACGCCCACCGACCCTCCCGCATCGTGCATCGACCAGACCCTGGTGGTGCCGCACTCGCTTGGGTTTATTGCGTTCCTCAACGATCCTGCGCTCTGCGACTGCGCGTTTCTCACCAAGGACGCACCAGCGCCGCTCTACGCGTCGCGCATGATGCTCGCCCGCTCGTCGCCATTCTTTCGCACGATGTTCTCGGGCGACTGGGCCGAGTCGGCCAATTCCAAGGACCCAATCAAGTTCACGTCGTGGCATGCGCCTGCCGTCGCGCTCACGTTCATTCACATTTACTCGGGCTGGCTGCCTGGCACGCCGCTGCCCAAGGGTGCGCGCAAGCGCGTGCGCTCATTCGCGTGCGACCCGGACACGCTCGAGTACCCAACGTGGCGCAACATGTTTGAGCTCGCGCAAATGCTCGAGCTCAAGGCGTTGACGCTCGCCATCAACCGGCAGCTCGTTGCGTCGCTCGAGGCGCAGTTCCAGGATCTCAAGGCGACCAAGGCGACGTATGGTGTCCGTGATGAGGATTTCGAGAGTGATGACGAGGTGGACGGTGGGCTCGACAAGACGCTCGCTGCAGCGTAAAAAGTGGTTCCACCGTGCTATTTACAGGTCGATTTTCTATATGCTTGTTGTTCTTCGTCCCGACAGCACGAAACGTTTTTGAGTTTTTGTAGTGCATTTCTTCGAAGCCACCAAGCTGTTCCTCCTCTTGTACTTGAAACACATTCCATCGCAAAACGTCAGGACGAATGTGCCAGAATGGCGTCTCCCTCAAACGTGATGCTCCGTCTGCTTTGGTCGCTGAGCGCAATGCGAAACCATTCATCACTCTAACCCAGAGAGCCTTGTCTTTGTCGAAGTGTTCGGCTCGTTGTGTTTTTTGTTTGTTGTCTTCCTTCATTGTTTCCTTGCTGGAGCTGTTCGAGTTGGATTCTTGTGTAAATGATGGTGGCAACCTAGGTTACGGTTGCCACCACCGTCGAAGTGCAGAGTGCACACACCAAATACATTCCTTCTCCCCGCTCAACCTTGCGAAAGTCTTTGCAGACTGAACGGCACTATTTGCTCTCCCGCGCGCCAATGCTCTCTCACTGAAATCGTGAAATGAGATGGTCGTGGTCGCTGACTCAAGTCAATGCCGCAAGCGCGTGCCTGCGTTTGCATGCGACCCAGCCAGCCAATCTCGAATCTCTGATATGGCGCAGACGCTCAAATGCTTAAGCTCACAATCGCAACGCTCACCACTCACTGGCAGCTCCATTGCATCGCTCGACAGGCAATAATTTCAAGAATTTTCGGCGACCAAAGCGACGTGCACTATTGTTTGCAGCAAGAATTTTGAGAGCGAGGCGCAACAAAACGATGTCCGCTGTGTGGCGGTTTGGGCCTGCCACGCCTTGTGGAAAATTGGGCTGTAATTTCTTCCCGCGGTCAATTTTTGTTAAGATATTCAAAGACGGGCCTGATCCTGGGCAGCTGGTGCACTATTGGAAGCGTGTTGTGTGGGGTGAACTTTGACCCTCATTTTCTTGCCAACCAGCAATCACATCCACTTCGCCGCTGCGCCATGGAAAGTCACTGTTGTGGTCTTTCTGATTCAAGGCAGCAATAGTTAGAAAGCTGCACACAGGCCGAGAAAAACGCGAATTTGTGTTTGCGCAATTGAGGTTTTGGAAGTGTTCCATTGGCTGATGACTGCCCCTTGGCCCTTCCTTCCCCTCACTCGTGCTCCCCCTCACTCACGCGACTCCTCACCACCAACCCACAACGGCGTGACCTTGAACGACCTTATACCTTGGGGGAATCAACGCTTAGTGACAGTCAAATCATCGCAAACTCGTGAAAGTTACTTGGCGCACAAATCAATTTCTCCCAGTCCCACGCTAAAACCATGGCTGAAGTATGGTTCTGGCTGGGGATCACTCCGTTTATCTCACGTACGACCCCTCTAACGTTGTTTAATCAAATGTCGCCTAGCCCCTTCCGCTGCAAGAGGTCCTGTTCTGGGCAATATTACCACGTTCCGGTTCCAGCGAGCCGATGGCATCAAATCGAGCCTGCCGTGAACGGGCCAACCATTGGTAACGCCATTGATCGCGTCAGAAAACTGACAATCCAAATCGCTGATACGACTCGCGCTGAGGCCAACAGAGCCACAAATTTACTAGGTAGTACCCTGCATGATCAGGATCGTCGCGTCATGCCCGTTCACCAAAGCCCTGACCCGCGAGCATCGACCACACCGCCTCGGCACATCAGGCCGCGACCGAATCCCTGACTCGGCCGCAGGCGATGGTGCCAAGGCGCCGCCTTGGGCGAGCTTGCGCTTGCGCGGCCGTGGGTCGTTGTCGTTCCGGAAGTCGGGCATGGCCGCCTATTCGCGCGACTGTTCCTCGAGCAGCGCCATCAGCTTGCGGTTCGTGGCGTGCGCCAGTTCCTTGAGCCCGAGGACTGCGCCAAGTCGAGGAAGGCGCGCCACTGCGCAAACGACAGCGTCGACGGGACGCACGTAAAATCGATCGAGTGATCCGCAGGAGTTTGCGCGGGCAGCGGCATGTCGGACGTCCAGCCCGAGGAAATGTGCACAAAGGCGAGCGCGACCATGGGCGCGTTCCACGCGGAAAACGAGATGGGGTCCTTGGACTGCGTCTCGGCCCAATCGCCCGACAACATGGCCTTGAAGTACAGCGAGCTGCGCATGAGCAAGACGCGCGACGCGTAGGTTGTTGGGCATGGTGAAGACGACGCGGTGGGCGTTGATCTGTGATTGAAAGCATTGCTGGTCAACACAAGCTAGCAGCTGGAGTCACAATTGCAGCGCCCATGAGCCGTGGTCAACACTCGCCAATTCCAGCTAATGGCTCTCGCGAGCGCCACGCGGCAAGTGCAGGAAGTTGTTACATCGTTACCGTTAAGTTGTTGTTGCTGCCGCGCTGTGATGATGAATGCTTCTCTGCAGTGAAGATGCCTGCGACGTGAAGAGAAGAACACGTCGTGAAGTGAAATTGCGCGAACATTACCTGGATTCGTCCAAGACACGACGCGCCTGCGACGCTTGTCGGCCAGCCGCTTGCCCAAAATCAAGGTCAACAGCCGCCGCTCAGCGGACCACACGCTCGACAGCGCTGTGACCACCTCATGTGTCTGAATAATGAGTCTGTGCGGTTTGGCCGTGCGCGTGCGTGCGTGCAAACACCTGAACGACTGGAGACAGAATTGCTATTTCATTCACCCAAACACCCTCCATTTGGGTGACCCTACGAGGTTGACGGTGCCGGCGGTGGCGACGGGACCTGCTTTGGCGGACGCAATCCGAGTTTCCGGTCGCGAATCTCGGCCTCGCGTTTCTGCATGAAGTGCTTGACCTACACAACGCGCAACGACCGGATCGGCATGAGCGCACGCTCGCTCTCCATCGCGATCAACCCCGACGTGACGTTCCGTACCCATGATCCGGGACATGCCGCATGGAATTCAGCCAGCAAGTGCTTGCACGCGCCCTGCGGGTCGGCCGACGGCGCGTCCACGCCATAGGTCTGGTCGAGGCACACCAGGTACGCGTCGCGCGCGGCCCAGCACACGCGACGCCGCGACTTGTCGGGGAACGCGGTGGTGGTCGCGGTGGGTTCGACGGGCGTTGGTGCCGGGGTGCTCGAGGAGGAACTTCCACTGAACCAGCCCATGGTAATGAATCGCGAATTCGGGTCGGACGGCGGTCGTGAGTCCAAGTGCACCAAGTGCGACGCGTTGGTTGAACTTGCAGGGCGGGGACAGCGAGGTTGCAGCAACTGCAGCGGCAGAACAGAAATGGAATGATGCTGCTGATCAGAAAGATGTTTGCTCGTTGAGCGCTGCACGTGCAGTTCAGTCAGTTGAGCGCCGCATCCACGTCCTCTGGAAACCACCTTTTTGGCTTGCAACCGTTTTCTCTGTTCGTCCCGTAGGTTTCTTCTTGGCGCTCACGACTCGCGATTTATCACTCCCCTCTGACTTGGCAACCAATTTCTCCTCTGCTCCGCACGGTATCCCGCTCGCGGCAAGGAATCGACAGCTACCAGCGCATTCAGCAGCAACAGCATCATCAGCAACTGCAAGATTTGACCGCGCGAGCCACACCAGTCCTGCTGCATCGCAAGTATCAATCAACCCGACCGGCCAGCCTTTGACGCTCGACAAACCGACGCACGCATTCCAGCGAGAACGCGACCATTTAGGCACCCCTGGCCATTTCAATCGCGTCTTCACATGCGTGTACCCGAACTACGTCAATGATGAGCCGAGTGCCCATCATCCATGCGCAGGAATTCGATTTTGGCTCACCAGCCCATTTCTAGTCGACCCCGTTTCCACCATGGCGAGCCTGCCATCTGATGCCGACTTGACGGCCGCGATCCGCGACATTCTCCACGTGCAGGCGCAGGCCAGCGAGGGTCTTGCCGGTTTGTCGCGCAAGGTGCTGCGGCAGCATCTCGAGGCGCGATTTGGCTGCGATTTGGCGCCGCTCAAGGATACGATCAAGGCGACTGTCGAGCATCTCTTGACGACGGACCCGGCGCTGCAAGAAGAGGGCGAGGACGATGCCGAGGAGGTGGATGAGGTCCGTACGCGCATTGTTTGCTCGACGGGGGGTGGGGGGGGGGGGGGGGCGAGCAGGTCGACTTGGCGCATGGGATCTAACAAGACCATGTCGGGTAGGCAACAGCGGGCGCGAGCATGGAGGAGTCCGACCACGACGACGCCGACATGGATGATGGTTCGTTCTTGTCGCGATCCCACCGTGAGCCAGAACTGACCAGCTCTCTCTCTCTCTCACCTCCAGACTTCAAACCGCGTCGCGCCGGCGGCTTCCACATGCCCTATGCGCTCTCCCCCGCGCTCGCCGCCGTTGTCGGCCCGGAGCCGCGCGCACGCGGGCAAGTCGTCAAGGCGTTGTGGAACTACATCAAGGACCGCGGTCTGCAGGACGAGGCCGATCGGCGGTACGTGCTCTGCGACGCCCCGCTCAAGGCCCTGTTTGACGGCGCCGACCGCGTGTCCGGGTTCGGCATGCAAAAAATTTTGTCGGCGCACCTGTTCAAGCTCGACACCGACGGGAACCCGACGCAAGAGAGCCCGAAGTCCAAGGCCAAGACCAAGTCGCCCAAGACCAAGTCGCCCAAGACCACACCGGCCAAGCGCGGCCGGCCCGCGACGAGAGGTGCGGCGGCGGCCGCGAAAAAGGCCAAGTCGGAGTCGTCGACCACCGAGAAGCGCGGCAGCGGGTTCACGGTCCCGCGCAAACTGTCGCCGCAGCTCGCAGCGGTCGTCGGGACGGACGTGCTCGGTCGGCCAATGGCGGTCAAGAAGCTGTGGGAGTACATCAAGCAGCACGACCTGCAGGACCCGGCCGACCGCCGGTACATCTTGTGCGACAAGCAGCTGCGCGAAGTGTTGGGCGTCGACCGCGTGTCGAGCTTTGGGATGCAGAAGTTGCTCAGTCCGCATATCGGTGAGCGCGTGGATGTTCCGGGCGGAGCCGCGGGGGCCGACGAGCAGCATGATAATGATGACGAGTGAAGGGTGTGGAATTGGGTGGGCTATGCGCGTGCACGGCTTTTATTTATTTTTCTTTCCCGTGCTGTTTTGTCGCGGATGCTGTGGCAGTCGCATTGATACGCCCTGAACGCTGTCAGCTCAAACACGACCAGAAACGATGGAAAATGAAAATAGGGTCCCATTTTATCAGCACATCAAAGTGTTCCGTACGCTCCCAAAGGTTTGCGATTTGTTTTGTTCAGTTTCGGAGGGTTCGGGGGGTCTGGACAACCGAAAGGAAAAAGGCACCAAAAAGGAAAAACGAAATCACTCAACAGCAAATCAAAAAGAACAAACCCAAGAAATCTAAACAACATTTACGCCTCGAGGTTGCCAATGATGGCCTTGGTGAACTCGGTCGTCGACGCATTACCGCCCAGGTCGCGCGTGCGCACGCCCTCGCCAAGCGTCTTGAAGAGCGCCTTCTGGATGCGGTCCGCGTGCTGGTCAAGGTGCAGGTGGCGCAGCATGAGCACGGCCGACAGGAGCAGCGCCGACGGGTTGGCAACGTTGGTCCCAGCAATGTCGGCACCGACGTGGCGGCAACCTGGCTCGAAGACGGCGTGCTCGCGGCCAATGTTGGCGCCGGGCACGATCCCGGGCCCACCGACGAGGGCGGCGCCGAGGTTCGAGATGATGTTACCGTAGAGGTTTCCCGTGACGACGACATCAAACTGGCCCGGCTTGGCAACGAGCTGCATGGCCGTGTTGTCGACAATCATGTCCTCGAACTTGATGCCACGTGCCGCGTACTCCTGCGCAATCTCGCGGCACGTGTTGAGGAACAGACCGTCGCCGAGCTTCATGATGTTGGCCTTGTGCACGCACGTCACCTTCTTGCGGCCGTTGCGCGCGGCAAAGTCGAACGCAAAGCGAGCGATGCGCTCCGTCTTGGCGCGCGTCACGACCTTGAGCGACTCGACGACGCCCGGGTACGACTGGTGCTCGAGCCCCGAGTATTCACCCTCGGTGTTCTCACGAATAATCACAAAGTCGATGGGCGCCTTGTGCACGGGCGTCTTGGGCGGGTGGAACCCTTCCAGCTTGCCGACGAGCGAGACCGACGCGTACATGTCGAGCTCCTTGCGCATGGCCACGTTGAACGATGGCGCGCCGTAGGTCGCCACGGGTGTGGCGAGCGTGCCCTTGAGCCCGACACGATGGTGCTTGAGCGAATCGATCGCGGCCTTCGCGAGCTGCGGGTCGCGACGCGCCGACTCGCCCGTCACGTCAAACTGGTCCCACTCGACGGGGCAGCCTGCCGCGGCAAAGACGGCCTTGACGGTCGTGGCCATTTCCTTGCCCACACCGTCACCGGGCACGAGCGTGACCGAGTAGGTGCCAGCGTACTTGGTCAGGTTCGGCTCGTACTCGGGCGTGCCCGTCAGCGAGAACTTGGAGGCAAGCGAGCTCAGGGCGCGGCGCGACGTGGGCGCGACAGCGTGGCGCGTAGCAGTGGCAACCGAGGACAGCATCGTGACAAGTACGGCGGGAGGGACTGGGGAGGCGCGCGAGGAGTGTGGATCGACGAGCGGCGCGGACAGGTGCTGGTACGGGGCCCGTAGAGTCGTTTGCAGCAAGCTGGACGGGGTAGCGATTGACCAGAGGATCGTTGGCGACGGCGGATCAACAAGGAGATGCCGACGACGACGGTGGTCGTAAATAACAGGCAAGGAGCGTCCCGGTTGGTCGGTTTGTGAGGGAGATCACGAAGGCCGGGTGGGATCGGCATGGTATGGCTCGCTTCAGGTTTTGTATATTTCTCTTTGCCTTAGGTTTCCCCGCATTTTTTGCGCTATCGACGTGGCGGAAACTCGTGACAAGCTCTCCTTATCTCATTTCCCTGCAGGCCGGAGTCCCTGGGTTTGCTGTGGCGAACTGATTTTAACCATCCGACGCCTTGATCGCCGCCACAACCACCATCGCGGCAGCGAGGAAGAATGAAGGACGCAAGCGGCACGAGCCACGGCCGGCGGCCAGCAACCAGCATGCTGAAGGAAGCAGGCTTCGACAGCCATCCACGAAGCGAGGCACGTCGTCCTGAACCAGAAATCAGTCCGCGTCTATTTGATCTGCTCTCCCACCGACCCGATCTGCTCGCCCACCGACCCGATCTACTCGCCAACCGTCGCGTTGGCCGTCAGCGCCTTGCGCAACACCTCGGGCATATCCGGCGACGTGCGCAGCTGCAGAACCGGGAACCGCTGCTGCGGCTGTGACGGCATCAACCCACAGTGCCCTGGGTCGTGCCAGTCGCACGTGCAATTGCCATTCGCCGGGGTCGGCCCAAGCAACGGCACGGCCGTCAAGCACGACAAGAGGTCCTGGTCGTTGAGACTGCACGCAAGGCGCGCGCCATTGAGCCAGTACTCGCCCTGCGGCCTGTTCGTGGTGAGGTTCGGGCACTCGAATGTGCAATACGCGTCGCGCCGCCAGCACCGGCGGTTCAGTTCGGGCAGAGCATTGGAAATGATCGGCATGCCGTAATTGTCGAGCGTGCCGATGTGGAACTTGCTCTTGTCGCCGTTGAAATCGCAGGTCGTAAAACGGCATTGGCACCGTTCCACTTGGCTCGAGGAGAGTGGATGAAAGATGCCCAATGGCTAGACCAATTTAGAGCAGAGAAGTTTCAGCACACGCACAGCCATCAGGTGTGACACAAAAACTAGACCTCGCCTTGTATCGGAGCCTGTTCGACGTCCAGCTCCACAGAAAACGTTGTTCGTAACCACCATGGTGATTTGCAGGCACGGTCCGTCAATTATCGCCTTGTCGGCTGCGCTTGATGATGCTGATGCCGAGCTGTTTCATGGTTGTTCGAGAGTGGAAGTGTCGATCAGAAAGAGAGATATCGTGGTCGTGAAACTGATCCGCTTTTATACCACTGGCGGATTGGGCGTGGTTTCTCGATTCAATACACGACGAGGTGGGCGAGAAGAGACGATACGTGTCGGAGCGCGGTGCATGGTTCGCTGTCGCCACGGCGGCGAGGGTCCACGTTTTGATGCATGGCGCTGGAGCTTTGAAGCCGTTGTGGCGCTGGGCGGTAGTGGGCGATCGGGGCGAGGCCAATGTGAGAAGCACTTTGACGATTGGCGCTGCAAATGGGGTGGAGAAAAGAGAGATGATGGATCTGGAACAACATGGCTGACGAGGACAGGATGCGAGAGCATTCTGGATCACATGGTAGTGACCAACAAAAATTAAAGCACAAGTAAGCCACAAATGCACGGAACTGCTTCTATATTTCGGCCGACCCCTGGCGAAGCTTCCCATCATCTTCGCGCGACTGCTGCTATTGACCGCCACCTTCAAACGACACGACCGGCCGTCGCATTAAACGCGTTGCGCAGCTTGAGCGGCATGTCCGGCGACGTGCGCTGCTGCGGAACCGGGAACCGCTGCGTCTGCGGCATCAATCCCTTGTGGCCCGGGTCGGGATAATCGCACTCGCACTCGCATCTGCCATCCAAAGAGCTGGGCCCTTCCGACAGCCGCGCCGTCGTGCAAGACAAGTACCCCTGGTCGTTCAGGCTGCACGCCAGACGCGTCCCGTCGATCCAGTAATCGCAATACGGCCCGTTCCGACTGAGCCCGGGACACTTGAACCGGCAATGCGCACCAGGCCGCTGGCAGCGGCGGCCCAATTCAGGCAGGGCGTTCGAAATGAAGTGACCCAACGGATTCAAACCGAAGCGGTACTTGGCGTTCCAGCTGTCCCAGTGAGTGGGACCGCAATCTTTCAGCACGACCTGGGCACCGTTTTGGTCGTTTAGGGAAAACACGGGTGAATTGTCAGTCCTTGCTCAACCGCCAACACTTGGACGAGGAGCAAGTCAATCATCAGCGCACCATCGGAAATCGCGATGCAAAATTTCGGGTTGGCCTTGAACTGGAGCGCCCCTGCCCATCGGCCGTACGAGAACAATTGAGCCACTCCGTCATTGCTACACCAACCCAGCCGGTCAGTCGATTCGGCAAACTCCTCTGCACTCGGATGGAGGATTGATGCCAACAAGGCGAGGGCAGTTTCAATATATACGAACTACTTCCAGAACTGGAGCGGGGCCCCACTGTACGCAATGCCATGATCGACATCAAGGCAGTACCGTACACCGTTGTGCTCGCGCGAAATTGTGGCATCGGCCACCTTCCTCCATTTAATCAAAAATGATACGACCCGGCCGGCGCGCCTGGCCGCACGTTGGCCGCCGAATCGCGCCGCGACTGCGACAAACTCCGCACAAGTTGCGCGCCGTTTGTTCCCGACTGCACGTTGTACCGGGTCATTGGCTGCGAAATCGCCATACTCGGCTCCTTGTTACGCGAGAGCGACGGGAACAGTGCGTTCCCATGCACCTGGCGGCCGCCAGCGGCCGGCATCGGGTACGCGACGGCGCCTTCGGGAGGGACCGGGTACGGTGCGTACTCGATGTTGCGCGGCGCTGGTGCAGCCGGGTACGAGTGGAAGGGCCCTGCAAGCGGTCCGCCGGCGGACGGCTTGCCCGGCAAGTCGGCGTCGACTTGGTACGGCCGCGAGTAATCGGGGTAGGTCGTGCTGCCTGGACCGCCGCCGAGATGCGACGTCGATGAGTACCACGCGCCTGCAGCGTTCGGGTTGGTCGTGGACGTGCCACCGTTGGTCGTGCCATGGCTCGACGAGAGACTCTGCAGCAGGCTCTTGGTCTGGTCAATCGAGTACCGGAAAAACACGAACGCGTCGACGACGGGCACGAATCTGATGGTTTGAGAAAAGAAGCAACATTAGCGATTGAAACGGTGGAGAAGTCTTGAAACAACGATACGCACTCGGACCACTGGACGCCGTAATAGTCCTGGTACGTCCAATTGTCATCCATACAAACGCCGAAGCGCTATCGCGCAAAGATCACAGAGTGCGGTCAATCTGTCTGAAGCGGAGTACAAAGCGCGCGGTACAAAGGGCGCAGTACAAAGTACAGATCGTTTGTGCATACCTGATGGTCAGCAAAACTGTCCGAATTGGCGTGGCAGGTCCAGAGTCCAGCGCGGGCCCACTGGCCATCTATTCGCGAAGATCGCTTGAGCACAAAGAGCTGGCGGTATTCGCGTTGAGAGTGATGCTGGACAACGTACTGGCTGTCTCGGAAGCAAAATCGAGACAACGGCCGGCATTTGCGTTCCCGTTTGCCGACGAAGTGTAGAACACGTTGGCAACCGCGACGCTGGAGCATGAGCGCTGGTGAGCAAATGAGGGGACTCTGTGTGATGCAACGCGATCAACAAGTACTTGTCGAACCACTCAGCCGAGCAGGTCTGCGCGTAGAAAATGATGGCCAGTAATACGAGGGTGCTGATGCCGAGCTGTTTCATGGTTGATTGGTCGAGGGTGGAATCGTCAAACAGAAAGAGATGTCGTGAGAGCGGCACTGATTCGCTCTTATACCAGCTGGCGGATCGAGCCATGGCTCTCGCCACACACACCACGACGCGATGGCGAAAGAGGATGATAAATACAAGGGCGTGATGCATGGTTCGCTGCCGCCACGGTGGCGAGGGTCCACGTTTCGATACGTGGCAGCGGAGTGGAAGGCGGTGTGGCGCTGGTCGGTGATGGGTGATCAAGGCGAGCCGATGCAAGAGGGACTCCGTCCATCGTCACACAGCCCACTTTTTGAAAGTTTTGAAGCACCTCTTGGCCATGCGAGGCGCAGTCGCCAGACTTGGCGACACTCTCGTGCTGCTCGTGCGCGGGCGGTGAGCGATAGACGAAGTTAACATGAGCGATAGACGAAATAAACGGACTCACCAAGACCATAAACATGAGCACCATCGGGTGGAGAAGGAAGAGATGAGAGACTAAGAACGATGCGGTTGCCGAGGGCAAAGTGCGAGGGCAGTTTATCTCACATGGTAGTGATTGTTGAGAACAAACATGTGTGTCCAGACACTCCCAAAACAGCGGCTCCATTTTGGCCTGTTCATGGCATGTAATCACGGTTTCGTCATTCTACTTATTCTCCGGCCTGTAACTTCCGACTTTGGCCACGACTTTACGCGACACGGCCAACCGTCACATTGAACGTCTTGCACAGCTCAAGCGGCACTGTGCGCAACTGCGGAATCGGAGTCGCTGCGTTTGCGGCATCAAACCCTTGTGCTCCGGGGCGAGGAAGGTGCACACGCACCCGCTTTTGCCATAACCTGCTGGGTCCCTCCGAAGGCGCGTTGTCACGCCAGACAAACACCACTTATCGTTGGGACTTGACGCCAGACGCTGTGTGTCGAGCCAATGCAAGAGAACAAGACGTTCATCGTTACAGAGATCAGTCGTGACGTTTTTGGAACTCTTCGAGGATGCGCGATGCTTGGAGGCTAGTCGACCACACTCTTCGGTTCCGAAATCGCTCACAGGTGGTGAGTGACCGCAAATTCTGGACCGGGCTTACCCAGAGCCAAAACGTCGACACTTTCGGGTGGAGAAGTAAGAGGTCAAGAATCGGGATCCATACAGCTTGCGAAGACGAATTGCGAGGGCAGTCCGGTTCACATGTCAGTAATCACTAACAAACAGACCACGAACACAAAAGATTCACGAAGTGGTCATCATATTCCGGCTCGCTCGTGCCAGTGCGCCACACGATCATCGTCGGCACCTCACCAATAGTCACCCCTCATGACGGGCCGTCACATTGAAATTCTTGCCCAGCCCGGACGGCTTGTCCGGCGACTGTGCTGGGCCCAAACAAAAGGCTGGCGGCGGCCTCGCTGTCGTGAGCCCGCGCTTTGAGAAAACTACATGAGTCCGCAAAATGCAGTGCCGCGAAGGCCGCGAAAATTGGACACCGAACAAGCCATCTTCCCGAGCACGTCCACGCGTGGATGTGAACTGCCAGCAACAGAAGAGCGTCGCTGCAATGTTTTTTCGTGGTTGGCCGAGGATGAGCGTTCGAGGATGAGCGCATCAATAAACACCGAGTCCACTGCCGATTTATATTCGTGGTTGATAAAGATTTCATTGGCTGTGCAAAGTATCGATCCAAGACTCAGTGACGCTCCCAGGCCGCACGTGCGGGAGGTGGGCGACCAAAGATGAACGAAAAGGACAGAAAATATGGACCAGGTCCGCGAAGCCTGAAAACGACCGCCATTGAGTGGAGAGGAGAATAATCATTCGTTGGGAACTGTACGGCTGCCGAGGGAAAGTTTGAGGGCAGTCCGTCTCACATTGACCGCAGAAATATAACAATGGCAGAATGCCACGAAAATGCGTCTACATTTCGGCTTGCTCGTGAAAGAGCGCCGCTCCATCGAGCTCTCCATTCTCCACCATCTCGCCACTGCCATCTTCGACCACCAATCTCACGCGACACGACCGGCCGTCGCATTGTATGCCTGGCGCAGCTCGAGCGACATGTCGGGCGACACACGCCATTGCGGGACCGGGGACCGCTTGGGGGCCAAGCTCCTGTGCCCAGGGTCGGGGCCAGCATTAAAACTAGCAGCGCGTCGGCGGTGGATATAGCAGCGATTCGGTTTTGAACGTCGGGGGTCGCTGGCTTGAAACGTGCAAGTCGTGGTGTACTGTCTCAGAACTATTTATCGACACTGGGACTGAGATGAAACGTCTCAGTATGCTGAGAAGCTTGATGATACTTGATGCCCAGTTATGATGGAGCAATCACCTCCACAACCCCATGGGCGGTAGTCTAATCTGCGATATGAACGGCAGGTTGTGCTAGACTCTACTAGCACGTTTACGCATCACAAATCTTCCCCACCACAACAAGCGACGGGCTCAGGCACCCATCAGCGGCCATGCCGTGCACAAGCACATCACCAACGGGCTTGATATTCGGATCGATCACGGGCGTCAGCGTCATGCGCACGGACACGGCCGTCGCATTCGTAGGGCGCGACCACATCCCCGCCGGTAGCGCCGACGCCAGATCGGGCGAGTTCCAAACCTCGTTCGCTTCGGCCTCGTCGGAAATCGTCCACCGCTGCACCTTCCCGCCGTCCACGGCCACATCGACCGGATGCTCGCCGAGTTGCACGTTGCTCGCACCGTAGACCTGCAGGTACACGTGCTCGATCGTGACCTTGCCCTTGGCCTGCGCAACCGCCGCGGGAACGGGCACGTCAAACGCGAGCGCGTGGCCCGGGTTGCCCTTGGCCGACACTTGCAGGTCGAGCATGCCGTCGGCACGCTGCGTCGTCGGGACCGTGCGCGCGGCAGCCTCGACGTGAATTGGCGTGCACTTGGAGGTCGCGCTCTCGTACTTGGCAACGGACGCGGGCAGGCCGGGCGTGAAGGTGGTCGTGAAAGAGTCGAGCACCTGGCCGTCGGACCGCTTGAACTGGCACGACGCCTTGTAGGGCGAGTTGCCATCCTCGTTGAACCGGCAGAAGAGCGCGCCAAACGCCGGATCGTCCTTGTCGGTCGCCGTCGCGCCCCACCACTTGGCGTTGGCGTACGGGCCCTCGCCGTAGAAATAGCGGCCGCCCGTGCCCGTGACCGTGGCCCACGACTTGCCGGGCGCTACGGCCAGGTTCGACGACGTGCTCACAACTTGCTGGCTGACAAACGACGACATGAGGTGCGAGCGCGAGTAACCGTGGTTCTAGCGTACGTGCGTGGCTGCGTTAGTCTTCTCCACCCAAAAAGAAGTCAGTTGAGGGACGAACAAAATGCAAGCGTACATGGCCCGTCAGCACGATGGCGCCGTACTTGCGGCAAATCTCGTACGCGTCCCACCCGACCTCGTCGTTTTTGTCGCCTGTCTGCATCTTGGCCTGGTTCTTGTGCCACGAGCAAAACTTCCACGCGGTCTTGGGCGCACTCGACAGCGCAGACTCGAGGTAGGCCTCATGGCCCGACCCGCGCGTGCCAATGCCCGACGTGACAATGGTCTGTTGAGGCCGAGAGGGAAATAATGAGTGGAGAGTCGGCACCGAGGTCATAGCGACGCGGAAAGGTCACGCACCACCCCCTTGAAGTTGCACGTCGACTTGATGCCCACCTCACCCGTGCAATACTTGTCCATGCCGAGCCGCTTGTAGCGATCGCTATATTCACCAGTCCAGAGTCAGTGCGGCTCATAGTGACGAGAAATGGTGACCGAAGTGAAAACGTACGTCAGAACCTTGGAGTACCCGTTGCTCGACGCCCACTTGCGCAGATCGTGGTTGCCAATCGATGCGAACACGGGCAAGTTCGGCAAATAGTCGTCCAGCTGCTTAACAAACCGCGACGGCTGATCCTGGTAGTCCAAGTCTCCGCTAATCACCATTGCGTCGACATTCTCGTTCTTGACGAGCTTATAGACGCCCTTGGTCTCGTCGCCTAGGATCGTGTCGCCCGTAAACGCGAGGTAGAGGCCCTTGGGCGGCGTGTCAGCCGCAGCAGCGGCGGCGGCGCGCGCAGCGAGCTTCGGGTGCTCATGCTCCGGAACCGACGCCAGGTATGACTCGTGATGCGCCAGATCATAGGGTGCCGCGCGCGGGAGAAGGTACTTGTCGCCGACGGCCGGTTGGCAGGCGATACCAAACGCGTGCACGCTGGGCGAGTGCAGCGCGAGCAGGAATAGGAGTGCAAAGAGCGAATGCTGATGCGACATGGTGGAGAAGGTCGGCACGCTCGTCTCGTCTACCTACGATGAGGATCACAGCGAGGGCATGGGGGCAGCGGCTCTTTATACTGCCGGGTCGGACGGCCAGCAACGCGCAGATCGTACGAGCGCACGCTCACACAATCTCGCGCTCAAAAACGAGTAATGGACAGGTAGTGTGATCCCGAGGGAAAGAACCAGAGGCAGCAAATCCAACCGCGTGGGAGAAATTGGTCCAGCCGCGTGGTAGAAATGTTCGGGCATGATCAAACGATAAACAACAACCACATACATGTGGGTGTCGATGGCGTGGGGAAGCAGCACTGCTGCTTGACTCACGGGGTCCTGGCACGTTTCGCAGCGACCCATAGAGACGACAAATCGCAGCGGCTCCATGGTTCGAACATTTTGATCGCAGGTTACCGCGTGGATCATCAGTGTGCTTGTTGCTGGCTTTGCCGAGCATCGTTGAAATCTTCGTGGGACGGAACGTGCTGAAACAAGATGGTATTTATCCACAACTTGAAAGAGCCGTCGATGCTTCGGATCATTTGTTTTGTTCCGAGCAAGAAATGCACAGCAAAACACGCCGACTTGTGCGCCAAATGCCGATCTGTTCCAGGAAAAGACGCGCCGCTGACCGGTGCTGATGCGCGTGTGCGTGCTCTGAAATGCCCACTTCGCCCCAAAGACAACACAGAGGCAGCTGATTTGAGCGCTTGGTGATCGATCCAAATGACGCGTGTTGTCAATGCCATGCCAGTCGAGGATCCGCGGACCACAACGCAAGCATCCTGGCACAGACACGTTTGCTGAACGATGCCGGGCCTGGCGCGCGCGCTCGAAGACGTGGGTTTGATCGGGCATGCTGCATGTGGAGAGCCGGCGGAGTGCCGTGGCACAAAACATGGACAATTGTGGCAGTCTGACGCTTGACGCGAAGTCCTGACCATCCACAGGTGGTTGCTGTCGACAAGCAGATGCAGGAGACAATCACATGCCGACTGATCAAGCGTCCCTGAAGCGTGCCACGCTTGCCAACACGGCTGATCAGTCCGCCACTCAGCCCCATCCAACCACAAACCATCACCCGCGGGCAAACCTCTCGGCCCTCCAGCAATCAACTCGAGCTCCAACAATCAACAAGATGGCCAAGAAGTCTACAAAGCAAGGGCGCCCGCGCGCCGAGTCTGCGACCGACGATGCTCCAGCACCCGCCGAAATCGCCACTACGACGCCCAACCCGGAAACGACCTCGCTCGAGAACCACCCGCTCCAGTTCACGTCGACGCTCACGCCGCACTTTGACATGTTTGCGTACTCGTACGCGGCCATGGTCTTAGTCGGCGGGATCGCGGGCTACTTGATGGCGGGTGCGTGACCGCAAACTCCGCCATCTTCTCGCCACGAAGCGCTCATCATTTCGCGCGCCACAGGATCCGTCATGTCGCTCGCCATGGGCGTGCCCATGGGCCTCCTCCTGTTCTACGCGGCGCACGTCGTGTCCAAGGACCCGTTGCGCGCCTGGTTGATGCTTGGTACGTTGGCACACGTGCGATTCGGCTCCACCAACTTTGCAGACGGGCTCACGTGGGCGGCTATTTTCATTTTCAGCGTGTGCGGGCATCATGACGGCGACCATGTCGGCACGTTTCTACAAGACGTGGGTGTTTTTCCCAGCCGGGTGGATGACAATGACGTCGAGTATGATTGCGCTGCGGTACCTCGAGCGCGTCGTCTACGCCGCACACGTTGCCAGCGAGCGCGCCAAGAAGGAGAAGAACAAGTAGACATTGCGGTCTTGGCCCGGTTCTTGAGCATTTGGAATGGAAAAATCCGTTTTGTTGGATCGCAATCGTGGTGGTCGTGGTTGCCCGCCCACGGGAACGCCGATGCAAAAAATTTCAAGTTCCCGATTCCAATTCGCTATTCGCATCGACAGTGCGGCTGTATTTACGAACTCAATCAAACTACGTTACTGCAAACCCCCCCGGAGATCCCCGACGAGCGCCGTTCGCGCGCGCGAGCGGCATCCGCGTCGTGGTCCGGTTCCCAACGAAGAACGAACGCGCGAACTTAGTGGCCAGCGTGCGCGGCGCCCTCTTTGGTGTGGTACCAGGCGTACTTGTCCTTGCAGTACTTGAACATGCTGTAGCCAATCAGGAACGGCGGGATGATGTAGGGCGCCTGCGCGGTCGTGCGGCGAACCACATTGAAGACACCCTTCTTGAAGGCACCGGCGAACGCGCGCTGGCGGAACGGCGAAATCTGGTACGTGACAATGCCCGTCTGTGCCTGATGCGGGCCGCCTATGAACAAGCGAGCGAACGAAGTGGGGGACGGGGTCAGGCGTACGGGTCGCCGATGGAACAGGGAGCTGCGACCATGCTAACGGCGTCGCGCGCCGCAAGTCGGTCGCGCGGAAGAAGCGCGCGTTAGGTGGGGTACGTACGCATCTGACCCCACCAACCTGTTAAGTCGTGGTCAACCGAAGCGGGGGTCAGTAATTCGCCAAACAAGCACAATCGCGCGCGATGCCGCAGAATGCCCCCGTCCTGTCGCCATGATGCACACGGTCGTATTCAATGTGCTGAGCAGAGAAGCGAGCTCGAATGAACGCGCATCATTGACGGCTCGAGGAAGGGACAGGTACGGGCGGCGTCGACATGGGTGGCCATCGCGGAGGCGTACCGATGTAAGCACCACCGCCAGCCATGATGAACGAGTTTGCGAGAAGTGTCGGGCACGGGTCGAGTCGGCACGGCGCGAACAAGAGTTGTCGACAATGGCGGTGTCGTTCAAGTTGTTGATGGCAGCAAGGCAGGCAAAATGAAGTTTTCAATCATGACACGTGATTGACACGCTATTGACAGACCTTGCCAAGACGTCTAAAATTACAATCTGCCATCTGCGACCATGGGCGTATAGTGTAGTGGTAGCATGCTTCATTTGGGTTGAAGAGGTCTCGGGTTCGATCCCCGATTCGCCCCTTTTTGCGGAGCAGATGTGTTCTGATTTGTGCCCACGCGTTTTTGCTTCACGCCTGCCAAGCTGCCAACATCAAACGTGAGCGGCCGCGAGCCTTTGTCGTTTGCGCCAATGATCAACTGCCTTCAAGTTCCAATGAAGTCACAGCGGATCCGTGATGGCTCAGCTTCAGCAAGGCCAGCTGGGCAGCTAGCTGAAGGTTACTGATCTCACAGTGCACCATATCGTCTTTTTGCTCATGAGCATCAGTTGCTCGTTCTGCAAGGAAAGAGGGGAGGTTTGTCAATTGATGCGAATCATTCCAGCTTGGCTCCAGGCTGGTCGCGTGCCGAATGACCAGGTTTGTTTGCCATTTCTTGTTCCACAATGTGACATAATGGACCAAGCCTGCTGGCATTCGTCTCCTAGAAATCGCAAGTTTGACCATCGATCCGCCTGTCAGCATTGCTGCCGCGATCCGTCATGCACTTCCTCGCACTTTTCAGTTCGCCAGGGCGAGGACAGGGCTGGCAACAGGCAGGGCTGTGGGGTCAACATGCTGCCTGTTTACTCAACAGGGTGCTTGTCGTGCACGCCAACGAAAATGGACGAGCGATCCTTGAAATGCATCGGCTGCTGATGTCGAAATGGAGAAAGGCAGAGCCAAATGGATGTAATATAAAATGTATGCACAAGAAGATTGAAACGCCCGCACCGATGAACAAGAACAAGGGAAAAAAGCGAGCGATGACAGAGATATGAACAATAACGGCTCGCGCGCGTGGTGCAAGATTTGGTCCCGCACCAACACGACGCCGACGAGCGAAAGCACGCGACGACTTCAACGATGCACGAGCGACCCGTGGAAAATGTACAGTGGTGGAGAAGAAGCGACCGGTCGGAAACGAACGTGAATACAGGACGAGATGAGAGCTGGAGGGGCTCGGCACAACGAGCGTCGTGCGCGGAGGAGCGATGGCGCGTCGCCGGAGATGCTGCGGACCGGCCGCGGCAATGATGATTTGGAGAAGGTTCAGGAACTCGGCGCTCTAGTTGGGCGACGACGGAGCGAGAGAGGGATGAGAACCGCAGCATCGAGAGAGCGGTTCATGCGCGACGAGAGCAACTGGACTCGGGGCGCGTCGTTCCGACTCGGGCAGGACGGGCCAAATACCGCATCCAGCCCGACCGACGTCCTCAATCGCGTCGCACGCGATGTCGACCACGAATGGCATGCATCACGGCGAAACTTCAATCGATCGTTCACGTACCGCTGCAACTCCACCCGAGGGCGTGACCGCGAGCGAGCGGCGTGCACGGGCTCAGTGGTCGTAGATGTCGCTGAGCAAGTTCTTTTCGAGAATGTACTTGCCGACCTTGTACTTTTGCGACTCTTCGTAGGCGTACTCGTACTTCCACCCAACAACAGCGCCGCAGTGGATGCAACGAATGTCGCGCACCGTGTGCAGACCCGTCGTCATTTGGCGGTCCTCGGCGGGGCCTACCGCGTCAGTTGCTCGCGTCAGTCATGGTAGCAATGCATGGCCGGCGCGTGGAGCGTACCTTCGGCGACATTCACGACCTTGTCAAACAGGAACGCGCGGCCCGTCTGTCCCTGGAACTGCTTGGAGATGATGAGCGAGTGCGTCGACAGGTGCGTCTGGCACGTCGCGCACACATAGATGCGGTTGTTGGTGTCGGGCGCGTGCAGGTAGTGCTTGTGCAACTGGCCCATGGTGAACGGGTAGGTGCTCGGATAACGAGCAGGGCGGGAAGCACACGCGGATCTATTGTGGGGCGCAATGACGGGGTTTAGCGCTGTGAGGGGATCCAATCGGGCCAGGTTGGCACCGTTGCCGCAAACGTCCCAGAATGTATGGAAAATGTGGGGGTACTCGACCGTGCCGTGACGCGCGAGCGATCGGCACGGATGCGAGAGGCGGTACGGGTGTTGTTGGGCAGAACGCGTCGGGGGATGCTCGGTCGGCGGCGCGGGGCGATGGACGGGCGTGCAGCGGTCGCAGCGCGGTCCGGCACGCGAGCGGCGAGTAGGATTGACGGGAAGCGGTGCGGATTGGCAGAGCGTCGGCGAGCCGAGGCGCGCGATGGCCAATGGCGGGGCGGGCGGTCGGTGTGGGTGGTCGATGGTGAAGCTTTCGGGGGTTGGACTGCGACGTAATCGTCGGAAGGCCAGGCGAGGCGAGATGAACGGTGGTTGCGGCTTGCGAGAGTATTTAGCTCGGCGCGTGGACCGCGGTCACGACGATGATGGTGACCAGGCAGCACTTGAAATCGCCTTGGAAAGCGTGCGGAACGGCTCGCGCCTGCTTTCAGCGTTGCTTCCGCGCTCGATTCTCACAGGGTTCCTAGCATTGTTTCAATGAGGTCGCTCGCCCAGCTTTGCGTGAAGTTGCGCGCGGTTCGCGTGTCGAGTTTCGAGCAGGTTGCCGCTGGTCTGCGCCGTGCTTCTCCGAGTCTTGCCACGCACGTGGCTCTGGCCGCTGTCCCGCGTCGAAAATAACGCGTCTCGCACGCTCCGCCACGTCGTCAGTCCAGCCCACGAGGCGTACAATGCGCCTTCGGATGCCTGACTGCAATTTTCAAAAAAGACTGCCGGTGGACCACGATACCTGGCTCAAATGGACCACGCATAGTGATAACACACTCAATTATCGCCGGGTGGGTCCAGAAGACAAATTCTCTACTCGGGGACCTCAACCGCCGCCGCGGCATGCTGCTCGTCCTTCAACACGTCGGGCCCACCCGCCGCGTGCAGGTGCCGCAGCGCGCGCACCGAAATGTTGGTGACCACGTCCAAGTCGGCGAGCTGCACCTTGGCCGCCATGGCCGGCAGCAGGTGCTGCTGCAGCGCCATCCCCGCAATCCCCATGTAGGTGTGCAGCAAATCTACCGAACCGCGCCGTCGAATCCGTCAGTCGCTCAGCCCGCCTCTTCTCCACCCAAGAACATATCCGTACCCGGCGGACTCGTCGCGTCCTTGCTCAACCCACCGAACAACGTGCGCTGCGAGCACAGGAACAGCGCATTCTTGTCCGGGTCAATCAAATCGAGCGCATCGAGCATCGCCAACGACGCGCCGATCCAGAACGAGTAGCACGTGTCGTTGGGCTTGCCGATCCGGCCAGAGTACCCGAGTTCCTGCCGCGCTACGGCCCAGTGGATCAAGGCTGACCGGTCGCAGACGCGGTCGAGCGCGTCGAGCAGCGCGAGCGCCGCCACGGCGCAGTAGGTGTATCCTCCTATCCGGTTTGATGAGTTCGGTGGCAAATTGCGGTTGCGAAGGTGGGGAGAGGAGAGGTGCGTACCGTGCGCCTCGCTCGACGGCTTGAGCCCGAAACCGCCCTCGTACGTCTGGTTGTGACAGAACTGTGTCAGCAAACCACTCTCGCAACGTGACCACAGCGATCCAGCAACGCACCTGCTTGGCAACAATGTACTCGATTGCCGCGTCGCACGCCGCCGGCGCCAGTGGGATCCCGAGCAACTTGTGCGCGACCATGGCGCAATACCCGAACCGCAAGTCGGTCAAATCTTCGGGCTGCGACTCGTACTGGCGGTACCTGTGGGGGTCCAGCGAAGTGAGAGTTGTGCCGTGATTCAACTGAGCAGCGTGACCACAACGAACCCGCCTGTGATCGACGACTGCAGCCGGTGCAGCCACTTGGCCATGGTCTTCCTGTTTACGGCGGCCAGCGTGTCGCCGAGAATCACGAGGCAGACGAGCGCGCTGTAGGTCGACGCGAGGTCGGCTTCCGGGATCTGGTGGAGCATCGGGAGCGAGCGTGAGCTATTTGTCGGCAATTCACACCATTGGAGACCGAAAACGAACATGATCCGAGCCCACAAATCCGCCTACACGACGTCAAACCACAGCAGAATGAGAACACGCCGCATCCTATCCACTCCACCCCAACCCAGAAAACACGCACCGTGCGGGTGTTGCAGCGAATACACCCACTTGACGAGCGCGACCTTGGTCTCCGAATCGACCTCTTTGTCAAGATGGCCCATGACATCCAGCGTCGCGAGAATAAACTGCACGAGCGTGAGCCGTTGTCCGTGCATCGACGTGTACGCCGACGGCGTGTGCACAATGTGCCGCCGCAAAAACACGGCCGCTGCGGCCTTGTCAAGGTCCATGTCGTCCTCTTCCTCGTCGTCGTTGTTCTGCGCGGGCGACGGCGCGCGCGGCGCGGCGCACGACGCGACTGGTGTCGCTGCGTGTGCCGGCTTGGTGGTCGAAGGTGCGGGCGCAGCAGGCTTCATGGTGCTTGGCTAATGGTCCCAGCGCGTTGGATCGGGTCGTGAATGGGTGCGGCGGTGCTGATGCCGCAAGTGTCGTGTTGATTCGGCGCAGGGGTTGATGGTGGTTGGTGGCGACGCGTCCAGTCGGAGAGTATGAAAGGCGCGCGCCAAAGTGGCGAATCGCCAGCAAATGGCGAACAGAGGGCGAAACGCTGCAGATCCACGTCAGAGTCGCGCTAAAATCACAAATGATCACAATCCCGGCAGAGAGTGCAATCTTCAGAGACAACCTTGCCCGCGACCAACGTTCGAATCGATACAAAACAGGCTCGACCGCATGACACGCATCGCTGATGTTGTTGCTGCTGACCTAGCCGCTGAATGCAACGGCGATGTGAACGAGAGATGATCCAGCATCAACAGTGTCAACAATGCAACTAAATTACATCAGGGCGTCGCTGTTATTTATGCTCCGTGCGGAGCTGTTCTCAAAACTGCGGACCATTTGGTCTTTACGGCGCTGGTCGTGCTTGAAGAAGCACTGAGGGTGCATCAGTGACTTGACCCATTTATTGACGCTTCTCAACATGAACAACGAGCCCACGCACCTGATGGCCGGCATCCTGCTTGTTGGGACTATGGAACAACCATATCTGTGCGTGCGCGTGCGCGTACATGCCATCTGGAGCAAGAGAAATACTGGTGCAATTCATGTGGTCAGGACACTTTCGCTCACATCCGACGCTTGCTCATCGGCCACAATGGAAAAAGAGGAGAAGAAAACGGCACGTACATGCTGAATTCGCGTCAAAGTCGACACAGTGGCCCGCTGTGGATTTGCCGTCTACATGGATCATGCCGACATTGCCAATGGCCACATGGCTGCGCCAAAAATTGCGTGTCAATCATGGAAACCTTGCGGGTACGGGGGTACGGCACTCGAACGTTGCTTGAGGTCACAAATCCGTACATACTCGGACGTCCAGTCCGCATGGCACATGGACGCGAGCGCCGCGAGGAAGAGTAGTGAAAAGAGAATGAGAATGCGCGCCATGATCGCCGCAAGGTCAAGCAAGAGGGTGGAGAGAACGCTTGAAACGTTCGAGTCGCGGGTCAAGGCCATGAAACGGGGAGGGGACTCTTTATTGCCGAGAAAAATGAGCAGCGAACAGGCATTATTCCAGGCCTGCACCGCCTTACCAGAGCAGCGTCCAGAGGACGCTGCTCGCTAGACGCTGAATGACGCACTCCGTTGTTATTACCGCCGCCACGGCACGAGCATTGTGAGGCGCTGCCGGCCGCAAGTATCATGGTGCTGGACGGACAGGTCTGCTGTCTCAAGGTCTGCCTCCACACACTGCTTTTCGGACGCATGCTTGGGAGCTGGCTGGCCTTGCCAGCGACGTTTCAACGCCACCAAGTCTGGCAAGGAAATTGCTGGCTGAAATGATCGAGACGTCTATACGACCTGGTTTCCCTTGACAATTTGTTCAGACTGACCGTTGCCCGATATTTCATCGCCATAATCAGCATGGGCAGCGTGCACCTGGCCCAGCTAAGGAACGACAGCGCGCGCAGTGCACGCCAGGTGCCTGGCGATTTTTAACGTCACAGTTGCTGTCACAGCACGTCAGTGGGGTTGGCAGAGCCGTGCACCGCTCTTGCTCAAAATCAGCCTGAGGGTAGCGCCAACTTGTTGGTTTCATTCGTGTTGGCCCCCTTCTGGATCAAACGAGGGCAGGGTTCGCGACGTTGGCGGAAATGCACCGTTGCAGCGCGCGACGTCTGAACAGGGACAACTTGGCCCAGCTGGCGCACCCTGTGTTAGAGGCGCATGATCAGATTGGGCTGGAAAACAGCGTGCTCATCTTGGCATTGAGAGACAGAGAAATGCGCATGTTTCTCAAAAACAGATATATATTGATGGTGCAATCCCGCAGTTGTGGGCAATACTGATGCATGTTGACATTGGATGGCGGCCAATTGGACAGAGGAGTCTGGACGGGAGCAGCACAAGACTGGCACGGCAAGCAGTGCACTGCCATTGGGGTTGATCTCTGGGCCTGCAAGCCAACCACATACAGTGGGTTGAACTGCCTCTGCAGTAACTCCGCTTCTACAGTGACGTTCTGTGTGAAACACGAATCTCTACAGTGAATTTTGGCGGTCCGCGTTCACACACGTCCCTTCACCATGGCTGCCAACATTGTGAGCACAACTGCTACAGTGAACTGTTGGCCTTCTCCACCTTGACCATTATCAACCACCTGCAACCACAATTCGGCCACACACACACACGCAAACACAGCACACAAGCATGTGCAACCTCCAGCATTTGATTTCACACCCAATCCTCATCACTTGCCTACCATGGCTACACAAAAGTCACAGAAAGGGGCGTCGACATTGGCCACTCAGCCTGCATCAGCAGTCACTGCTCAGCCAGCTGCAACAGCCCCCTCTGCCACACTGCCTCAGTCTGGTGCACAACTGCTGCTGACATCAGTGGCCCCATTGGCTCCTGTCCCTGTGCTGCCCATGCTCTCCTCCAATGCCAGCACATTGTCTGTGCTGATGCCGCCCATGACACCTGTGCAAAGCTGCTGGCAATCAGTCAAGGCCAAGGAAAAGCCCACGATGGCCCCCAGTTCCACTCCAATTGCACATGAGTCAGCACCAATGACCCTTCCACCCACTGCAGTGATGTTGTCTGTTCCACCACATCCATCATGACTGGTCTGCTGCTAATGGGTGTTGCCACACTGATTGCAGTGACAAGCACCCCACCAGGCGTTGGTGTCAGTGTGGCTCCCATGGCTGTGAAGCACAAGTGCAAGTGTGAACTATCACCCCCACCACCATCACCACCCCTGATCATGGCCATTCCGCCATGGCCAGACAAAACGCGCCCATGCTGCGTGCAGCTGTGATGCTGGCTGCACCCTTGATGCTGGAACCTGTCACAGCTGCCACTTCAACTGCCACTCCACCTGTCCCATTGCCTCCCACTTTGACCAATTCAAACCAATCTGTGCCCAATCCCATCACTTGTAAGCAGTTGCTGGCAGTGCTGTCTGTTCTATTGGCACTGTTGACATGGTTGCTGCAGCTCATTGCTGTGTTGGGGTCACAGCAAACTGTGCTGCCTACACTGGCCATGGTGCTCTCCACTGCCATGTCCTCTGTCATGCCAATGCTGATCACGCCCACTGTTGCTGCAACCACATATACCACTGCTGCACCTGCACTAGCTGCTGCCACACCTGCACTGACTGTCACCATGCCTGTGCCAACTGCTGCTGCACCTGCACTGACTGCTGCTGCACCTGCACTGACTGTTGCCATGCTTGAGCCAAATGCTGCCACACTTGCACTGACCACTGTCACACCTGCACCATCTGCTGTTGCACCTGCACTGACTGCCACCATGCCTGTGCTGACTGTTGCACCTGCACTGACCACTGCACCCATGCTGACCACTGCACTTGCACTGACCTCCACTGCCACTGCCATGCCCTCCAAGGGTGCCACTCCTGAGCATGTGAAGCTCAAGCATGGATCATGGGCTGTGGCCAACCAGCTCAAGGGTCTCAAGCTGCTGGGAAAGATGCCTGGCAGCCAAACTGTTGTGAACCTGGCCACAAACAAGCTGTGGACGCAGGTGGATGTGGTGGCAAAGTTTGGCGTGAAGCCACCAATGGTGAGCCAGCTTGTCAAGGAACAGGATGAGTTTCTGGCCAAAGTCAAGGAATTAAGTGATGAGCTGCATGCCAAGGAATTAAAGCACATTCACACCAACATGTGTCAAGTGCTGCCAGCTGTTGAGAAGGTGCTTGTGAATTGGGTGATTTTAAAGGTTCATATGGACCATCTTGCCATCAATGGCAACCAACTTCACCTTGCTGGCGCCATTTTGAACAACAAGGTGCAGAACTTGGGCCAGCAGTCAGTCACAGTGGGCAAGGACCTGGACGATGTGTTCTATGAGCTGCTTCTGCTCAGCAAGGTGGGCACCAACAAGCTCAGGTGGTATCTGTCAAAGGCATGGACTGCTGATATTTGTGACTGATGCGGTCTGCAGCAAGCTGTGATAATGGGTGAGTCAGGGAGTGTCAACAAGCTGGTTGTGCAGGAGGCGCACAAGCAACTGCTCAGGATCATTGGTCAATACAGTGCCAAGGACGTCTTCAACATTGACAAGATGGCACTCTACTTCAAGGCCATGCCTGGCAAGATGCTGTACAGCAAGGGACACGTCCTCATGGGGCTCAAGCAGGCAAAGGATTGCATCACAGTCCTGATTGGGTGCAACTTGGCCAGCAACAAAATGAACCCACTGCTCATGATCGGCTCTGCCAAGCAGCCATGTGTGCTCAAGGACTTTTTGTGTGACCCCAACTTTGAAGAGAAGTGGTTGATCCACTGGTGATCAAGTTCCAAGGTATGGAACACCAGTGCCCTGAGGGCTGATTGGCTCTGTGCATGGGATAAGGAGCTTGAGAAGGAGGACTGCCACGTTTTGCTGCTTGTTGACAACTGCTCAGTGCACATGGACCCTGTGACACTCAGCATCCAGCACATCTGCATCGAGTTTTTCCTGCCAAACTGCATGTCAGTGCTTCAGCCATGCAATGGCAGCATCATTTGCACCTTCAAGGCACACTACCACCAGCACCTGGCGTCATTGGTGCTTGGCATGAC
This sequence comes from Allomyces macrogynus ATCC 38327, assembly GCA_000151295.1. Taxonomy (NCBI): domain Eukaryota; kingdom Fungi; phylum Blastocladiomycota; class Blastocladiomycetes; order Blastocladiales; family Blastocladiaceae; genus Allomyces; species Allomyces macrogynus. The sequence continues at coordinate 126,577 of GG745374.1, read as the reverse complement.
GATTGCAGCCAAGAAGGAGAAGGAGAAGAGGGATTGTGAAGCTGCTGAAGATGTGGCGCTCACTGCAGTGCTGATTGAGGTTGTGGCAGGCATGGGAATTGTGCAGTATGAGGATGTTCAGCCAGGTGTTGATGCTGATGACTGCTCCAGTGCCACTGATGGGGATGGGGGTGCACAGGAATGTGATGAGGAAGATGGTGGCATGGTGGATAGTGATGATGAAGAGATTTTGACTGCAGGCTCCATGCCCACAAGTGTCACAATCAAGCTGCGAACTGTGACCATTGTTGAGGCCTTGCATTTCATCAAGCACGTGTGGGAGAATGTGTCGCTGGTGACGGATGTGAATTGCTGGGCTCACATGGGGCTTCTCCTGCGCCCCAGGGCTGCTGGTCAGCTTGCAGGGGCCCCCCTGGCTGTGGGTCCAGCAGCATCACTGGCAGTGGCTGACACTGCAGCTGTAGACATTGGCTCAGCTGAGACGGACACAGATAAGTTGCTGGACCTCATTGCCAAGGCTGCTGGCATTCCATGGCAGGAGCTGGGAACTGCGGCTGAGTGGTTTGATGTGGAGAAGGAGCTGCAGGCTGGTGAACCAGTCATGGAACCACCAAACTGGCAGGAGTGCTTGATTGAGGCCATGGTTGCAGAGGGATTTCTTGTGCCACACGGCCACAGTGCTGCTGCAGATGGTGTCCTTGAGGGTGTGACTGCTCCACCTGACATGACTGCGCCCATGACTGTGATGTGCAGTGAGCTCAAAGCTGATTGCTTGAACATGCTGTCAAAGGGCCTCCCACTGAGGACGTTCTCAGTGACCAGGGTTTAGATTTGGACTCAGTTGGTGATGGGTCGTGCAACCAAAGTTGTGCCAATGCTGGCTGATCACCCTGACTCACTCAATGGAGATGGCAGCTGATGGTTCAAATCTGACTCTACTTGGCCAACTGTGTCAGGCCTGTGCCTCCACCAGCCACCCTGATCCTCTTCCTGACCCTGCAAGCCGCTGAGGCGGGAAGTGGGCTGGCTATGTGCACACCATCAGCCACATGGCAATGACAATGCTACAAACCTTGCCCACACGTCCTGATTTCATCGCATTTTTTCAGCGAGTCTGGAAGCCCCACACCTTGTTCTTTGGTTGTTTTCCTTTGTCATTCCGATTTTGTCACAGCAGCAGCATGAGTGTTGTGGGAATTCAAAAGCTTGGTGGGCCCACCTTGGTGTGGCCTTTGCCCCCTGCTTGCCTGCTGAGGAAAACAAACTGCCCACTGACAATTCTTGCTGCCTGTTGCTCAGGTCCATACCGCCATTTTCTTTGTTGTCCACCATTTTGGGATGAGCGAGTTTGTCTATATCATGTCAAAACAAATTCACAGCCCCCTGCTTGCCCACTGAGGAAAATGAACTGCCCACTGACAATTCTCATTGCTTGTTGCTCAGAGCTTTCACTGTCAAGAACATACGATACGACCTGGGCTTCAAGGATGCAACACATGCTGTCCACCCTGGTTTTGTGCACAAAAGACAGTTTGCTCATTCATGACAGGTACAAATTTGGGCCTAGTTTCTTTTCTTTTTGGCCAGGCCATTGTGACCACAGTGTGCAGGACTGTGCATGAAGTGTGTGAGACAAACCATTTGGCAGACCTTCTTCAGGAGAACTCTGAAGATCATACTGCTTCCATTGGTCACAGGCTGTGGTGTGACTGTCAGCTTTGCAGCAAAACAGGCACCCGCGAAATCCTGTATTTTCTTGCTGGGCTATTTGTCTCTGCTATGTTGTCCATTCCACCTACTGATACTCCTGTGTGCCCCCTCACAACACTCACTGATGCTGTGCAGAAAATGGAGTTGTTGGCTGTCGTGGAGCGACAGGATTGATTCATTGAGCGATGGGGGAGGTGGAGAGTGAGAAGTGAGGGGGGCAATGACAGTTCTGGATGTGGGTTGGTGTTGTTGGAGCACACTGTGTGCAGGTGGAGAGCCTGCCAGAGGGGATGATTTTGGACCAAAAAGAACGTTTTCTATCATGTTTCTTTCCTTTCTCGCGGGTCGCACGGAGTCGCGACGTCGCAGGAACCGTCAGAAGTGGTGCTGGCGCTGGTGGCTGAGGGTTGGCCTTTTGAGCACTCGAGGCGGGGTTCGAACGTCGGACCAGAGCCTCTACAATTAAGTTTCCCTACAGTATACAATATTTTCACTTCACTGCAGACCCACTGTCGTGCAGGCGCATGAGTGTGGATGGCTGTGACACGCGGTCCCTGCCGCCGGGAGACACTGTGCCCCATCGCACTGCACCGCAGGACCAGCCTCCGCCCCGAAAGCGACCACGACGATGCCCGCGACGACGACGTTGCGCCAACACCACGCCGCGATACGACGCGACACCTGCCGCAGCTGCAATAGCACGTCCCCGCCATCATGCCGCGCCAACCGCCGCCCGGCCGCGCCGGCGCGTCGCGCACGCCCAACGGGCCCAAGCAGCAGTCGCTCTTCACCTACTTTGGACCGCGCACCACGCCGGGCGCCGCGCCCGCGACGCCGACACCGAACGACGGGCCGACGTCGAGCCAGCTGACGCTGCCCTCGTCGAGCCAGCCCAACGCGCCGCCCACGCCAACGCCCGCAGCGCCACGCTCCCGAGGGCCGACTGGGCCGCAAACGTTGTCACCCGCCCTGCCCGCATCGTCGCCTGGATTGTCGGGAGTGCCGTCGTCGCCTCTCGCAGCCAGGTCGAGCATCAGAGTGCCGCCGCCCGTGGAGGAGCCGGCAGCGACGCCCACACGATTGCCCCGAGCCGCGTCGTCGGTGCGTGTCCCGTCGCCGAATTCCAATTCGTTTCGTGCTCCAGAGACTCATTTACAGGTTGACTGTAGCGGCTGAAACGTAAGGTCATTCTCAGCGACGACGAGGACGACCACGACGATGCAGCCGACCCGTCGTTTGCGCCCGAGAAAATGGACGTGGATCCGGACAGCGATGATGATCCGCTACTGGCCATGGATGCCGACTTTGACGACGATCTGCTCGCCTCGAGTACGCAACCGTTTCATTCTGCGACGCTGAGGTGCTTGGTCCCATTGGTCTCACCCCTACCGAATAGTCCCCATTGCCGACGTGGTCCCTCCACCGCCGCCCAAGCGGCCACGGCTCGAATCCGCGACCCCGACCCCGACCCGATCGCGGCTGCCGACGACGGCCAGAACCCCCGCTGGTTCTGGATCGACCACGCCACACAACCCCTTCTCCGCCGCCACGACGCCGCGCTCATCGAAAGCCGCGACCCCCAGGACATCTGCCACGACGACGCCGCAGTCTTCGCGCGCTGGATCGCCGCTCTTGCGCACGTCTGACGAGCGCAAGCGCGACCGCGCTGAAAAATTCCAGGAAACCAACAAGGCGACCTACGAGTGGCTCAAGGACGTTCGCGACGCTGACGGGCGGCGACCGGGCGAGCCCGACTACGATCCAGCAACGCTGTTTGTGCCCGAGTCGGCGTGGCGCAAGTTTTCCGAGTTTGAGCGCCAGTTTTGGACCGTCAAATCCAAGTATTTTGGTCCGTTCTCGCCCTTCGTCTACATGTTCGCATGTCCAAGCTGACGTTTTATTGCTCAACGTATGTAGACGCGGTCCTCTTCTTCAAAAAGGGCAAGTTCTATGAGCTCTACGAGCGTGACGCCGACCTCGCGCACCGCGAATTCGACCTGAAAATCTCCGACAATGGCCGCGGTGCCATGCGCATGGCTGGTGTCCCCGAGGCCACGTTCGACGAGTGGGCGCTCAAGTTTGTCGCGCAAGGACACAAGGTCGCGCGTGTCGACCAAATGGAGTCGGCCGCGGCCAAGGCCATGCGCGATCGCGCGACCCCCGCGAAAAAGGATAAGGTCATCAAGCGCGAACTCACGGCTGTCCTTACGGCCGGCACGCTCGTCGAGGCGCTCGGTGACCACGCGACGTATTGCATGGCCCTCGCTGAAGTGAAGGTGACGGAGACGGACGAGATGCGGATTGCCGTCGCTCTCGTGGATACGTCGACGGCGGCCATGTACGTCGCGGCGTTCACCGAGGACGCGGCGCGCGCGCGGCTCGAGACGCTGCTCATGCAGGTCCAGCCGCGCGAGGTGGTCGTCGACAAGGGCCATCTCTCGCTCGCGACCAAAAAACTCGTGCAGGCGCTCTGCCCGACGGCCGCTTGGAACGCCATCGCATTCCCGTACGGCGACGTGCAAGCGCTGCACCCGTTCCAGTTCCCAGACGACAAGCCGCTGCCGCCGGTCCTCGCGCGCGCCGTGCAGAATGACGACGGCGTCGTCCTGCAGGCCGTCGGCGGACTCGCCATGTACCTGCAGCGGCTGAAACTCGACGCGCCGCTGACCGCCGCAGCCGCACAGGGGATTCACGAGTACGATCTCGCCAACCAGGCGCGCACGCTGGTGCTCGACGGCGCCACGCTCGCCAACTTGCATGTGCTCGACGGCGACCGCCCGCTCCTGTCAGTCCTCGATCGGTGCACGACGCCCATGGGCCGCCGCATGCTGCGCACGTGGGTATGCCACCCGCTGCGCGGCGTCGCCGCGATCCGAACCCGCCAACGCGCGATTGCCGCGCTCATCGACACCGACGTCTCGTTCAAGGGGGTCCCGGACCTCGACCGGCTCGTGGGCCGCGTGCGCATGGGGTGCTGTAAAGTCAAGGACTTTGTCACGCTACTCAACGGCATGCAGCGCGCGGTCGACGCGGTCGAGACGCTCGGCGAGTTGCAGCTTGACGCGGGCCGCGTGCAGCAGCTCGTGGCCGAGTGCCCGCTCGATGTGGTCCGTGACCGGCTCGCATTTTTCGGCGCGGCATTCGACTCGGCCTTGGCCGTGCGCTCCGGCACGATCGAGCCGCGCGCCGGGGTGAATGCCGACCTCGACGCGGCGGCGGCCACCGTGCAGGTCGTGCATGACGCGCTCGCCGCGCACTTGATGATGGTGCGGCAGCGGCATGGGATCAAGCAAGCCGTCTTCAAGGACGGCGGGTCTAAGGACCGCAACCAGATTGAAGTGCCCGCCGGGACCAAAGTACCGCCGAATTGGAAGAAGACGTCGGGGACCAAGGCCGTTGACCGGTACCATTCGCCCGAAGTCGTGAAACTGAACCAGCAGCTCGCCGAGGCCGAGGAAGTGAAGGCCGAGGTGGTCCGTGGCGCGACGGCACAGATGTACGCGCAGTTTGCCGAGTCGGACGAGGTCTGGCGCGCGCTCAGCGCGACGGTGACGGAGCTGGATGTGTTGGCGGGGCTCGCGCGCGCGGCGAGGGATAACGAGTATACGTGTTTCCCGGAGGTCGTGGATTCGGATGATGGGACCGCCGCGATTGACGTGCGCGATTTGCGGCACCCGAGTTTTGGGCCTGACACAGGGTTTATTCCCAACGACGTGACGCTCGGTGGGGCGGACGAGACGCCGCGCGCGATGATTTTGACGGGGCCGAACATGGGCGGTACGTCGGCTCTTGCCGTCTGTTGGTCGCCATTTCTTCGTTGTGCCACACACTGACGCCGAGTTTGTTTCTCTTCCACAGGCAAATCGACCATCCAGCGGTCGCTCGGCCTCGCCATCATTCTCGCACAACTCGGCAGCCCGATCCCGGCGACGTCCTGCCGCCTGTCCCCGTATGACGCCGTCTACACGCGCATCGGCGCGCGGGACAACCTCGTTCTTGGCATGTCGACGCTCATGGTCGAGCTGCACGAAGCTTCACGGATCCTGCGCAACGCGACCCCGCGGTCACTCGTGCTCATGGACGAACTCGGCCGCGGCACGTCCACGTTTGACGGCCATGCGATCGCGCTCGCGACACTGCACGACTTGGCCCTGCACGCGCGCTCGGGCGTCGTGTTCGCCACGCACTATCACGGCCTGACGGCGGAACTGCCGGCAAAGTTGGTGCAGAACGCACATATGGCGTGTGTCGAGGACCCGCAGACGAAAGAGGTCACCTTCCTGTACAAGCTGGTGCCGGGCGCGTGCCCGCGTTCGCACGGGATGAATGTCGCGCGGATGGCCGGGGTGCCCGAGGCCGTCGTCGAGCATGCGGAAACGGTCGCGGCCGAGTTTGAGGCCAAGCACGGCGAGGCGATGGAGGTGGGCAAGGATGAGATCGGGTTGGCCGAGCTGGCCGCGGTCGCGGCGTTGTTTGCGAGGGACCAGGCGCCGGATTTGGAGACGGTCAAGATGGTGCAGCGCGGACTCGCGGCGTAGAAGGTAGGAGCCGTCGGGTCGGGTCGGGTCGGGTCGGGTCGGGTCGGGTCGGGTCGGGTCGCGTTGCGGTTGTATTAACGGCGTCACTCGCCGTCAGTGTGCGGGCGTGAGGTGTATCATGGATACCAGTCGTGGCGAGCCCCAATTATTTGATATAGCGTCTCTTGGTGATTTTGGCGGCCCTTTCCACTCAGCTCCGGTCAACGATCTTTCCTTCGCCTTTCTCGCCTCGCCCTCTCTGCCAAGTCTCCCACGGCGGGGCGCACCTTGTTACCACCGCGCGCAGCACACTCGCCAGTAACTGTGACCAAGAACAGCAAACAAGAGAAGATCGATTGCGAACAGGGGAAGGCCAACCCAAGTCAAGACTTGCTCCTCGTCCTTATCCAAACCCGGCTCTGCCACCCAACTTGTGCAATATACACGGAGCATTCGCCACCAGGCGCCACGAGTCTGGCCCTGCGTGTCGAATACGCCGCATCCCGAGCTCGAGGGCCAGGATGATCATGGATCGGCTGGGCTGGCCTCCCATTTGCTGAGATGAGAAGTTGAAACTGTGAGCTTGCCCTCTCAGCGAGCCACCTTTTTGCACCTCCTTCTTTACGCTTGCTTGCAAAGCCTCTCGCTCACCTCTCCACCTCAACGCGGCACGGAGAACGTGACCTCAGCTTGCTGATGGACCATGGCAAGCTCGAACCGGCAGGAGTTCGACCGACTCGAGCTCGACGCGTGATCCCTGATGTACGCTGTTGCTTGATATCGACGGCAACAGCGATGCCTGTTTTTGTGGAGCGGTTCGTGCTCTGAGACCCGTAAATACTTTCACCGCTTGGCTCTCTCAACGTCATGCTTCCCTGATCCCATTCCTGGCGAGCCCAGAAAAAAAAATGAAATGGCCCACGTTTGACATGTGTGCGAGAATTGGTTCGTGCAAAAGCGAGCATCTATTTCATGACTATCAATTTGTGCACTCAGTGCTCTTCTCTCCGCGCGCCGTTGGCCGGGTCGGCTACTGCTACCAGATCAGCAGCCGACGAGTCGCTTGCGGACCGCGCTGCGGTAGGCATGCCCGTCATCGTGTGCCACTCCACGTCGGACTGCGACGCGACTGCGGCCGCGTCCGCTGGTGGCGTGCGGCAGTGCCGCCAGTAGTACCACACGTACAAGATCATGATCGCGACCGCGAACCCCGAGAAAATGACCATGGGCAGGATCAACCCGCCGACGCTGTAGAGCTGGCTCGAAATAATGGGACCTGGTCGTGGCCGTCATATCGTCAGCGACCGTCTGGCTCGAATTCAAGGGCGGAAAAGATCGCAAACGTACCAATGAACATGGACAGGCCAAACGCCGTATTGAACAAGCCGTAGACGATGCCCGACGCGGCCGGGTACTTGTGCGCGACGACGGTGCCCATGTCGGGCAGCGGCGGCGTCAGCGGCACGGCAAACACACACCCAAACGCGATTAGCACGGCAATGCACGCGCCCATGGTCGTGGGCAGCGTGATGAGCGGCACGCAAATGGCGGCGAGGGCAAGACCAGCAATCATGATCAGGTGCTTCGAGTAGCGGTCGCAGAAATAGCCGACTGTGAAACGGTGCGAGCAGGAATCAGTTGTGGCGGTCCGTGCAAGAGGCTGGGAACAAGGGCGCACGTACCAATCGGCCCGACAATGATATTGGGCACGCCAATCGCCAGGAACAGGTACCCGTTCTCGGCCACGGTCGTGCCGAATGTTTCCGTCAAATATGGCGGCAACACCGGCTCGAAGCCCGTGAGAATCGACGACATGACCACGACCGCGAGGCAGTTGACCCAAATCGCCGGCTCGCGCAGCAGCACCATCAGCGGCGGAATCGCCTCGTCATCGGCTGCAATGCTCTCGCACTCGCCCACCGCAGCCGACTCCTTGGCCTTTTCCACGTCGTCGGAATCGGCATCCGATGCAGCTGCCAAGGCCTGGTCACGTCGCCGCTGCTGCCGCTTGGCCGCCATGGCCGGTCGCTCGTCGACGAACATGCGCAGAGCGAGCACGAGCGCCGACACGATCGCAAACAGGTAGTACGGCGTGTGCTGGCCGAGATGGTCGAACAAGGTCCCGCCTAGTGACGGGCCAAACAAATTGCCGGCGCTCATGCCGGACATGACGATGCCCATGGTCGCACCGAGCTGGTTGGCCGGGAACACGTCGGAAATGAGCGCGAGCCCCACCGTCCAGTTTCCGGCACCGGCGACGCCCTGTACAAACCGCACGACGAGGTAGTGCCAGTACTTAGTGCAGGCGAGGAACAGGAGTGAGGCGACGCCGAGAGCCGCGAGCGAGATCACAATTGGCCACTTCCGGTCCTGACGCCGATCGGAGATGAGGCCAAAGACGGGCGTGGTGATGAGGAGACCCGCGGCTGTTGACGGGAGCGTTTTGTCAGTTCCACTGGTCAAAGGTGACCCGAGGAATGGCCCGATCGATGCGCACCGTAGGCGCCGACGAGATAGCCAGTGTACTGCGGCCCGAGCTGCAGCTGCTCTTGGACAATGTACGGCAGAATCGGGATCACCCCACTGTAAATCAAAATGTCTAGATGCCGCCATTCAGGGTCAATCCAAAGATTCTGCTGCGTATGCGGCGTTTTTATCACGCGGATAGGAACGTCCTCCATCCATCCGTTCACGGGTGGAGATGGCCGTCATGACAGCGTCGCGAAATGGCTTACCGACAAACACGACGAGCGTGACCATGGTCACAATCATCCATGGGCGGCTGCGCAATGGCAGCTGCGTTTCACTGGTGCGATACACGGCGGAGGTGACAGGTCCGGCCTCGTTGACAGCAGGTACGAGCCGGTGGTTATGGTCGAGGTTTGGGGACGGCGGTACTGGGCCGTCGGTCGACATGGTGGGCGAGTTGTCCGGCGAGAATGCAACAAGCTGTGATCGCCGTCGTCCAAGCAAGCCGTGTACGCCGTGTAGATGCTCGAAAGCCCAGTAATGGTTGATCGTCGGATTGGTGCCGCGGAGAGCAGCGCTGGTGCTTGCAGGCCAGAAGTCCCTAGAGATGAGGGAGCGAGAGAATATAAAGGCGAGAGGAGGGCCTGGGACCCGTTTGCTGACAGGACGGAAATGCTGGGATGGGTTGCAAGTCGCCAGTCATCTGCAGTCGATCTGCCGGCGATCCGAGGCTGGTGGCGGATCTGAGCGGGCGGCTGGCTGGCAAACCAAGGCATTGTTTTCCCTCGCTTGCGCCCGCCCTTCCAGCACGCCGAAATTTCTCGAAGCATTCCGTCCGTTGTCATTTTGTCGTGGGTTTGCAGCAAGTCAGGGAACGACAGCGGACAGGCTAACTTGTGGAAGTGAGATGTCGACAATCATGTTGTGGTAGAGTCATGCTCGCTGCACGACGAGGTGCGAACAGCGATGGCCGTTGTCATGATGCTCTGCGCTCAACACATGCACAACCAAGCATCCAAACCTCGGACATGTGCAAGCAGGTCGACTATGGCGGCGACACGCCAACATTCAATAATGGCCCATCATCCATGGGCTCACGGAATACGCTTCCCAAAGAGCCGCACGTCAATACTGAACTAGCGCCAATCGCGCAATGAGATGACATTGCATTCTGCGTGTTTTTGGTCGCTTTAACCACCGTCGCAGCCGGGTCAGCAGGCAACGAAGGAACAGCAGCGACGCCGTAGTCAGGCCGGCGAGTGAAAAGACGATCGGCCACTAGCGGTCGTGGAGCCGGTCGGAGACGAGGCCAAAAATAGGAGTTGCGAGAAGCATTCCGCCAGCTAACAGTTCGGGAACGTAAGGTCAATCAGGCTTTCTGCTGCAAGAACGAGTGTAGGCAGCAAAGAAATGCACGAACCGTAGGCGCCGACAAGGTAACCCGTGTATTTCGGACCGAGCCCAAACTGGTCCTGCACGATGGTCGGAATGACGGCCCCTTAGACAAAAATAGCCGTTGTCGAATCTGGGTGATCAAGCTCTTGCAGGACGTGATGGACGTGCCAAGAATCACGCACCGACAAAGACAATGAGCGTCACGAGCACCGCAATGGCCCACGGCCGACTGCGAAGCGGGTGCACCGCCGGCACGGGTACGGGAAGCCACTTGTTATGCGGAGGTGCCAAACGGTGGCATGGGGCACAACGGTGACACGGGGCGCAACGGTGACACGGGGGCACGGCATCTTTTGTTTTGAGCCCTGCGTCGCTGCACGCTAGCATGCAAATCCGGCGCTCCGGGCGGCGATCCGCGACCGATTTCGGGTGGAGGTTGCGTGCGACTTCAGTCTGGAAGCTTTTCGCGTGAAGACGAGGCCTGGAAGCAAGGTGCTACAGCATCGTGGGCCGCCTCAGCCAGCGGAAGAGACGCCGTGGGTCCGTCCGGTCCGGTCGGCAAGGCAAACAGGGCGATGCCGTCACCACAGAGCGCCCCCGTTCGACGGCAGAGATACGGCGCAGGGTCGGGCCAACCACCATTGAACCGTGGATAAGGACGGACCTCCTGAGGGGCATTACAAACCGGGAAAAATGGAATTGGGCGTCCTGCTGACTGAGTGGCGGCACCAAGGCCAACAACCGGCGCGCAGATGTGGGCACCGGACGCGGCTGCAGCCAGGAATCCGCGCATGGACGTGATTCGCATTGGGCAAGGAGGGAAGGAATGGCCGTTGCCACAATGATGCTCCAAATGTTGTTGTTGACGGCCGATGCGGGACACGAAGGGTGAGAGACGTGACCATGACCGCCGGCCTGCACAACATCTCGCCCACTGCAACTACAGTCAGCCAGCTTGCAGCCTCTCGAACGCACGAACGGCGACTCCAGCAACAACAAACGCGACGCGACTCGCTGCAAAGTATTTTCTGGACCCGTCACAGCAAACTCCGACCGTGAAAGTGACCGCCATGGCGCCGGCTGCGGTCGTCGCTGCAACCGGACCAGCACGGCCAGCCTTTCTCGCCCACCACGTTGCCGTGCTCGAACTGTCGATTGCCGATGAGCGTCACGCTCCTGTCGTCCGTACCGCGCACGTCTTTGCGCGCACGCCAGCGCGCAGCGACCACGACCACGAGAATCTGCTCGCGGTTCTGCCGTTCTTTTGTGTTCCGTGCCCGGCCGTGCTCTTCAACGCCCCCGACCCGCCCGCACCGCGCTTCCACGAGTTTGTCTTGACAGACGCGCACGGTGGCCATCAGTACGCCGCATGCGTTGCCGTTCCTGCACAATGGGTGCGGCTGGCGGCGACGGCAAGCGACTCCGCGACCATTGCACCAATCCAGCGCATGCCCTCGGCCTCATCGCTGTTTGGCGCGCGATCAGTGACCTGTATTGTTCTCGTCTCCGCTCGTCCGCTCGGCGCGACGCTACGGGCAATCCTCGGCGAGCTTCTCGCCGTTATCTCGCACGCGCGGTCGACCCAGACGCAGGACAGTGTGCCTGAGCGCGTCATTTGGCAAGTCCTGCACCGACTTGTCCTTGTTCCGGACCTGGTCGTGCCCGGACTCGCCGTGCAGCTCCGCCTGCCCGTTTCCAACGTCATTGTCCCCTTGACACCGCTCCCGACCGACGACGCAGTTCCTCATGTTGACCTCCCGCTCGCGCTCGTTTTTGACCACGTCTCGATCAACACCATTTTGCTCGGCATGACGGCGCTTCTCGTTGACCGTGCCGTCGTAGTCGTGGGCTCGTCAATTACCACCATTGTTCGCACGTGCGAGCTGCTTCGTGCACTCATTCACCCGCCGCTGCCCTGGCTCGCCGTCTACGTGCCCATCTTACCCGACTCGCTGCGCGACATGCTCGATGCGCCGACCGTCTACCTCATGGGCGCGCCGTGGGCCTCGCTCGACAGCATTCCGAGTACAACCGTGGTCGTGGACCTGACCAACAATCGCGCGTGGAACTGGGACCCTGCCGAGATTGAACTTCCGGCTATGCCGCAACTCGCTGCCGCGATCCATGCTGCGCTTGGGCGCGAGTCCGACCCGGACGCGTCCGCATCTGTTCATGCACCTGCTCTGCTCGATTGGCGAGCTCATAATGCGAGAATCCAGGCGGCTGGCCTGCGGTGGTGTGCCGATTTGCTCTCGGGCATGCGCGACGATGTGGCCGCGTGGCGCGCGCGGCGTCGCGCTCAGTGCACAAGCTTTGCCGCGGCGCAATTTCTCGAGCTGTTTGAGCGGTCGGCCATGGTACAAGCGTACTTGCACGCGCCCGCCGTCGACCCCGTGTTTGACGAGTATCTGGCCGCGAATGGCGAGTTTGGCGCGGGCGCGCCGTGGATGCGAGGGAGACGACGGCACGCGCGCAGTGCCGAGGCGATGGTTTCGAGAACGGCCCAAAAGGAGGACCGCGTCGAGGTGGAGCTTGTGCTGGACGCTGACGCGGATTCGTCGTGGCCAACTTCGGCGCCGAGCTTGCTCGAGGTCGGTACGGCAAGGCGTGGTCTCGTCTTTGATCCGCAGCTCATCGAAGCGCGTGTTCGATTGGTCGCTGCTGATCCACGACTGCGGTCGGCAACGTTTCGGCCGGTCATTGATGCTCTTGATGACGCACTTGCACGCGCACGACCGGATTCTGCTGCGCATGGTGCGCTAGCTTGGACGAGAGCGATCGTGTTGCGCGAGGCCGGTGCTGCGGCGGATGTGGTTGGGTCTGCATACGCGGCTGCGTCGGCGTGCCTGACGAGACCTGCGCTTGCGGCAATCGAGGAGGAGATTGCGCGATGGATCGCTGGATTGAGTGTCGAGGAGCTGCGCACGCTGACGGGCGAGCATGTCCACCAGCAGTTCCGCGCCATGGCGCTCATGCATCTCGCCGACAAGGAGCCACCCGCCGTCGACGATTCGAGCAGAACGCTGAATGGAGTTGGTGGGACTGGTCCCACCAAGGCCAATGGAAGCGATCCCGGCCTGAACCAGCAGGGTGCCGATCCCGGCGACGACCAGCCGTTCAGCCCAACCCTCCCACCGGCCGACAGCGGTCTCCTCGACTCCGTCCCGACCCTACCTCGCCGTCGACCCGCACCACGACTGCGGCACTATCACCACCTATCGGCATCGCAAACCGCGTCGCGTGCCAACTCCTCCCTCTTCTCATCGCGCACCGGGTCGGCGGCCGTCATGGAAATGGACCTGTTCATGGCCCCGCTCCCGCGCTCACGTCGCGGCACATCGAACTCGCCACCGCGGGCATTGGACGGCGACGTGTTGGCTGACAGCGCCGAGACGCTGACGGACGACGAGGCCAAGCAGCGCCGCCGCCGGACGTCTGGGTCGGTCGATTTGCGGCGTGGGATTGTCACGGCGCTTGCTGCGGTCGTGGGCCGTGCTGGGTCGCCGTCACGCACGGAGAGCAAGGGCCTACCATGTCTGAACGACCTGGATGGGGATGAGGCCGATGATGACCGACGCGCGCGGCGGAGAACAGGGAGCGGGCTTGAGAGGCCGTTGGTCGTGCCCATTTACGACCGCATTGCGCAGGTGCTCGAGGCAATGGTCGTGCTCGCCAAGAGCTTTGCGCGCGTCGATTACAGCCCCATGGGACGGCCCCGTGATTTCATTCTCGACGGCGCGGCGGCGCAAGTTGCCAAGTCGCCCGTTTGGGCGGCGCTGCGCGCCGAGACGGCCAAGCTGGCGATTATGGGACCGGCCGTGAGCGAGGACGATGACGAGGATAGCGATGATGAAAGTCGTGATGATGAGCGCGTGGCAATGTGGCTCAACCTGTGCCAGCTGATTCTGTGCGTTATGTTGCCACCAAAACCGTTCGCAGCAGTGACCCTCGGATTGACGTTGTCCGCGGCTACTCCAGTTTGCACAGCTTCATCGACTCGACCTGCCCTTCCCACACCACATCCACCCCGCCCATTTGGCCCCACGTCGATTACCTGCACCCCGTCGGCGCCGACGCTCTGTACCGCGCGCGATGTCATCCGCGGCCAGGTCGAGGCCCTCGGTACCGGATCAACTTCCACGCGTTTTCGCTCGGCGACGTGCTGTTCCGCGTCCGCGAAGGCGCACACTGGCTCGCGCGATACTTACCGCTCGTCGTCCCGGACGGTGCGCCCGATGGGCCGCGGTGCTGCGTGTACCGCGGCGACTCTGTGCGGCAGCACGTGGTCGCCGAAGCGGCGCGTTTCGTGGACCGCGCCATCGTCCCCGTGCCGCTCGGCGTGGGCAAGTCGGGCAAGAGCGGACGGCGTACGGTTTTTGTGCCACACTTGGTGCGAATGTACGTTTCGAGTTTACTGACCCGATCCGCCAAATGAACCTGACATCTGGGTCCCACTTGTAGACACCAGGACGAGTACGCGGCGCACGGCACGCCGACCGACTTTCTCGCGTGGGTCGTGCACCACCTGCCCGAAACCAAGCTCGTGCAGTGGCTACACGAACATGATCTCGTGCGGGCCATCCATGCCGAGCCGTCGCGTCCCGTATCTCGCACGGCCAGCCGAACCACATCGCACGCAACAATCCCGGACGAGACGCCGAGCCTGCTTGTGGCCGGTGAACACGTGCCTGAGTGGCCTCAGCCGCGTACGTTCTCGCCGGGACGGCGCCGGTCCGCGTCTGTGGAACCGGCTTCTGCTCCATCGTCGCGAACGTCGGTGGAGGTGCGCGCCAAGTGGCGGGTGAGCAAGAAATTGACGGTCAAGGTCTCACCGATCCCGACTGCGTGCGGGTTCCAGTTTGCGATGGACTAGATGGGGAGGGAAGGGGTTAGGACTGTTGCGGGGTGGACACTGGATACAACGTCGCGCAGAGAGGATCATGCCTGGGTGGAGAATTTCGCAATTGGGCGCGTTGCTTAGCTGCCCATTTTTTGAACTGTATTCTGAACAGGTCGCGTCGTCCCTGGCAAGAACTATATTCCGAAGGGCGGCGATAATGGATCATATGCTGCGGGCACTGCTATGTATGTTCACAGGTGAGCAACAAAGACACAGATGCAGGTGTCTGGACGGATCACATGGCCAATGCCAAAGCAACATGGAACAGGCCAAAGCTGCTTCTGGAGCGTGCCGCCAACGTGCCGCATGGTCCGTGTCGCATGCTGGCACGCTGTAGTTGTAACCGGGCTGCGCGCCACCAAGTCGCATGGCAAAGCGGAGCACAAGTGATTCGTGCAAACGAGCAGTGACAGTGAGTTCTGCCCAGAGTGACTGTGGCCCATAGTGTTGGTGGCCCAGAGTGAACAAAACTGGGAATATTGTGCGCACTCACTGTGGGCGCGCATGCACAATCGCGACTCCTCAGAGTGACTTTTTGCAAAATGCGTGTTTCCGTGTGCACGCACCACGCTTTTGCGTGCGTCCCAGAGTGACGGCCAGCCACACTGCGGAACACATGCATGAGGTCCTGCGTTCGAATCTGACCCTGCGCGCGGCCACCAACCACCTGTTGTGTTGGTTGGCCCTGTTGTTCCATCGCAGTGTTGACAACCGACTGCACCATTGATGATGACCAACCACACCACGACAAGCATGCTCTCGCTGTTGACACTGGACACATTCGACCCTGTGATGACCCCATTTACACACCATGGCTTGCAAATCCCGCACAGCAGCACCAGCAGCAGCACCCAAAGCAGCACCCATAGCAGCACCCACATCCAACCGTCCTGCAACACACTCTGCAACTGCCACAGTGGCCACCAATTCAAGCATGACCCAACCTGCCAGCACACCAACGTCCTCAGACAGTGAGACTGCTGCTGAACTGTCATGTGTGACTGACCCCCACGCCCAGTCCTGGCTTGGCACTGCTGCATGTCATCACCAGCAACAGTTCCACCATTGCTGCTATTGTAATGCTGCTGACACCACCAATGACTCTGGCCTGGGCCTGCAAGCAGCCCTTGTACTCCACCAAAAAAGCCTTGATGGTGTCCACCCTAACAATGGCAACCATGGCTGCAGCAGCTGTTCCAATTGCACCAATTGCATCCACCAGATGCATGACCACAACCTTGCCTGCAACCTTGGTACTGATTACTGCCTGTGAACACAGTAACTTCCAGTATGGCTGGAGTAATTGTGCCAACTGGACCCATGGCTGCTCTGGCCAAGTGAGGGCAGCATACACACTGCCATCTCTTCCACTGCTGCCACTGCTCATGGCACTTGTTTGCCAGTGACCAGCAGCATGGGTGGTGTCAGGTTGGCTGTGCATGGAAACCAGTTGGCCACAGTTAATGGTGGCTGCAAAGTGGATGCAGAGGAGGATGAGGATTGGGAGGACAATGGTGCCAATGGGGTGGAGTGTGGTGCTGACAACAAGGGGAATGAGGAGCTGGGACTGATAGTGGTGCACAAAGCATGCAGCCACAGTGCAGAAGGTGCTGACTGTCATGATTGTGGAAGTGCTGCAAATGATCCAGCCCATGTGGTCAAACATGTTGCTGATGACAATCATCAACTGCTGGACCCACATGGTGATCATCCCACCCCTGTTGCTGCTGAACAGTGGCAGGCACCCCACAGGCTGTGGTTCTGGCAGATTTCAGTGAGGTGCACATGTTGGAGCAGGAGATGAACCACAACCTGGACTGGCTTGCTGAAGCAATGGGCATTTTGCATGACACACTCAGGAACATGGCATTTTGGTTTGACATTGACAACTGGCTGCCAGAGTCAGTTGTCGAGCAGCCAGACTGGAGCACAATTGTGTGTGAGGCCATGATTGCTGAAGGCTGACTGCCAGAACTGCTGCCCTGGCTCCATCTTGCCCATTGTGCACTTGGCCCTCATGAGAGGCTCCTGTCACAGCGCCAAGCAATGAACGCTCATGGTGTGGCCATGCTGGCGCCTGTGCACATCCTTGCCCCCAATGTGCCCCCAATGTGCTCCCACTGTTGGTTGACCAGTTGAAGGATGTGCCAGCATGGCCATGGCGCCTTCTTCTAGCCCAATGACTCAGTGGCTGTTGCCACTTCAGTCAAATGCATCCTTTCTGAACCTGCACTCTCTGCTGCTCTACCATGTGCTGGACCCTGGGGTCCTGTGTGGGTGACTGTTGACAAGCATCATTCCTTGTTTTGCATTTCTACACCCATCAATGCAAATCGTTTTGTCTGTTTGCTCTCTGACTTTCTGAACCAGGTGCTTGGCTCATCCTGGGACCATGTGCTGCATGAGGGAATATGGCCATATGCCAGCCACCAGTTGGTGCCCCTGGCACCCAATGAAATCCATCCAAATCACGGCCAGATCAAGGTGGAGTACCACGACATCCTCCAGGCTTTCCTTGATGAGAAACTTGCTGTGGGGCGTGTCTCCCCAGTTGCACCAGTCAATTCCTGCCCTCCTCTCCACCTGCACACCAACCCACTGGGCGTTGTTGTGCACACCAACAAAACATCCAAGCTGCATACCATCTCAGACCTATCCTACATGTGCAGTCTGACCCCCAACAATACCAGCACATGTGCCAACACAGCTGTCACATATGAAGTGCTTTTCCCACTGTGCCACCATGTCTACAACCTGGCCACCAAGTCCAGAGCTGACTGCATCATGCTCTGGAAGGCTGACATGAAAAGTGCATTCTCCTTACTCCTGGTCCATCTGCTTTGGCAGCTCCAGCAATTGCTTCACCTGTTTGGCACTGTGTACCTCAACCACTGCACATGCCTCAGTGCCCAATCCTGGCTGCATGTGTGGTGCCAGTTCACCATGCTGCTATGCTGTATCCTTGGCAAGGTGACTGGCCACCCTGCACCTGAGTTTTGTCAAAGTGTTTGGCTCGCATTTGTGTTTCTTGTTTTTTGTCTTCCCTCATTGTTTCCTTGTTGGAGCTGTTCAAGTTGGATTCTTGTGTAAATGATGGTGGCAACCTAGGTTATGGTTGCCACAACCGCTGAAGTGCAGAGTGCACACACCAAATGCATTCCTTCTCCTGCTCAACCTTGCAAAAGGTTATGAGCCCTGAGTGCATCCCAAGCACTCACGGACTGAATGAACACTGCTGATATCCTTGTTGTGGACCCACTGCTGCTGTGCTTGCTGATTTTCGTGAGAAACAGACCGATTTGACCGACTGACCGAGGGGGGGGCCACACTGGACCCATCCATTACCACGACAACAATGACAACAACTGAAACTCAAACCACCACCACCCAGAATGTACTGCATCTGCTCAAGACAGTGCAACACCAATTTTTTTGACTTGATTTTGATGATTTTTGCCAACATTCGACCTGCACCATGACCATCACCATGACCTCATCAGTTTCAGTCAAGATGCCCATCTCCAGCCAACCAGCAACAATTGAGATGCTCAAGGCCAATGGCTCGAACTGGCTGATGTTTGCTGACCATTTTCTTGGCTTTTTGACTGCTGACCAGCTTGAAGACCTGCTTGAACTCAAGTCCTACAAGGTTCTGGTTGACTCCAAATTCGAGGTCGTGTTGCTGGAACAGCAAGAGGAAATGAGAGACACACAATTCAAGAAACTCATTGATCTTGACTTGGACATCAAGTTTGTTGCCAATGCAATCTATTGGAATGGTCCAGCTGCTGCCAAACACAAGAAGTGCATGGCCCACAACAGCTACAAGGCCAAGTTGTGCATCCAGACCATCATCAAGGTTGTTTTGCCATTTGCCATTGTGTCTGAACTCCTGCCAGTCTTCTCAGATGCCACATGTGTTGCCAATGCATGGGCACTGCTGTGCACTTGTTTTGACAAATGTTCTGTGCAAGCTTATCTTGCCAACATCAAGGGGCTGTTCATGAAGCCCATGTTGGGTTCTGGTGCTGTGGTGGTTCACAAGCACATTGCCAATTTGCAATGCCATTTTGACATGATTTGGCGCCAATAATGTGCCAAGTCGTCTGCACACCTGTGCACTGACTTAGCCAACTCATCCTTGGTCCTCACACTCCTCTCCTCACTGCCACCCGAGTATTTGCTGATGGTGCTCTCCTTGGGTGAGTGCTATGAGGAAATGGCGCTTGTCGAGTTGCAGACAATTCTTGAGGGGGCTGCCAACCAGCTCAAACACAGCTCTGGGACTGAGATGCAGGTGCTTGTCATGACGAAGTGCAAGGACACAAATGCCTGTCACAACTGTGGCAAGATCAGTCATTATGTGCACTTTTGCCTGAACTGGGACCACCAGCGCAAGAGTGGCACTGAAACCACGAACTGGCGCAAAAAGAAGGGCATGAATGTTGTGGCCAAGGATGGTGATGAACATGCAATGGTGCATTTGTCAGTGGACAAGTATGGGCATTTGATTGCGTCTGCCCATGGTGCAGATGCTGCTGGTGTTGTTTTTGGTGCTGCTGAATTTGACGGATTTGCACACTACCTGATTGTCGCCCTCTGCCCTGAAATCGTGAGACTTGAACGTCAAAGCCATCAGGGCATGGTGACACCGCCCAGCACATACCCACCCATCATTCATGTCAATGCATCGAATTATGAAGGACTGGATCCTCACCATCATCGTGTGCGTGCACTGATGCCTTTGTCAGCACATGCACGTCTTGCACAGAGCCTGAAAGTCGACTCAGCTGCTGGTGTGCACTTTTGCAGTGACAAGTTGCTGTTTGCTACACTCAACGACATGTGGCCTGGCAAAGGGTTCCTTGTCTCATTGGGTGACCACTGCATGTGCCATCTGATTGGCAAGGGCATGATGTGCATCTGCACACCTTCAGGCAACATGGTTCACCTTGACCCAGTCTGGTACATTCCTGGCTTAAAGACGCTTGTCTCAGTCTCTGAGCTGTACGATCAGACTGCCATGCAAGTCATCTTTGGGGATCAAGACGTCCAGTTTGTGCATTGTGAGACAGGGGATCTGCTTGCCAAGGGCGTGCAGCATGGTGATATGTGGATCATCCCAGGCATGTGTGAGAAGGGACCAACCAAGGATGCACAGGTGCTCAACGTTTGGGGTAAGCGCCCTGTTGGTGCACATGTCACTGATGCAGTCAAGAAGGTGTCACTCACCAAGCTGTGGTATGCATGACAATTTCAAGTTGGTCATGATCACATTTCAGCTGTGTGTACACTTGAGCATGGTGTCAAGGACGACATGGGTGTGGCCAAGCTGGTGCACGAATGCATGACATGTCTTGTGGCCAATGTGCGCAGCCAGCCACATCTGCTGCACCATTTGCATGTGAATCGACTAATTGGCATCCTCCACACTGATTTGGCGTCAATGAAGACAGTTGGCATGGGGGGTGTCAACTACTTTGCAATGGTCACAGACAAGTACTCATGCTGGTGCTTCGTGCTGCTTCTCCAGCGCAAGGACAACTTTGGACCACAGTTTCTTGATTTTCTGAAGCACACCGAGTCGTTCTTTGGCGTGTCTGCGGGCCAGCTGCACAGTGACCATGGTGGTGAGTTCATTGGCAACAATTTATGCTTGATTCTGCTCTCACGTCACATGCACTTGTCGACAACATCTCCGAACTCGCCAGAGTCAAATGGGCTTGCCGAGCAGACGCAGGGTGTGCTCAAGTTGATGGTGTGTGCAGCCATGATGGCTGCCAAGGTGCTGGATTCCCTCTGGCCAGAGTGTGTGTGCATGGTGTGCTATGTGTGCAACCATGTGCCAAGTGACTCGCTTGGTGGTTGCTTGCCATACCAGGTTGTTTTTGGCATGTCACCCAACATGTCAAAGTGCAAGGTGTGGGGCTTGCTTGGTGGCACTGTCATTCTGACAACACAGGCTCGTCCAGAGCATGGTCCAGATTCACGGCAGGTGTGGCAGTGCACATGATTGGTTAGGGTGACAAGTGGCCATGGGGCACATGCAATGGATACTGACTGTGGGAACATATAAGGATTGTCTCTACGACAACGACAACTCTTGCCGAGTCTGTCGTTGGATTGCAAAGTTCACGAGCTGGGACCGAGGCT
>GG745374.1:49778-104248 GCA_000151295.1 Allomyces macrogynus ATCC 38327 | reverse complement strand
CTGACACTGTTTCTGCATGCACACCCAGACTTGGATCTCAGTAAGTCTGTTGAGTCAGCAAGTGCAGTGCTCACATGCATTGCTGCAGCTCAAGTTGGTGCCCAGGGTGCAGTTTGGGAACCCAAGATGGTCAAGGAAGCACTAGTGCACCCAGACTGGCACATGCCAACATTTGATGAGTACAACTCACTCGTCAAGAATGGGACATGGGTTCTTGTCAACCACTGCCTGGGTGACAAGGTGATGCACTCTGGTTGGATCTTCAAGTGGAAACTTGGGGCAGATGGAAAGCCTGTGCACGCCAAGTCATGACTTGTTGCCAAGGGATACATGGCCATTCCAGGTGTGCATTATATGGACACATTTGCGCCTGTTGCATCATTTGACACACTGTGTCTGATCCTGTCACTTGCTGTGTACCTCAAGGTCCAGCCGTTGCAGCTTGACATCAAGATGGCCTTCTTGTATGGTTACATCAAGGAGTGCACGCTCATGGAGCAGCTACCAGGCTTCATCGACCAGAAGAATTCGGACAAGTTCTGCATGCTTGTCAAGGTGCTGTGCGGCACCAAGCAGGCCCCATGCATGTGGTTCTGCCATTTGGCTGATTACCTGATTTTGCTCAGATTCATGGAGTCCAAGTACAACAAGTGCCTGTTCATGCACAAGGTGGGCAAGGGTGTGATCTTCATTGGTGTCTATGTTGACGACTTGCTGATTGTTGCATCAACCAAGGAGCTGCACAAGTGGATTATCAACAAGTTGAAGTCTGGGTTCAAGGTGCACGACTTGGGTGATGTAGCATGGTTGCTCAGGTGCAAGATCACATACAGTGACAACAGGTTGATTTACCTTGACCAGAGCCAGTACGTCAAGTCAATGGGTGAGTGGTTCCAGATCCCTGAAAAGATGCAGCCAGTAATCCCAATGTGACCCAATGACTTCAAGGAGCTGCTCAAGTTGCCCAAGATTGTTGATCCAGTCATAAAGACCAAGTACCTCGCCATTGTTGGGTCACTGCTGTTTGCAGTGACCAAAATGCAGCTGGACATTGCTGCTGCAACTGTAATTCTTGGCCATTTCATGCACGCACCTGGTATGCTACATCTCAAGGCCACAAAATGGCTCATTGGGTACCTGTTGGGCATGTTGAACCTTGGCATCAAGTTTTTGGGCAAGGACATGAAACTTGATGCATTTGCTGATGCCAATTGGGCCAAGGATCATGGCAACTGTAAGTCAACATTGGGTTTTGTGGTACAGGTTGGTGGTAGCCCTGTTGCCCTGTGCTTGAAGAAGCAGACGCTTGTGGCACAGTTGACCATGGCCACTGAGTACGTATCGGCAAGCTTAGTAGGTGACACAATCCTCACAATGTGTGTGCTGCTGGAGGAGCTTGGGTACAAACAGGATGGACTGATGCTGCTCATGGAAGATAACAAGTCGGCAGAGTGTGTAGCCAAGGATGCACTGCTCTCGTCAAAACACATTGAGATCCACATGCACTGGTTGCAGGACCAAGTTGCCAAGAGGACAATTAACTTGCAGCACGTGGACATGGAGAACCAGATTGCTGACATTGTGACCAAGCTGCTTGCTGCTCCTGCATTCTGCAAGCTTCATGACATGATTGGAGTTGTGGAAGTGATTGCTCTGTGTGTGTAGGGAATGCTCACTGTGGGGGAGTGTTGAAGTGTTTGGCTTGCATTTGTGTTTCTTGTTTTTTGTCTTCCCTTATTGTTTCCTTGTTGGAGCTGTTTGAGTTGGATTCTTGTGTAAATGATGGTGGCAACCTAGGTTATGGTTGCCACAACTGCTGAAGTGCAGAGTGCACACACCAAATGCATTCCTTCTCCTGCTCAACCTTGCCAAAAGTTTTGGGTGTACATGGACCCTTCTTCTTGGTATTGGACCATGACAGCATCCAGCTTGGCATACCACTGCCTGAGTTTGCCTCATTCCACTTGCTGTTCAATCATGGTGTCCCCTACTCAGTTCTGAAGTTCGTGTGCACCCACACTGGCGTGTGGCAGCACCAGTCAGCAGTGCTCAACTCCACATGGCCAGCCTTGTCCTCAACGCCCACAATTTTATGTCAACAGCCTATGAGCTGAGCTCTCTCTAGGCTCATGACTATGCCACTTGCCTGTGACATGACTTCACCAACTTCCACCAGTTGCCTGTGCTGCCTACTGTCCATTCCCTTGTGCTCTTCATCTCACACCTCAATGCAACCCTCAATGTTGTGCCCCTGATGGTCAGCAACTACCTCAGCAACCTCCTGACCTGGTTCCTCTCCCATGGCTTCCTGGATCTGGATCTGGAGCCACTCTGTGATGTGCCAGCCATCAAGCTCACCATGTGCAGACTCACCAAGTGCAAGCAGCACATGCTGCACCAGGTGCTGCCAATCTCCATTGACAAAGTCAGCTCCATTTTTGCTGACCATGACCTGTCATATGACTCAGTCCTCACAAGTCCATCCAAGTCAACTCTGTCCTCATTGCAAGCAATGGTGTCAGGTACCACCTGCTGTATCACAAGGCTGATGCCCTGTACATGGACAATGACATCTGTCTACCCACCTGGGATGCCACTGACAACCACTTGCTTGCCATGTACATGTACCATGCTGCTTGCATGATGCTCAGCCCATTAGGCCTGCTCTTCCAGCCATGTGATGGCTGGTACCTGGCATGGCACTGGTTCCATTCCTGTCTGCATGCTACCATGAGCCAGCCCATGTTCACTGACCATTCACTGTGTGTGGGTGCCACCACCTTCCTTGGCCAGCAGGACACTGCGCCTGACATCATCCAGTGGCTCAGTTGCTGGCGCTCTGATGCATACCCCTGATTCCTGCATGATGACCCATCCACAATCTGGCTCTGCACCAGGGCCCCATTGCTCTCCATGCCTACAGCATATCTGCTCAGGGAATGGGATATCCCTGCATGTAGCCCCACAGTACCCCATGTGTGGCCTCCTGTGCTGCCATGTATCACTCAGCCTGCCACACACGCTCACAGGTCCCATCTCAGTGGCCAGGGAGCATTTCCAAGCTGATGGTGCACATGCAGTGAGGTCTGGGTTCCCCTTCAGGTACCCCACCCACATGTGCCCCCACATGGACCCATGTTTTGTTTTACTATGTGGCCCTAACTCAGTGCATCAGATCAGGAAGGCGTGCAACCCTGGCGTGTTTGCCAGGCTCATGTGCAAGATCGATCATGCATGGTCGATTCGACCAGAGTGTGGGTGTGGGTGCACATGCGAGGCAGTGTTGGTCAAGGAGGTGCTTTATGTGATGCTTAAGTGTTGCTTGGTGCACGTCCAGCCAGTTCCAGGGAGTGCAGGCACCACAACTATTTTGCTTTCACACAAACGCGCGGATGACGTCAGCAGCAGGAGACATGGTGGCACGCAGAAGGGTTAAATATTTTAGCGCGGCGTCTCCACCCAAAGATAATGTGGCAAAACTCGTTCCAAGGTTCTGAGAGCATCATCTGGAACATTCCTGTGCGGGTCATTGTGTCTTCGCCCTCGATGCTTATCCATCGGTATCTCCGTCCGTTTGTTCTTGGGACGTTCCACGGTAATATCGCGCAATAAAGATTTTGATTTCGGGTCCGTGATGGGGCCCATTCTGTCGTACATTTATTTCGTCGCTGCCGGCTCCACGACCTGGATCGCATACTCCGCCAACTGCGCCGCATCGACGCGCGACGGGCTCTCCACCATGAGTTCCGCACCCGACGACTTTGGGAACGCTATCACATCGCGGATCGACGGCGCGCCGAGTAGCACCGCCATCAATCGGTCGAGCCCGAGCGCGATCCCGCCGTGCGGCGGGCACCCGAACCGCAGCGCGTCGAGCAAATGCGCAAACCGCGCCGTTTGCGCCTCGTCCATACCGAGCACCTCAAACACGTACTGCTGCAGCCGCGCGTCATGGATCCGGATCGATCCGCCGCCAATCTCGAACCCGTTTAGGACCAGATCGTAGTGCTGCCCCATGACCGCGCCCGGGTTGTCGCGGAGCAGGTGCACGTGGTCCGGGTGCGGCGCCGTGAACGGGTGGTGTGTCGCCGTCCATGCCGACTTGGTGGTGCCGGCTTGCCCAATCGCGTGCGTGGGCTTGTCGTCGAGCGCCGTCGGCGTGAATAGCGGGAACTCTTCGACCCACAGAAATGCCAGGTCGGTCGAGGGCGTGAGCGCGAGGTGCTGGATCAGTTGCGTGCGCCACTTGCCCATGGGCGTGGATCCGCCGCGCGCGACGGCGGGGCGCATGGCGAGGCATAGCACGTCGCCCATTGCGACCGAGTCGGGGAGTGGGTGGGCGAGGAACGGCAGGTTCGGGTGCCGGTCGTCCTTGACCTTGATCACAAACACGCCGTGCTTTTTCGCTTCGGACGACCACTTTTTCAGCACCGAGTTCGAGACGGTGCCGACCTGCGCTTGCGGCACGTGCAGAACGTCGATAACGTGCGTCTCGCGCATGTCGGCGGGCAAGTACTCGTTCTTCCACTGCTGAATCTCGAGTCCGAACCGCACGTCGGGCTTGTCGGAGCCGTAAGCGTTCATGACGTGCTCGTACGAGAACGATGGGAACGGCGTCGCCGGCAGCGCCTTGCCGAGTACGGCCTGCACTGTTTCGTGCATGCACTCCTCAATCACCTGCTTCATCTTGGTTGGTGTCGCCAAAGTCATTTCCACATCAATCTGCGTAAATTCGGGCTGCCGGTCGGCGCGCTGGTCCTCGTCGCGGTAGCACCGCGCGACTTGGAAGTACCGGTCCATGCCAGCGGCCATGAGCAGCTGCTTGTACTGCTGAGGCGACTGCGTCAAAGCGTAAAAGTGGCCGGCGCGCCGCGTGGGCACGAGAAATTCGCGCGCGCCCTCGGGCGTAGTTTTGAACAGTGTTGGGGTCTCGATTTCCACAAAGTCGTGCGTGAGAAAGACAGTGCGCAAGGCGTGAAGGGCAGTGGACCGCGCGCGCAGGTTGTGCTGTAGTGCTGGGCGCCGCAGGTCAAGGTAGCGGTACTTGAGGCGCACATCTTCGCTGGGCTGTGTTGGGCGTAACGGTCAGGTCGGCTCATGCTGAGTGAGCGGAGAGTGCATACGAGCATACCAGAGGATCCTTGGAAAACAGATGCACGGGTAACCGATCAGCCTTGTTGACGAGCTCGAGCGCGTCCACCTCCACCTCGTAGTTATCATTCTGTTCGAATGTCTGGTGAGTTGGTGGTCAAGGGTGGAGATGGACAGGAACGCACCCCGAGCACATCCTTTTCGGGTCGCTTGGCCACGACACCCTCGACATACACGACCGACTCGATGCTCAAGCTGTCGAGCGCGCTCCACACAGCGTCGTTGCCGCCGCGCAGAACCAGCTGGCACTTGCCGTAGCCATCGCGGAGTGGGATGAACACCAAGTCGGATGACAGCTTGCTGGCAAGGCGTGATCAGTCGACCAACGCATACTTGACGGGGACCAAGATAGAAAACACAGCTCACCGAATTGACTCCACCCAGCCGACAAGTTGCACGCGTTGGCCAACATGGTCGGACGTGATGCGGCCGCACGGGCAGGTGCGTTCGTAGTGATTGGTCGAGAACGCCGAGTGAGCGTCGGGCGTGGCCACGGTCGACGACCACCGCCTCGCATGATTGTTTTGTCGCAATCCGGTTCGCGGAATCTTGGTGCTTGTTGGTCGTGGCGGCGTGGCCGTGAATACCGGGACAGGTATGCTGCAGGCGGCTGCCACTGCACGGATGGCGGCGGGGGCGGCACGGCGGAGGCCAATACCGGCCAGAGTGTAGTGCAACATGGTCGTGCTTGATTGCCCGTGGTTGTAAGCTGGTCCAAGTCGTTGGTAGCGAGCGAGTTGATCAAAAAACGATCGACGGCCGCGGCAAAGGACGGATGCATCGTGTTGAGGCAAGTCAGATGATCCAAATGAACTGGTGAGCTTGAACAAGGGCCGTGCGTCGTGCGGTTGACCGCTCCTTCACCATCCTCGCTTGAGCGCGACTCCTAAATACAACAACCAGCAACGTCCACCAGCGAAGCGCTCGCGATCTGCACTTCAACTTCCGCAGCACGACAACCGCACCCTGCGAGCGCCACGGCCACGCGGTCTGCCACGTTCATCAACTTCGACCACTCTCCGAATTACCAGCACTATCACCATGACCACGCTGCTCAGGACCACTACGCGATGCGCGTCCCTCTTGCACTCGTGCCCGCCATCCTACACGATCCCGCTGTCGCGTCTCGCTGCCGTGGCTCCACGCCGTCGCGGACTGCAATCAACGACATGGCTCGATGATCCAGCAACTGCCATTCCGCTCAAGCAGCAAGTTGAGCTGCACGCTGAGTCGCCGCGCGCGCGCGCTCTCGTCAAGCTCATCAAGGACTTCAAGGCGCCGATCCGGTTCGCATTTGCCTATGGGTCGGCCGTGTTCCCGCAGGAAGGCAACAGCGGATCCATGGTCGACTTGATTCTCGGCGTCACGCACCCGACGCACTGGCATTCGATCAATCTGCACCAGAACCGGCACCACTACTCGTTCTTGGGGTCGTTGGGCTCGTCAACGGTTGCTGCGCTGCAGGACGCGGCGTGGGCAGGCGCAGGGGTTTCCTACAACCCGTACGTTGAAATAGACGGCGTGGTACGTTGGTTGATTTGCTGACCAAATCGCTAGCTTGGCGCAGGAGCGATCGACGGTCGGCGCGCGAACCCAAGACTCGATGCGCTCAAAGTAAAGTGGCTCACCGTCATCCCGCTCCTTCTTTCTGCATGACCAAAGATGGTCAAGTACGGCGTCGTCGGCATCGACCGCCTGTGCTCGGACCTGACCGAGTGGGACACGCTCTACCTGGCCGGGCGTATGCACAAGCCGATCCAAGTCCTGCGGCACGATTCGCGCGTCCTGCTCTGCCAACGTACAAACCTCGTCAATGCTTTACGTGTCGTCTTCCTCATGCACGCAACGACCGACCCCACCGCACCATTGACCGAAGATGAGCTGTACCGGCGCGTCGCCGGTCTGTCCTATCTCGGCGACTTCCGCATGCGGTTTAAGTACCTCGAGAACCCGCATAAGGTGGCCAACATGGTCGCCAAGCAGCACGAGTTCTTTGAGCACATTTACCGCCCAATGGTCGAGGAGCTCAAGGACCGCGAGTTTGCCGGCGCGGTCGAGTGGCGCACGCTGCCTGACGGGTCGTCGGTAGTCGACGTGGACCGTAACCCGAAAGTGCTCGCACAGCTCGTTGGGCAGCTGCCCAAGGCGTTCCTTGCCAAGGTGCGCGCCGCGCACAAGGCAAGGAGTGGAGACGCAGCAGCGGCAGCGGCCAAGGTGGGCACCGACAGCGACCCGAAAGGGTTGGTCGAGCTCGCACAGTCGCCGTACTTGGACACGTATTTGCGCAGCGGTACGATCATGTACTGCTGCCCGCTTTTGTGCCTATTCTTATTCACCAGCTGACGCGTGCTCTCCCATTCTAGCCCTGTACGACACGATTGCACGACCGGCCCTCGTCCAGTCGGCCAAGGGATTTTTGACGGCGGGCTTTTCCAAGTCGGTCAACTACGCCACTTCCAAACTGAAAAAGGGGTACGCGGCGTCGTCGTCCACCAACGCGCCGCCGAGTCGGCCCGCCGCATCCGATGCTGCCGCTCAGGCAACGCCCAAGGCAACAGACGCGGGCGGCGTGAAGAACGGCCGCTCAAGCGAGTAAAATACAAAACATTATCTTTTGCCGAGCGACACAAAGCGCTTCATGAACACCGTCTCGTCAGTCACGATCACCCACCTCCCGTCGACTTGGCACGCGTCGAGCACAGCAGGTTGAGCTGGGTCGCGCAAGCCGAGTTGCGGGTGGGCGGAGGGGGGATCAGGTAGGGCAGGCGTGGCATGCTTGCGTCAGGAAGCGTCATACGTTTAAAAAGTTTCCAGTGGTGTCGCTGTCTCGAGTAGAGATTGGCGTCGGTGTCTTGTGAGCGTGTTTCAGGTTCAGGTGAGTGGCACAGACTTCGCGTGGCGGCTACGGCAACGTCCTGCGCATGCCTCGCGCCTTTGCGCCACACCACCCGATCAAGCGACTGATCGCTCGCGCCCCAACACGCCCACCCAGCGCCCGCCGGATCTCTTTCTCGGATCGCCGACCCTGAATCCTTTCGCCAGATCCGCGGCGCCCAGTCGTCACGTCAGACTTCAGAGGCCGAGGAACCGAGCAGCCGATGAACTCCGTGCAACACGATCTGGCGTTGGGATGGCACCATCTTGCCATCCCTCGAGCCGTCTGCCAGAGATACGAGCGTTGCCGGTCGGCGCAAGAAGTGACGTTGACAGTGCGCGCCTATCCCATCCTCCCCGGTCCAAGAATGGCAACGTATCGTTACGGATTACTTGACAAGGACCTGTCACCATGGCGGTTTCGACACATCATCGCTGCGTTTTCGCGCGGGTCCGGCCCACTTCGGGCCCGTTTCGAGCCGCCCCCGCGCGGGTCCCACGCTCCATGTCGTCCGACGCGCGAGCCGGTCGGCCGGGTCTCGGCGCGCCACTGGTGCAGCCAATGGTTTTGTTGCTGCAACGTTGGGATGCGAACACTATGCGCGCCTCCTCGCCGGAAACAGTCGAGACGCGTTTCTCCAGCTGTACGACACGTCCCATGCTCAACGGGAATGAACCGATAGTCAAGCCGCATTTTTCCTGGTGTCCTGTCGGCAAAGGTTCGAACTCGGCTCACCATAAAGCCTCCACGATTCTGATGGTCAGTTCGTACAAGAACCGTGCCCGAACGGCTCCTCGATTCGACTTGGCGACCATCAAGGTGTGTTTCGCTTGTATGTATATCAACGCTGGCATGGCGCCCTCCTTTTAACGACCCCCATCCCTCGCCCCCCCCCCCCCCCTTGTTCGATCATTCCACCCCTCGCCCCCAGAACGCCCTGCAAGTCTAGACGAGCCATACCTGTGCGTGCGACTTACGCCCTCTCGCCTTGTTGACGGGAGCTGGAAAGCGGTGTCAAGTCCTTGACGACGCAGGTACGGCAGCCGTTTTCCCCTCCTCTCCTCGACCCCGCACTCCACCGCGCCCAAACGACGCTACGCGCGCTCTGCGACTCCCATCAACCGACACCAACCAGGTTGATCGCGCTTCGCAAAAAACTGGAAGCGAATGACGCGCTCGCGCTGGCCCACGCTGACGTTGACGTCGTTGGCCCACGCTGCGCGCCACCTGTCATCCCCTTGCCGAGCTGCCGGGTACACTTTCCTGATGCGGTGGACCGGGCGCGTGGGGGCGTGCACGCGGGAGGGCCCACCGAGCGCGCGTTCTCGTTTGGGGCGCAACGTCCGGCGTCTCGTCTGGGCGCGCGCCAGTGCTCTCCCTGCACCACGTTTGTGTCGTGAAGGCGCGCGCGTCTTGAACGACAGGGACGAGGTTTATGTACTCATACTTCCCCAACCGCTGCCGGTTGGTTACTAGCCCGTGCTGCTACCGCTCGCCAGGCGCTTGCTCCTCTCGTTCCAACCGTCAACCGCGACGCCCAACGACGCCCAACGCCGACCCGCAGCTCGCGCGGATTTCCCGATTACTACGCTGTCCTCGACAGTGGATCCGGGCTATCGTGTCGTTAGCGGCCCTTTTTGCCACCGCATTCCTGGAAACCAACACCAAGCGCAACATTGCCGTTACCGCAAACCTACAGCGAACGGTGCTTGCAGCGAACGACCCGATTATTTCTCTCGCTCGGCGCGGCCCCTGTTCACCGGTTTCCCGACTCATTTGCGCCGACGCGACTGCACGGCACCCATTTGATCCTGCGAATCGAAGCGCGCGTGCATGCGCGCGCGACTCTGTCCTTCTGCTCGTCTGTGATCGCGACCGGACGACTTTTGCTGTGCAAACGCACTTGCTTGACCTGGACGTTGTACGTTTTGTTTTATTACCGTGCATCAAAGACGGGCCGAGCCGTGATGGCCCCGGACCAGCTTGCCGGAAGTTTGTGCTACTCAAGTGCAAATGGCCTCATGGATCACGAACTCTCCGCTTGGCATCGGCGACGCGCCCAGTAAATGGGCTTGATACCTGGATGGACGCGCGTCGCTCAAATACGCGTCCGGGCGCGTTTCTCCTCCGTGACGGTCTTGATTCTGACAAGTTAAGCTTGCTCCTGCGCTCTTTACTCTCTCGCCTGATCCAGACGCGACCGCAGCACTTCGGCACGCCCAACGCGCACCAACCGCCGAGAAACCTCGCCGCCGTGGCGAAACCCTATTCGCACGACGTCCCTTGACCCACCAACACCCGTGCCGCTTCCGCATCCCTCCCGCCGCGCACGTCGCCGCACTCCCATTGTTTTCCTGTCGACGGGCACCGTTTTTCCGAAGTCCCCCTGTGCCTCGGGACGCTCGATAATCTGTATGCGCCGTGCTGAACCGTCCGACGCTACAAAATGTGGACGGAAGCTCACCTGGCCCCCATAGCGTGTCGCACACGATGGCCTCACCGACCAGGCCTACTGCCGACCCGTCGCCAATCGACGATGATCCCGCCGCGTTCTTGTCGTTTCTCGCGCAACGTCATGCGCTCGTCACGGATCCATTTCCGAGCGGGCTGCAGCTGGGCGGGCCGTGGCCGTCGCCAATGTCGGGGACGAGTCCGTTCGCGTCGGGCGCGGACCAGGTGCGTGTTGCGTAAATGGTGCCGCTGCATGCGCTTTCGTGAGACTGATCGTTGTGGTTTTATTGTAGCATTTTCTCGGAGATCCTTCTCCACCCGGACCCGCTGCTCCGACGACAAGGACGGCTCGAAACGGTACCACCAGGTCCGCGCAATCGGCTGGTGCTGCAGCAAGGGCGGGCGCCGAGGAGGAATTGGATCTCGACGACGAGTCGGACCTGAGCCACGACGACGACGCCGAGGAGGACCCGGAGGATGACGACGGCGCGAGTAGGAATCCGTCGCGGCCGGGATCAGGTGCCAGGGCGACGGTCGAGGGTGACGAGGGCACCGACGCCAAGGCTGGCGACGCCAAGAAGCGGTGCGTTGGGATTGTGGAAAGGCGAGCTCGCTGATTCCGGGCTGATCATCTTGTGTCTCTTCTCGTTTTTCAGTCGCGGCCGCAAGCCCGTCTTTTCCAACATAGAGGACCGCAAGAAGAACCACACGCTCAAGGAGCGCGAGCGTCGCGTCGTCGTCAACGACCTCTTCGCCGACATGATCGCCGAGCTGCCACCCGTCAGCAAGCCCGGCAAGAAGCCGTCAAAGCGCGAGCTGCTCATGCGCACGCTCGAGTACCTGCGGTCTATCAAGGCCGCGTACGCGACGGCGAGCCGCGACTTGGCGCTGGCGCGGCAAGTGACCAACGAGTGGAAAATGCGGTATACGGCCTTGGCGGCTGAGCGCGGGAACACGTCGTCGGGTATGTCGCCGCCGGCCAACACGCCGGAGGGGCTCGCGGTTCTGGACGCCGCGACGGCGCTTGGTATTGCCGAGGTCAAGGACGTGCCGGAAGCCACCGCTATGCCGCTCGTGATTCCGGGATCAAGTATCCCGGTTCCTGCGGCGACGGTGAGCCCAGTCGCGCACCCGACGCCTGTGTCGACTCCTGCAATCCCGACCCCGCGGCACATCGGGCTGGCAGCGTCGCCCGACGATACGACGCCGGATCACGATGGCGCAGCTGCAGGCACGGCTCCCGAATGGAAGTCGAATCCTCGTGCGCTCGACCGGTTTCTCGGGACTGCGCATCTCGTGTCGGCGCCCAATCCGTCGGCGGGACTGGCCGACCATGCTCACCGTGCCGCGCTGTCCACGTCCGAGTCGCTGCCGACGCCCGTGACAGCGCGATTCCCGCCGACCAGCAAGAGCCCGGACACTACCGCCAGCTCCTCCACCCCCGCGCTTGCCGATCCAGGTCTTTCCAAGAAGCGCAAGACTACCATGCCAGTCTCGTCGACTCTCGCGTTTGACACGGCACCCGTGACGCAGCCACCAAAGCGACGACGCACCGAGTCGCTGCTTCTTATGCCGAGCACCGCGAAAAATGGTGCCGAGCCGGTGCGCCGTGGGACCAATGGGCGCCCGCGCCATTTGTCTTTGCACGCGCTCAACCAAAAGGCCAACGAGTCGGCGGTCGCGGCCGCGGCGCGGCGGCAGCAAGATCTGCAAGCGCAGCGATCGCAGCAGGTGGGCGCGTCGCAAACGCAGCCGGTGGATTCGAGTACCGTACAGACTGGCCCCGTCGCAAGTTCGGCTCCACCGCTGCCGCCAGCGGTAACGGCGTTCGCCGCGACCACATACCCGCGCGATCCGTCGTCATTTGCCGCCGGGCATCCGACCGCTTCCACGGCTCCCGTCGCGGGACCGCATTCTGACGCGTCGGCGAGGGGCCCTTTTTTTTCCGCAACCGCCGCGGTGCCAACAATTCCGAGTAGCAGCGGTTACGCGCGGTCGAGCGCTGGTGCGCCCAATCCACCCGGATCCGTGACATGGACGCAGCTCTTTGCTGCTCCATCGGCCCCACTCATGCCCGTGCAGCCCGGTGTCTCCTTTTCGCCTGCGCCGCTCACACCGGCCGCCCCCGCGACGCCCGTGACCATGCCCGTGTCGACGAGCAGCAGCATTTTCGGGTCGGCTGAACCGCCGGGGGGCGCGGGGAACGCATCGACGCCGCCGTTTCTCGCGGGCATGCCCTTACCGCCGCCAGGCGCGCCCATACCGCTTCACCCGTCGCACGCAGGGTACTCCGAGGCGTGGAATAGCGGCGGCAATGGCGGTGCCGTTGGGCTCCCACTGGGTGGTAACGGATTCAGCCTGCCGCCGACGCTTGTAGCGCCGTCTGGGTACATGCCACCGCAAGGCCACCATGTCGTATATGTGCAGCAGCAGCAGCAGCAACCGCAGGGCATGCCGCCCGCGGCCGCGTACTCGCCCCCGCAACAGTCGTTCATGCACGGGCAACCTTCACCCAGCGGTGCCTACGGGGCACACCAATTCGTGTACCCGGCAGCACCTCACCCGCAGCATCCGCCGCCGCAGCATCAGCATGCTGGATTACCCGGGCCGCCGCCGCCACCGCCGCACCATGCAATGGGGATGCCGTCGGGTATGCCATACTGAGAGCACCCTGCGTTGCCGCAATGGTTCGCTCCGGAGAGGGTCGTGACGATCTATTGATCTTTAGGCACGATTCCTTTTCCTCTTTCTTGACGAAGACGAGACGAGACATTTCAACCCCTTCCTTCGGACACGACGCGCGTTTGTCATAATTTTTTTGGCTTGCGGTGGACGAGGCCAAGTGTTTTATCTTTGGTGTGAGTGTGCGCATGGCACGCTGTACAGATGTTTTTGATGCGGAGAATTTAGATGCAGCAACATGGTGATTTTTCGGGCCAGATGACATCGATATTCATCGCGAATCTGTTCTGTTATCCAATGATCAAGCCGCCAGGGCCACCGTCCACGACACTGAGCAATCGAAGAACACAAATCAAAACAAAATATCGTCGTCCTCCTCATCCTTAAGCATCGTCGACGGCTCGGCGGATGCGGCGCCGGGCCCGTCGGCGGGCATTTCGAGCATGCGCTTGGCGCGTGCCAAATCCTCGATTTCGCGGTCGCGCTTCTTCTTGCCCTGCACCTTTTTCAGCCGGAAAAACTCTTCGCGGTCCTGCTCGTCGAGCTCGGAAATGATGTACTTGATCGTGTTTTCAATGCGCGGGATAATCACATACTCGATGGCGTTGACGCGGCGGTTCGTGGCCTTGATCACCTCGTCGAGAATCACAAACGCCGTCTGCAAGCTGGCCAGTTCGACGAGTTGCGCAACCACCTTGGTGTAGACGTCGCGCGCACGCTGAATCTGCTGCCCGCCACGACCCAATCCAGTCAGCTCAAACGCGTTGCCCGCGCCCGGGTCCGTGTAGGTTTCAAACGCCGGCAAGAGCACGCCCGACACGTTCTCTTGCTTGGTGCGGACCTTGGTCTGCGCCTGCTTGACAGCGGCCTGCACGGCAAACGCGACATCGCCTGTCGCGTAGGTGACTTCAGCGAGCGCAAACGCGGCGCCCTGCATGAGCTTGCCCATCTTGCGCTTAGCCTCGTCGATCTTGCCGAGAATCACGCGGAACCGCTTGGTCAGGGCCTCCGACTTGCGCTTAAGCAGAGAGTGGCCCGTCTGCGCGCCCTTGAGCCGCAGCTTCATGGTCGTCAGCGCCATGCGTGTCGGGAAAATCGCGAGCCGCTGGTTGTTGCCGGACATGGTGACGGTGCGGCGGCGATCGAGAGCAGCGGGCGCGTGAGATCTGCGATGCTGGCGACGATCCGGGCCGATGGGTCGCCGAGACGCGTTGGATCACGCGCGGAAGAGACTAACAGTTTGAAGTGCCCAATCGAGCGAGATCCCAATCATCAGTCGCAGGCCCTGGTCGTCGAGTATGGTCCCAGCAGGATCAAAAGGTTCTCTCGGCTGTGGCACGGCAAAATATACTAACGCAGCGGGTGGAGAGTGTCGGTCACTTGATGGTGCCGAGCTTCCCAAAGTGCTTGACGGGCTTGAAAAAAGACGAGACGGCGGTGAGCCAGCCCACGGCACGAATGCTGCTATCCTTGCCGAATTCTTTTGCGACTGCGGCAAGTAGCGACCGGAGACCAGAGGCAAATGGTCGCGTTATCGAAGCCTCGACGATGGAAGCTCATCCACGTCGTCGGCGCGTCGCGTCGTTGCATCCAGTCCGCGTCAGTGTCACGGGGACACTTCTGCACGTAACGCGCCCATTCTTGACCACATCAAACCAGTCGCATTTGCTGTCACATTGACGTCGACCCGACAAATCCAGCCTTCCCGCCACGGCCATGGCCTCCAACCCAACGCAAACAGTCGAAGTCGCGCCCGGCCACGAGTTGCGCCTGGCCGTGCCGTTTGGTCAGGCCTTGACCATCCAGGTTCGCGCTAATTCAAGCCGCCATCCAATCGAACCACCAATCGATCAATCAACCTCACGCATCCTCTCGCGATCGCGCGATCCGTGACTAGTGCATGGCCGGATACGCTGAAATCGCTGGGTTCGAGCTCGCCGACAAGATCCCATACAAACTCTCGGGTTTCCTGGGCGCCATTTACTCGCACCACGGATGCAAGTTGGACGTGTCGGCGCTGCGGCCCTTGAAGACGGGCCCGGGCGCGCCGAAAGTGGACGTCGACGCGCCTGCCCTGCCGCTGCATGCGGTGCGCGACTGCAACGTGACGGCTCTGGCCAATCTGAACTTGCGACTTGACAAGTTGCGTTCGCTTGCGGCCAAGTCAGTGGGCCAGGGCGCGACGGCTGACATTGGACCAAGGGTACACTTTCTCATGCCTCGGGCAGCATGGTGTTGTAGATTGGAGCGAAATTGGACTTGGAGTTTTTGAACTTGGTTTGACGCTTTGTGCGTGACTGCCCGTCCGTTTTATTGCCGGCAAGATCATGGTCGTGGGCCCGCGCGACTCGGGCAAGACGACGATTTTGAAAACCCTGGCCAACTACGCCGTGAAAGGCGACTGGACGCCCCTCTTTGTCGACTTGAACCCAGACAACGTACTCATCACATTCTCAGTTTGTTATCATCAACCAGCGCAGACTCACCACCTCTCGTTTGCCCTGAATTCTAGCCGAGCGTCTCGATTTCCGGCACCATGGCCGCGATGCCCGTAACGCACCCGCTCGATCCGACCTCCGGTCAGTCGCTCAGTTCGCCTGCGACAGTCGCTGCCGGAATTGCTGTCCATCCGCTGATTTTCTGGTACGGGTACGACCAGCTCGTGCCGCCGACTGGTGTGATGAGCGACCACGCCGCGTTCCACTACCTGTCGGTGGCTCGGCAAATCGCGCGTGCCGTGGACCGCAAGTGCGAGCTCGACGCGAACGTGCGCACGGCCGGGTGCCTGGTCGACACGCCCGGTGGGCTCGACGCAGATCGTGTCGTCGAACTGATTCGCATCTTCAACGGTGCGTTGACGTCCCCACCTTCGCGACGGATCTCTCCACAAATTGTTCGACTCACACGCATCCGGCTCATCACTTTTCCAGCAACCCACGTCCTCGTCACCGGCGACGCCGATCTCCTCGTCGCGCTTGACCAGCTCGCGGCAACCGACCAGCTGCTCGTGCGCCCGTCACCGCAAGCACCACTGCCGACGCGAGTGACCGTGCAGGCGTTCCCGCGCGTCCCCGGAGCGCACGTGCGCAACGCGCAGACGCTCAAGTACGCGCACATTCACCGCATCCGCGAGTACTTTTACGGGTCGCCAACGGCGTCGCGCGGGCTCGGCGGGCTCACGCCCCACAACATTGCGATCCCGCCAACGACCATGACGGTCGTGCGTGTCGACGTCGAAGGGGGTGAGGAGACGAAGGCGAAGGGGGTCGAGGACGGTGCCAAGGAGAAGTTGGGTGACGGCCAAAAGGGAGCCAGCGGCGATCCGATGGACGTGGCTCAGGTGGAGGAGACGGCAACCACGCCGCAGGGCGAGACGGCCGCGCAATCGGGTCCCGTGACCGCCGACAGCCCGCGCGAGCGCAAGCTCAAGCTCGTGCCCGTGACCGATGGCAACTTGCTCGTGCACTCGGTCCTGGCGCTGAGCAGTGTGGCCGACAGCGAGCGGGGCGACGCTGACGCCATGGCGACGCGCAACGTCATTGGTTTCGTATACGTGTGCGGATTGCATTAATTTTTTTCTCGAGCGGATGGATCATGGGCGGCGGCTTACGGTGAAATGACACACCCTTCACAGATCCGACTTCAACGAAAAGACCAAGAAGCTCAGCATGCTGATTCCGTTCCCGGGCCGGCTGCCCAAGAAAAACTTTTTGCTCGGCAACGTCAAGTGGATCGAGTTGTCGTGAGGTGTCGTGAGGTCGCGATCAGTGGTCGGGTTTGTGTGCTGGAATGGATTGCCAGTTGTCCACATCATTTGCAAGTGGTGCGCGTCACGTCGCTTTGATCAACTCGATTTTGCCAATTTTCTCGAGGGTTTGCTCGACCACTGGACCGCGAACCATCGCGCACGACACCCGGCGCAACCAGCTGGGGAACGCACTCGCACCCCTTTGTTGCGACTATCGAACACGGGTGTGCTATGGTCGCGGCAAAACGCGTGCTCGAGGTCAGTCTGTAATGGGGGGCCGCCCTCGCTAGCCCCGGTTCAGCTCGTTCACCTGTTTCACGCTCTTTCGCGTCGTTTTTCCCAGCCCACCCCTGCGATCGCGTCGAGTCCACGCGCCACAGTGCGCACCCTCACCCGCTCGACCCATTTCGGCCGCGTCCTCGTCCATATCCGTGTCCACGCACTCCCGTTCATCTCACCACACCCCTCTCGCGCTCGGTCACTGTCCGACCTCGATATCGACCCAATCCAACCACGCCAGCGTACCAACCAGTGACCGGCACCATGGGCGGCTACCGACTGCAGGGCTGGGAGATCGTCGGCGCGCGCGCGCTCGGCACCGTGTCCACGCTCATTGCTGTGTCGCTCTTCTCGTGGCTCATGTACAGCGTCTTTGCGCCCAATAGCGCCACCGCCAAGGCCCTCGCACTCGGCGGCAGTGGGGGCGGGATTCGGCCGCGCGGCAAGCGCCGCGGATCCAAGTGCGACGTGCGATCATGCCTGTCCGGCGTCGCAGGGGGGGTCTGGTCGGGCCAGAACGCGCGGTTGCCGCTGCTCATGTTCGCGTCGCTGCTACTGACCATCGACACGGTCAATTGCTTTGTACACCTTTGGCTCGACGCGTACCCGTTCGTCTCCATGTATCCGGACGTCTACCCCGTGCGGCTCGGCACGACCAACTTCATGGGTGGGATCCTGACGCTGATTGTCGTGCGGCGGACCATGGTCGTGGCGGCGACCGCGTCGGGCGGCCTCGGTCTCTGGATGTGGCGGCTCATGCTGCTCATCTATGTGGTCCTACAGCCCGTCTTCACGTGGGGTCTTGCCGTTGCGATCCTCGACGCTGACGCGCGCAATACGTGGGCGCGATTCGCGCTCAACCCGCTGCTCCCGCTCCTGTCGCTCGTTTATCCGATCGTTTCCCTTCTTTGCTCATTTGGGATGGCTGTCTTCACATTCCGGCTCGGGCGCGCGATGCGCGGCATGGACTCGACCTACCAAGCCGACAGCAGCGCTGGCGGCGGTGGTGGCCCCAGGAGCGAGGTAGCCACGTTCAGTTCTGAACAGAGCTCCATCGGCGGCACCGCGCCGGCATCAACGACCGTCCTCGGTAGTATCCGTGCAACGGCCGCAGGCGGTTCGTCGACCGACAAGTCGGCGGGCCGGATCCCGAGCGCCAGCTCGAAGTCGAACGCAGCGAGTCGTATTTCGACAGTAGCTCGGCCGTCGGCAACGGGCACGAGTTTCGTGAACCGTACGGTCGCCACGTTCCAGGTTCTCAATGCGGGCGTGATGATTTTGTGGGTGCTGTACCTGATCGTGCAGCTGCTCGGTATCGGGTCGCCGTTCACGCGCATCCTGCTCTCGAATACGTTCTCGGGCTTGTTTGTGTCGATGGAGGTCGCGCTCAAGTGGATCATGCGCGCCGGGAACGCAATTGCCGTGCGCAAGCAGCGGTGCAGCTCGAGTGCGACTGCGAGCAAGGTGGCCACCACGTCGGTGACGGGCGCGTCGACGACAAAGCAGGTCGAGGGCAAGTAGCGCGGGCCCTGTGTCGCCAAGGTAGGTGCAGCGCAGAGGGCGTGCGACTTGGTTGTGGCTCAACTCGAGGATGGAAACGGCTGGATGAATGTAGCGAACGCGGATCCATGTTGTTGAATTTAGGTCATGTCTTCGTGCGCGTTGGCTGGTGCACTTACTGCCAAAGGACGATGTGGTCGTGAAGGGCAGATCAACGGCCAGAGAGCCAAAACTGTGCGCCAAACCTGCCGTTCTTTACTGCTCCGTGCTGTGGAGTCGCTCCTGCTTGCAAGCCGGATGCCGTGTGACCTTGCACGTCCCCTTGTGGCGAGTAATCATTGGTCGGTTTCTGTTTGGGAATGGCCTTGCGGGAGATGCTTGCGAGACGCGTTTATTCGCAGTCGAAGCACGAGATAATCTGGTGCAAAGATTGCTCACCGGCCTGCTGGCGCGCTCTTCGGGCGGGGCCCGCGACCGGACGCGACCGACCCTCTGCAAGCCCTTCATCAAAACCATTCGAACTTGACGCGTTCGTTCGAATGGGCGACGGCCTCTTTTGCTACGCCCGACGACCCGGCGTGGTAACCAACTTGACATTGACGCTCCCAGGCGTCCCAGCCGGATCACGGGTCATCCTGCTCTCGCCGACAAGGTCCCAGATCACGACAAGATGACCCTCCACGGCGACCTCGACGCTTTCCGGCCGCCCTCGCCATCACGACCAGCCGCGGCGCTCTGACGCGCAAATAACTTGCTGCACGTCGACGGCCAGCCGAACCGCTCCCGCTACCACACGAATCGGCCAGTTCGTCCACCAACCACCACGATAAGCGGGTACGGCTGCAACAGCTGGGAGCCCGTCGGTGCGCGTGCGCTCGGCACCATTGCCATAATCATCGCCGTGTGTCTGTTCGCATGGCTCATGAACAACCTGTTTGCACCCAACAACCTCAACGCCAAGGCGCTCGCGCTCGGCGGCGGCGGCGCCCGAAGAGCCGCAAATCCAAGTGCGATATCATGTAGTGGTGTGCGGGGTTCGCGCATGGCCTCTGGACAGGCCAGCGCGCGTCTTCCGCTGCTCGTGTTCCTGTCGTTCTTGCTCGTCATCGACACGATGAGCTGCTTTGTGCACCTGTGGCTCGATCCGTACCCGTGAGT
Source organism: Allomyces macrogynus ATCC 38327 (assembly GCA_000151295.1). Taxonomy (NCBI): domain Eukaryota; kingdom Fungi; phylum Blastocladiomycota; class Blastocladiomycetes; order Blastocladiales; family Blastocladiaceae; genus Allomyces; species Allomyces macrogynus. The sequence goes on along the minus strand of GG745374.1, from coordinate 84,404 downwards.
CAACATGTTCCCAGTGTATATCGTGCGCATGTGCACGTCCAACTGGAACGGCGGGATGCCCACGCTGACTGTTGTGCGCCGGTCCATGGTCGTCACGGCATCGTCAGACAAGGCCCGGCTCGGAGTATGGCTGTGGCATGTGATGCTGCTCATCTACCTGATTCTGCAACCCATCTTCACGTACAGCTCGGCCATGGCCATACTCGACGCTGACGCACGCAACAATTGGTTGCAGTTCGGCGTGAACCCACTGGTCGTGCTCCTGTCGCTCGTTTATCTCGTCGTTTGTATCGTGTGCTCGCTCGGCATGGGCCTGTTCGCGTACCAGCTCGCGCGCGTCATGGGCGATTTCGGGCCGGGCAGCAGTACGAGTGCGAGTGGGACCGGCGAAAAGCCGACCAACGAGGTGGCCACGTTCCGTCCCGACATGAGCGTGCCGCACACCGCGCCAAGCAAGACCTCCGACAACCGTTCGGGCATCGCGTCGTCGGCCGCGGCTCCCCGGGCGTCGGCGACGGGCACGAGCTTTGTGCACCGTACAGTGATCACGTTCCAGATATTGAACACGGCAATCGTGCTTTTGTGGGTGTTCTGCCTGATCGTGCAGCTGCTCGGGATCGGGACGCCGTTCACGCGCATCATTCTCTCGAATGTGTTCACCGGCCTGTTTTGGGTCATGGAATCCGCGCTCAAGTGGATCATGCACGCCGGGAATGCAATTGCCGTGTGCAAGCAGAAGCGCAGTGCAGGTAGCTCTAAGGCAAGCAAGTCGGCCGGGTCGCAGCCGAGCGCAGTGGGCGGGACTCACGCTGGGCTCGCGTCGACGACCATGGGCTCGAAGGAGCGGAAGACGGGAGGGCCGACAGTGGATGGCGCGCTGTCCGACTTGAGCGAGGGTACTCGGCTGGCTGGCAAGTATAGGATTCGCTCGCAATATATTGAAATAGGCGAACCGGCAAAGAATCATGGCCCTGTTGCAGTCGAAAGTGTTGGCAGTGTCCACGACGGGCTGGTCAAAAGCTGACCAGTCGTGGTTGATCGTGTGTGCAATCGATCATGTTTGCAATCCTTGCACGCGACGCTGCTGCGTTTGCGGCCCACCTCGGCGCTGTCCCCAGTTTAACTCGCTGCAATAATAAATTGGAACCCGTCCTGCACGAAAACTCAGCGTTCCTTGGACGTGCTGGATTCAGCTCCAGTTGACCGGTGTCCTGCTGTCGTTCAAGCATCAACTGTTTTCGCCAACGTCGAGCGAACGTAGCATCCAACGGGCGAGCGTGCCGATCAGCCCGTATCTTCGCACCGAATTGACACGGACGCGACCAATCCGAACCCAAATCGCGCGGTGCAACGTCGTGCGCGATGGGCGGGTACACGCTGCAAGGGTGGGAGGTGGTCGGCGCGCGTATTCTCGGTCCTCTCAGCTCCGCTGCGTCGCTGCTCCTGCTCGCCTGGCTCGTGCACCGCGTTGCCCTTTCGCGCGATCGCAGCGCGGCGGGCGCTCTCGCACTACGCGGATCGGGAATCAAGAAGGCGCCGCACGAGTTGCACTACGCACACCGCAGCCTTCCCGTGCGTTTTCTTCTCGCCATCTGGTCGGGCGACGGCGTGCGGTTACCGCTGCTCGTCTACTGTGCGGCGACCATGGCCGTGAGCACGCTGTCCGTGGCCGTCGTGACGCTCAACCCCCGGTACCCGTGGGTGACCATGTGGCCCGACGTCTACGCCGTGCGGCTTGTCGTGTTTGCGCCGATTGGTGGGCTCGGCACGCTGATTGTCGTGCGCCGGCTCATGGTCATCACGGCCGCGACTGCACCGCTTGCCGGTCGGTGGTTGTGGCGCTTTCTTCTGCTCGCGTTCATTGTGACGCTCCCGTTCAACTTCTCTGGCATGCTCACCGGGATCATGACCGCCGAGAACCCCACGGGTGCCGGTTGGCGCCTGTACCATGTCCCGTCAGCCGTGATATTCATCAATTTCATCAACCCTCTCGTGTGTGTGTCCGCGTCGATTGGGATGGCGGTCATGACGTACCGCACCTCGCCGGGACTCGATTCGCTGGGCTCGCGATCTGGAAGCGGGGGCGGCGCGCGTGCGGGTGGATGGGGTGGAGCCGCAGGTGGCGGTGCGCTTGGCGGTATTGCAGCGATCGAGCCGTTCAGGCCCGACCACCAGCTGATTTCGTCGTCGTTTGAGCCGAGTCCGAGTGGTCCTGTCGCTAGCGGCGCGCAGAGCGTCGCGCTCACGGTGACCGCGACCACCAAGCTGGCATCCATCACTGAGGCGAGTAAATCCGGCCACTCGCTCAAGGCATTGGATGTGCACCCTCCACGACCAGACGGTGACCCACCCGCTGCCGAAGAATTACCGGTTCCGTTGCGCAAGGGTAGCGTAGTGCACACTAAGCCGCCAACGGCGCCACGCCCGCCGTCGAGCACAGTACCACGGGCGCGCCGTGCTTCGTCGGGCGGCAACATTGTACGGCGCACGTTGGCGACGTTCCGCGTGCTCAACGCGCTCACGCTTCTCATTTGGATGGTGTTTCTCGCGATTCAAGGGTTCGGGCTCGGGTCGCCGCTGATGCGCGGCATCTTGTCGGACCTGTGCGTGACGAGCGTGCTCGCCATGGAAGCCGCATTGCAGTCGATCATGAGGCTGAGCATGGCGTGGCGACGCCGGCGGACCATGAGCACTGGAGGCGCGGCAGCAGCAGCGGCCGGCAAGCTGCGGTTGGGCAACAAGAACGCGGCCAAGGCCGGCAAGCGCGAGCCGGTCGGCACTGGAGCGCCGGGAGGACTGGGGCGAACTGAGCAGGTGAAGGACGAACGAGGGATTTGATCGAGAACAACGTGACCGCGTTTCATTCGCCATTGTCATTTGCGGCTGCTGCGGCCGTTCACCGCTCTTGGGCGGCAGGCACGTGGTGGCGGTGGGTGAGTGGTGCTGCGCCACTTTGCGATCCGCCACCGACCATGACGACCGGTGCGAGACGCCGCGAGACACCAAGCTTTGCGTTGCGCTGCCCTTCATTTGGCGCGCACCGCGCGCCGCACCGCCCCGAACCGCACTCCATTCTATCCCATCGGCCGACTCAATGGCCTCCTGTGCGCAACGCCCGCTCACGACACCGGAGGCTGTCCGACGCCTCTTAGGCGGTTCATTTTCTGCCTTCGCAAACGACATTATCTTCGACCAACCCACCTGTGCCTGGCCCGAGTCGTGCCCGCGCCCAAGCGTCCAAGCCCACCACTTTTCCGCAGGCCCACACGACCACGGCCAAACTTCCGTGCGCACCGCTCAACGTCCACGTTGTCTTGCCAACCGGGCCTTCAAGATGCGCCCCACCCACGCTCCGTCCCTCCTCCCCGCATCGCATCGCCGACCGACCAAGCCGGCCCATCCTCTCCCACTCTCGCTCCTGCACGGACGCCGCCTCGCATTGGCATCGCTCGACCCGACCCGCATACCAAACGACCACCAATACTCGCCATGGCCCGCTTCCTCGTCGCTCTGCTCGCGCTCGTGCTCGCTGCCGCCGGCTCGCTCAACGCGGCCAATGTCCAGCTCAACACGCCGCCGTCCGGTTGGAAGGTACTTGCCGAGCCTTCAACAAAATGAGCCGCGGCCTTGCACAGCGAGCGAGGCTTCTCTTGCTACCGCAATATCCGACCATCAAGCAAGCAGCTCACTCCGCCTTGCGCCAATGTAGGCTGGCGACACGGTGACCATCTCGTGGACGTTTGACTCGTCGGCCTCGGGCCCCGCGGCGGGCACGCCCGGCACGCTCAACCTGATGCGCGTACGTTGCGCTTTGCACCCTGCACCGATGCCGTGCTTTGCGTGAGAAAGCAGGCCAAACTGACCTCTTGCTTTCTTTCCCATCAGGTCAACGGCGACCCCAACAACATGCAGCTCGTCTCGACGATTGGCGCCGTGACGGCCGCCGATGGGTCGCTCAAGTACACGGTCCCGTCGGACCTGGCCAACGGGTCGGACTACGCCCTGCAGTACTCGTGGGCCGACTCGTCCAAGGACACGTTCCGTTACACGGGTCCGTTCGCCGTGACGGGTGGCACCGGTTCGGTCATTTCCAACTCGGCCACGACCTCGTCGGGCACCGCCACGACGACGGGTTCGTCGACGGCTACCTCGGCCACGTCCACGAGCACCACCTCGTCGTCGACGAGCACGACGGCGACGCCCACGACCACCTCGTCGGCCTCGACGTCCTCGACGGTCTCGAGCTCGACGACGTCGGCCACGCCCAAGACGTCGCCGGCGCCGACGCTCCTGAACTCCTCGGCCGCGGACGTGCGTGCTGCGCCCGCCGGTGGCGTGGTCGCGGCCGTGTTCATGGCTGCGGCGGCGTTCGTCTACTAAATGGCCTGTACTTTCCATGGACGACCTAGTTGAACCGAGATTTGTCTTTCATTTTGTGATTCCTTTCTTTGCAGTTGCGCTGTACCATTATTTCGTGCCTTTCTTTCATTTTCATTTTTATCCAGACGATGTATCTCCAGATGCCAAAGCAACCCCTGTTGGTGTGTGCACCCGTTTTTCTAGTTTCTTCTCTGTATCGCTGCTGCTGCGTGGCTGCTTCATTGCGCTAGTGGACAAAACAAGACGCTGTTTTGCAAACACCGGAGCGAGCAGAACCGACTTGGCCTTTCTCTTCGTCGACGTCTACACTGCCCTCACCACCGCTTCCCCCTCGCCATGTCTCCACCAGCGTCAGCGGCCCGTGCGGCTTCACTTTGACATGCTTTGACATTTGCCGCGCTTGCTCCTCGCGCACGACGACATAAGAAGACGTTTTTTTATCCATGTACTTACTGACCCAACGGGACCCGACGCGTTCTCCCACTGGCCGTTTAACTTCTCCATCCCTCAATCACTTAGACGCGGCCCACACCGCCGCTTCCTCCCACGTCATCGGCTTCCCGCCCTCCGGCGCGACCGGCACCGGCATTGGAGGCTTCTCCTCGACCTTTGCCCTTGCCGGCATCGGCGGCGGCACCTCCTCTTTCTTGCCGTCCTTGCCGTCGTGCCCGACGCGGAATGCCGTGCGGAGTCTCCGGAGCAGCGCAAGCACTTGGTCGTGCGGCATGTCCATGGCCTCCTCCTCGTCGCCGATCAGCGCCAATGCAATGCGCGGGTCGCGCGCGCGCAGAAACACGTTCGTGTCGCGCTCAATGACGAGCGAGGAGGGGGCCGTGCACAGGTTGTGGTCGCGGCGCGCGCGCGCGCGTTCGAGTTCGGCCTCCATTGGGGCAGGGTGTCAGAAGCGAGCAGATTGAGATCGGAAACGGATAGAGAGGAAGCACACCTGGATGTGTGGGTTATTGGGCTCGACGGCCTTGGCAAACTCGAGATTGGCCAGCGTGTATTCGTGGCCCGCATAGAGTAGCGTCGTGAGCGGTAATTGTGTGTTGACTGTGTCGATAACGGCGAGCATGTCGCTCGCACTGCCCTCGAAAAACTTGCCGACGCCCGCTTGGAAGAGCGTATCGCCCGAAAAGAGCACGGGTCGAGTCAATGGGTCCGAGAGCAGGTACATGACCGAGGCTACGTTGGTGAGTCGGAATAGTTATGAGCGAGCGATGCGGCAACTTCTCCACCCCCATCGGCACGAGCATACCTTTGGTATGGCATGGGGTCAAGTAGGCCGTGACGCGAATCCGGCCGAGCGTGAACACCTCCCCACCGATTGCCCCAACCTCGTGCGTCGCGTAGGGCACCTTCTCCCCGCGCCCGCCGTAAATCGGGACCCCCTTGAACGCATGGTTCCCGCCGGAATGGTCGTGGTGCTTGTGCGTACACAATACACCCGCGACCTTGAACCCGGAATACGTCGTCTTGAGCACGTCGCGGATGCGTTCCGGGTCGGCCGGGTCGACGAGCAGGACCGTGTGCTTGGCAAGGTCGGCGATAATGTAGGCGTAATTGTCGACTTCAATTGCGACGGGTTGGATGCGGATGCGGGCGTCGACGACAATGTTTTGCTCGTCAATGATGGTGTGCGGCGCTTGGCCTGACGGGTTCATCCATTTGTTGATGTACCACCCGACGCGCGTGTTGAAGAGCGGGTAGGCCACGTTTTGGAAGAGGAAATTCGACATCATGCTGTGGTGGGCCGATGGCGGATCCAGGATGGCGGGAAGAAAGCTTCGGGGGTTGGTGGCAGTCGGTGTTGGTTGTTGACTTCGTTTGAGCTTGATGCTCGTGCTCGCGGGTCGGTCGTAGTTGCGTCTAGTGTGCCGGGATTGCGTCTGCTGCTGGTGCGCTCGCCGTGTGTGCCCAGGGACGCGAGCAGACGTCGACAACAAGCGTCGACATCAGACAACTGTGGCGGAGCGCGTGTGTGGTCGCTGCACTTGCAGTCGAGTCTCGCAGGCTGGGCGTGGTTCCCGCGTGATCATGATGAACTTGCTGCGAGACGCGCAGGTCAAGTCGTGCCCGGCCACTATACCTTCCTGGTGAGCCGCGCTGTTTTGCACTTGTTAATACAGCTCATCGCGTGCTTGCCCTTGCTTCTCGCTCACTTCTCCACCATGAAAGAGGCACGGCGGCCGTCGTCAATTTGCCGAGTTAGCTCAAACCAACTGACGATCGAGCTTTGTGCGGCATGGCTGGTCCAAATGGACGCGTCGAGGTTCACCCATGCCCGGGAGCCACAAGCTGACTCTTTTCAAGATATAAATGTTGATATTTGTAACAGCGGACGGCGGAACTGGGTGTGCCTGCATCTCGCTCAATGCCTGGGTGGCACCGAGCTTGACGACGACGACGTGCGCGACGACGTCGGCAGCCGCGTAACGACTGGCACCCCTCCCGCATGCTTCCCCACCGCAGCGCGGCCCACCAACCCTGCGCCCAGCTGAAACGGTATCCCTGAAGACGACGAGCCGCCGTTCGGCGCCACCCGCCTTCCCCCCGCCATCGTGGAAACCACCAGCGGCAACCTTGGAGACCTCGGGGACCGCGGCGACGTGACCACCGGCGACGCTGACCCTCTCGTCGCCATGGACTCGCCGGCGTCGGCAGCCGCGACCGCGACGGTGACCTCACGCGGCCCAGGGCGACTGCGTCACGCGCAAGAACGCTGGCGGAGACCGCGCAAGTAGGTGCGTATCGCGCCCGTGCCGCTCGATTTCCTCGTCGAGTTCGTCCTCCTCGTGGTCGTCGTCGTCCTCGGACGTGGTCGCCGACGTCGGGCACGAGATGTAGAGCGAGTCGCCGTCGTCCGAGACCAGATCGGCGTGGCTCGGGGCCGTGCCGCTCGTGAGCCGATCCTCGTCGTCTTCGTGCGGGTCAAGGTCGGACGACGCGACGTCGTGCACGGAACTGTCGTCTGGCGGAGAGTGGTCGCGCAGAGTTACGGCGAACGGGGGCGAGGGCGGGAGACGTGGGAGTGGTGGGACCGCGCGCCACGAGTTGACGACGCGCGGGCTGGATCGACCCGCAACCGCACTTTGACCGCCAGCTTGCTGTGAAAGCGACGGGATGGGCGGAACAATACCACCGCCAGCAAGCCGCGGCGTCGCCTGCCGCTGCTGCCGCGGCAACGACCGCGCCGCTGACGTTGACGGAAACGCCGTGATCGCTCCCGTCCGGAAAATCGCCGCGAGTCGGGACGAATCAAACGCGGCAATCGACCACCGGTGCACTGCGGGCGGCGCGTCGCCCTCGGACGTTTTCCGTGGTCGTGGACGCGGCGTCTCCTCCTCCTCTTCCGACGACAGATCCGCTGTCGCAGCGCCGTGAACCGTCTCCGAGTAGGACTGCGACCGGACCAGCCGGTCGCGGCCAGCACGATCGACGGGTGGCGGCGGAATGCCGAGAAACGTGCGGTACTCGTGCGACGGAAGGTGTTCGCCGTCAAGCAGTGGCATGCGGTCCGAGGGGAGGGACGTGCCCGAGAGATTCCCGGACCGGCGACGCGAGTTGGCACGGCCGTGGGTAAACGGGACGACACCACGCGGGCGACGAGCGGGCGAGTCAGGCTCGGGTGGATCGGGAATGAATTGCAACGACGAGGTGGGTGGAGGTGGGGAAGAAGTCGGGTCGGGCTTGGTTCGTTGAGCCGCAAAATGCAAGACGACGCCCTCTAGAATCGGAGCGGCAATAGCTACAATCCACGTCGCGAGTAGGGCACTACGACCGGCGTCGTGACTGGGTAGTGGTGTAGCAGCACTGCACTTGCCGAGCGCGTAAACGGCGGACCCGAGGCAGATTGCAGAGACGGTGGACAACGTCAATCGTGTGGGCCAAATCGCGAAAACGTGGGCGCAGAGAGTAAGGATGCGAATCCACCCGACGAGGACCACATCGAGAACCATGCGAATCAGCGAGTCGGATCGACCAAGCCCGACCAGTACGGCTGCCGTCAGGAAAATCGCGTCGAGAGCGATAATCGGAAGAAGAATGGCCCGGAGACGATTCAATGGTTGTGGCCGATGGCCGGGTCCCCAATCGCATTCGGCTACCGCAGTCGAGGGTCGAGTTTCTGCGCGCAGAAGCGACGTGGTAGGCACAACCACATTTCGTCTTTGCGGATTCGTCGCAGTCGCGGGTTGGTTGCGCTCAGCAGATGGTACAGGACGGCGTATCGGCGACCAAATGCGACTTGCTGTCGACGGCGCGGCTGGTGCTGGGAGATGGACGCGAATGTCCTCATAGGCCACGGCAGCGACAGATGGCGGGGCCGACGGCCTGCGAGCATGATGCAGTGACGGTCGTCGTAATGCTGCGAATTCGGCGGCGACAGGCGGCGCACCGGCCTCGTCATCAACGGCTTGTGCAGGGGAGGACACGACCACGTTGCTCGTATCGAATCCGGCGTTCTTGCCCAATTGCAACTGCGTCGCCCCCTCGTTGACCACTAGTGATGGGATGACCAGGCGCGGCCTGTCGGTACTTGGCGTGGTCAGCGAAAAGTGCTTGTGGTCGATGGTCCAAGGCCGCGAGCGATATGTACAGGGCTGGCAGTGCGGGTACGGCCGACCGTGGCCGTACGGTGCCGGAGTCGGACTGGGTCCTGAGCGGCGACGGCGGCAGTGCATCGTGCAAATGCTGCATGGCGGACAGGGGTCCGCGGGCGATTGAGCGTGCTCAAGGGCGGGGTTGCTGGTGTTGAAGGTGCGCCAAATCGGTTGTTGAATGGTCGAGTGTCGATGCCGTCGTCGATCGTCAGTGATGTGCTTGCATGGGCACCGATGGTGGTGGAGGTGGTGTATGCGATTTGCGAGAGCATGGACGGTCGGGGCCATCGACAGGGTCCCGGCACGCCATAATGGTGTTGCACACGGCACGCCGGCCGTGCTGTGCTGACGACGTGTCGCTGCTCGCGTGTCGATGCTCGACGATGGCTCCCAGCTCTCACTCAGGGCCACGTCGATCGGCCAGCGCCACGACGATGGCAGGGAGAGCACGCCGTGCCGCCAGCCACCCAGGCACCTGCCGCGAACGCCGCCAGGTACTTGCCGACCAGGCAGACTTCCGCATCCAGTCCCCGGTGCTCGATGTGGTTGGCCCCAGCAACGGGCGGCGTGACGGCGCGTGGCCGGGTACACGCGCCTCACCGCGCCTTTCACGCGTGGTTCCTCGTGTCGGCGTTGTGCAGGTCGCGCGGGCAGAAGAGCACCATTCAGCACACGCTGCACATCCCTTCCGTGTCTCCGCGCCCGCTGCTGCTTGTTCTCTCTGTCGTCGTCGTTGTCACCTATTCCCTCGACTGCGTCCGCCCGCTGCGTGCCATTGCTGCCCGCAACGGTCTCTTTCCTCCCTGCCCGCTTGCCCGCCCTTCGCACCGCGCGTTTCCCCCACCACCCGCACTCGCCACCATGGTCTCTGCCAGCAAGGCCAAGCGTCTCGCCAAGCGCGGCGGTGCCGCCGACAAGAAGGACAAGAAGGGCGCCGCGTCCGGTGCCGACGAGGTCGCTGCCGGCCTCGCCAAGGTCAACCTCAATGGCGGCGACTCGACTGCCGACGAGCTGCAGGCGCACATGCTGCGCACCTCGACCGGTGTCCTCACCTCGATGAAGTCGTCGCGCGACGTGCGCATCGAGGGCTTCACGCTCTCGTGCTTTGGTAAAGTGCTCATTTCCGAGACGACCATTGAGCTCAACTTTGGCCGTCGCTACGGTCTGCTCGGCGAGAACGGCGCGGGCAAGACCACGTTCCTGCGCACGCTCGCTAACCGCGAGGTGCCGATTCCGGAGCACAGTACGTCATGCATTTCATTTCATTATCGTCCTTGTCGGCGATCCTCCACTGACTCAATGCGTGCGTTTACGCCCACTTTCGCCCACTTCCCCGCTCACCAGTTGACATCTACATGCTTGCCGAGCCGGCGCCGCCGACCGACATGACGGGTCTCGAGTGGGTGCTCGAAGAGGCGCACAAGGAGCTCAAGCGCCTCGAGGAGCAGGCCGACGAGATTCTCACGACCGAGGGCCCCGAAGACCCGGTCCTGCAGGACATTTACGACCGTATCGACGCCATGGACCCGTCGACTTTCGAGTCGCGCGTCTCGTCGATGCTCTACGGTCTCGGCTTTGACGCCGACAAGATGACCAAAGCGACCAAGGACATGTCCGGTGGCTGGCGGATGCGCGTGGCGCTCGCCAAGGCGCTCTTTACCAAGCCCACGCTCCTTATTCTCGACGAGCCCACGGCGCACTTGGATCTCGGCGCGTGCGTGTGGCTCGAGCGGTACCTGGCCGACTACGACCGTATCCTGATTGTCGTTTCGCACTCGCAAGACTTCCTCAACGGCGTCTGCACCAACATGATTGACCTGCGCGCCCAAAAGCTGTCCTACTGGGGTGGCAACTATGACGCCTACGTGCGCACGCGCGCCGAGCAGGAGACCAACCAGATGAAGCAGTACAACAAGCAGCAAGAGGAAATCGCGCACATCAAGGCCTTCATTGCCAGTTGCGGTACCTACGCCAACTTGGTGCGCCAGGCCAAGTCGCGGCAGAAGATTCTCGACAAGATGATCGAGGATGGGTTGATTGAGAAGGTGGTGCCCGACCGCGTCTTCACGTTCCGGTTCCCGGAAATGACCAAGCTGCCGCCGCCCGTGCTCGGCTTTGACTCGGTCTCGTTCAGTTACTCGGGCAAGATGGAGGACGCGCTCTACGTGAACATCAACCTCGGTGTCGACATGGACTCGCGTATCGCGCTCGTCGGGCCGAACGGTGTGGGCAAGTCAACGCTGCTCAAGCTCATGATGGGCACGCTTAGTCCGATTGGCGGCCGTATCCAGCGGCACTCGGCGCTCAAGATTGGCCACTACTCGCAGCACTCGGCCGACCAGCTCGACCTCGAAAAGAACTCGCTCGAGTTTTTGCGCGACAAGTTCCCGCACATTTCCGAGGACCTGCAGTACTGGCGTTCCGTCATTGGCCGGTTTGGTCTGGTGCGCGAGGCGCAGACGGCCAAGATTGGAACGCTCTCGGACGGCCAAAAGGCGCGCATTGTCTTTGCGCTGCTGGCCACCGAGTCGCCCAACATGCTCTTGCTCGACGAACCGACCAACGGTCTGCAGATTTCCGTGATTGACTCGCTGGCCGAGGCCATCAACGCCTACTCCGGCGGTGTCGTGGTCGTGTCGCACGACTTCCGCCTGCTCGACCAGATTGCCAAGGACATTCTCGTGTGCGAGAACAAGACGATTCGCCGGTGGGATGGGGACATCAAGGGCTACAAGGCCTACCTGGCTAAGCAGATGGAGGGCCGGTGCTAAGTGCGCCAGTCGAGTCGAGTCGAGTCGTGTCGATTTCGTTTACCATTGGCTGATTGCCGTTTCTTGGTTTCTTGATTTCGCAGTGCGCGGCCGCTTGTGTTGCGACCCTCGCTCGTTGGTTTGTCAGCGCGTGTGGCCCTCGGGCATCTTGCATCCGTTCCTCCGTCATGAGCGACCCTCCCCCCTCTCTGCCCTTGACCTGGTGTGTCTCTTTGTGATCCACGGCACGGGCGCGCCTGTAGTGTCCAGGTGGGCCTTGCTTGCACATTCCTCGTGTCGATTTGTATTTAGAAATTTGAAATATCTTGGGCACCTTCGCGGCTCCGTTTCGTTTCACGCGCGAAAGTTTAGTCAGCCCCCCCCCCCCCCCCCCCGTGCTGCCACCTGGAATAAAATGAAACGCACGAGTCCTGTTCGTGCCAGAGCTCGCACGTCTGTTCCGACGCCACGATCGATAGCAGAAGACGAGAGCAGCGACTTGCCGAGACAAGAATAGAACCGCAGCCCGTTCTGTTCTTTTGGCGATCCTTCGTTGGCGTGCGCGGTCTGCAGCTCACGCGCGCGTCGGGCACGGCTAACTGCTGAACTGCTCGCTGCAAGTCTTTACGCTTGGTACGACAAGCAGTCGGTCATTCTCTGCCCTGCCCTGCCGGCAGACCACACCCATGTCCCTGCGCACGGTTTCGATGATATCGAAAACAGCCATGGTCCAACACGGGGCGCCACGTCGCGAAGCGCCCGGCTGGACTTTCAAGAACCCCGCAGACCTGCGCATGCACCATGCCGACCGACGCCCGACGCGCTTCCCAGTCTGAGCTCCGACCAGCTTCGGCGCTCAAGCACCGCGCTCTTGTTCTTCCGCCAACGACCTGACCGATACCATGATGTGGACCGGCACGGAACTGACCGCCGCAGGCCCGTCGTCGCTGCAGAACCCGCTCGCTGCCGCCATGTACGGCGGTGGTACTGGTCATCTCGCTGCAAGCGCCCAGGATCCCGCAAGTAGTGCTGCACCGGCACCTCCGCAACGGTCTGTACCCCGTAACTCAACGAGAACCATCGAGCGGGGGTCGAGAAGCTGACCCCGACGTTGTGTGCCAACGTCATAATTAGCTGCTACGAGCTGCAAGTTGTGCAGCACCCGGACCGATGCCGGACGTGCAGCAGCGACCGCGACCGGCGCCCCATGGACCCGCCGCCGGTCCTGCAAGTCTTTCTCTACGACGGTGCATCGGGTGCGCTCTTGACCGAGTACGGAGCGACTGTTTTGGCCGCGTGAACGAGCTTTTTTGGTCTGACGCCGTACTCTCCCGTACTACGCTTAGCCCCGCCGAATACGCGCACCTAGTCGTCCAAGCAACGCTGTGGAACCCCGACTTGACCGTCGAGTGGACAACATGGAACAAGGCCGTCCCGTCCGTGCCGCAACCTCCGCCGGTGCAGCCGCCGCCCGCCGCGACGGCAACGATGCACCACGCGAGCCCCGCGCTGATCACGCCGGCCAGCTCGCACGCGTCGACGCCCGTTCTCCCCGCAGGCCTCGCGCGCGGCACAGCCGTGTACGCGGTGCCGCCTCCACCGGTGACCACGGCCATGGCCATGAACCACGACATGTTCGACATGGCCGCGCTGTTTGACGCGGCTATGGGCGGCAGCGCGGCGGCAGCCGCGGTCGCGCCACCACCTCCAGCACTTCCCGCCGCTGCTCCCGCCGCCCCAAGTCCAGCGACGCCACCAGCACCACCGGCACCGGCCGCAGCAGCCGACACGACTCCGCAGCTGCCGTGGTCGCACACGATCCCTCCGCCGACGGCGCAAGTGCAGTTCCTGCCAACGGCCAAGCGGTGCCTGCTTGGCAACACATGGTCGTCGTGCTTCCATGTCCGGTCGCGCGCAGAGAGCAGCAACCTGTTTTACTTTGTGTTCCCTGACCTCGGCATTGGGGCGGATGGCCAGTTCCGGCTCCAGTTTGAGCTGGTCTCGCTGGGCGGGATGGTCGATTGGGATGCCGACGGGGACGAGGACGAGATGGAGGATGGGGTGGAAGGGGATGAGGCACAGCGCGAGACCGAGGCGCCCGTCCTCGCAACGGCCGTGAGCGACGTGTTCACGGCTTATTCGCCGAAGAAGTTCCCGGGGATGATGGGTGCGTTGTTCGTGACCCCGGAGATCCACTCCGTGACCCGTTTCACCTCATCGTTCCCACCCTTTCTCGTAGAATCGACCGAGTTGACCAATTTCTTGCGCAAGCAAGGCATCAAGATCCCGACGCGCACTGAGGGTCGGGGCAGCAGGGGCGACGCAGACGGCGAAGACGCTCCGCCGCCACGGCGTGCTTCCAAGCGTGCGCGGACGCGCGCGGGTGCTGCTGCCGCACCGGCTGCGCAGGACGAGGATGGCACCGAGTAATCATGTTGGTTCCAGGGTGGGTGAAATGAAGACCGAGAATGGATTGAAATAGACAATCTTGGTGCGGAACCGCCGATTCTCAAAATTCGCATGCATGAGAGAATGGAGCGGATCCCATCAAGCCAAATCGTGTTCACTGCAGTTTTTGCGAAGAAGGGAAGGAGGAAAGCAATGGGTGAGCCGCGCATGAGGCAAAGGGCGAGCCTAGCGATGGTGCCAAACAATGGAAAACAAACGAGACAGGACAATGACGGCGGCATGAAGCGACATGCAGGTGAAAGCGATACAAGAAAACAACAAGAGTACCAAAAAAAATCGGTACATGAGAAGCAAAGCAGGCGAGGAGAAGAAAAAAATAATGCAAGGCGAGGATGTCAAACACATTTCTACAAGCTCCGTTCCCCACTCTGCTCAGAAATCCTTGAACAGGTGCGAGTACGGGTCCGGTCCTGGGCGACCATACGGCTCTGTCTCTTCCGGGTAGACGTCAAAGTTGGACGTGTCGCCGTCGCCGCGGTTCAATGGCACGTAAGGTGGCGGAATCTGCTTGCGGTAGAGCTTGCCCCAGTCGAGGTTGGCAAACCACCGGTGCGTCTTGATGTCCTTGGACCCGCCCTTCAAGTTGCCGTACCGCTTGGTCAAGTCGGCCGTCAAGAGTCGCTTCAGCAGGTCGCGCGCCGCCGGGTCAAAGTGCGACGGCCACTTGACGCGGCCCTGCAGGATTTTTTGGTACATGCGGATCGTGTCTGGGAAGAAATGGTGCAAGGGTGGTCAGAAGACTGTTCAATCGTTTACGGCGAAATCGCGGGTGGTGAGAGGGGCCGGACGTACCCTCGTCGTAGAATGGCGGGTAACCCGCGAGCATTTCGAAAATCAGGACGCCGAGCGCGTACCAGTCGACGGCCTTGCCGTACCCGCGCGACTGGATGATTTCGGGCGCCAGGTAGTCGGGCGTACCGCAGAGGGTCCACGTCACGTCGGGCACATACTTGGCAAAACTATGGGCAAGGATGCGTGTCAGAAGCCGCGTCAAACAATGGGGATAGTGCGCGGAGCACAGAGCGAACCCAAAGTCGATGATCTTGATGTGGCCTTGCCCGTCGAGCAAGAGGTTCTGTGCGGGAGAGCAGTACGCGTCAGATCACACTGGTCGAGCTCGTCAATTGATCCAAGACAGGTACCTCGGGCTTGAGGTCCCTGTAAATGATGTCGCGCTTGTGCAGGTACTCGAAGGCGAGCAAGACCTCGCCCGCGTAGAACTTTGCCACGTTGTTGGAGAAGCGCTGCGACCGACGCAGATACGTGAACAGCTCGCCGCCTGGTCGTCAATCAAGGATCTGGGTGGTCAGCCGAAACGCTCAGGCCGAAGCCACTGAGAAAACGGTACCACACGCACCCGTAATGTAGTCCATGACAATGTAGAGCCGCGACGCGTCTTGAAACGACGAATGCAGGTTGACGAGGAACGGGTGCTGCAGCTGCTCGAGAATGTGCTTTTCGTTGAGCGTGTGCTCGACCTGCTTGTGCTTGACGACCTCGGTCTTTTTCAAGACTTTCATGGCAAAGTACTTGCCCGTGTCCTTCTCGCGCACGAGGTGCACGCGGCCAAACGAACCAGTCCCGAGCGTTTGCCGGATATCGAGGTCCTCGAGACGCGTATGCCGCCCCCGCCGCGTCAGCGCAGGGTCGGCCTCCTCAGCTGCCGGCGCCACGGGCGCGTAGTGGTCGCTCGTGTGCGCGAGCTGCGCGCGCTGTTGCGCGGCAAGAATGCTCGAGCTCGTGTTGCCGCCCGGTGGCGGGACCAGCAGGTCGCCAACAGTCACAACATCGAGTCCGTGCTCAATCTCGTCGAGCGTCGGCGTTGTCGAGCCGGTGCCGTCGTCGCGGTGCGGCGAGGGAGCGCGCGACTCGTGCGTCGACCGGAACCCGGACGAAGCCGCGTTGGCGCCGGCAGTCATGGCTTTTTTGGTTTTCTCGACGAGCGTGTCGATGAGCGTCATGGCCGCGTGGAGCGGCAGCGGAAACAGCAGACGGGTGCGGGGTCACGGCGAGGGCTGGTGGCGTCGTTGAGCACCCGCGAGGCAGCACACGGCGGGGACGATCAGACGCGCGGCTCGCGACGCGTAATTACAGTAGTCGGCGTTGGCGTTGCTGCGGCACGCTGGGAAAGCCGGTCGGTGGTTGGTGGCCAGACTCGTTGGATCGCGATGCAGTGTGTAGCAGCGCCAATGCCGTTGGTGCTCGTGGTCGTGGTGCAAACTTGCAAATATCGGGTGGAGGGAGGGCGCTTGAGCGCACTTGAGAGTGGCGGCCTGCAGTCAGAGCGATGGTGCAGGTGCTGGCCGATTTGTGCGGCTCGAGTTTGGTGGTGGTTTGCTTGTGCGCCTGGTTGGGCGACTTTCTTGCTTTCGTTGTGTGCGGTGGCACTTGTTGCTCGCGCGCACGTGTGGATCTGCTCAGCCACGTTTTCAATGAGATCGCGTCTCGCACTGCCCCACGGCAACCCGTTCAAGCTGCTGCCATTTCCGGCCGTCCCCGCGTCCTTCCAGCGTCGACCTGCAACGACACCGCTGACGTCGCAACGTCTGCTTCGACCTGGTCGCCAACATTGTGAGCGCTCAGCAGCAGCACGTGCGCACAACTTACACGGTGAGAATGGTAACTGACGTCTATTTCGTATAAGTATTTAAGTATTAAAAAGGAGTCTAAACCAGACAAAATGAGGAGTTGCAAATTTATCTCCGCTTCGATTAGCATGCTCTGCCGCTGTTCAGAAAAGGAATTGTTTTTGTCTCACACTACAGCCCCAGACCGCTCGTTCCGCGCCGGAGAGCACAATGAGCGCTCCACAAGAATAAGGTGAACAAATGTGACTGTTTATCAACGACCGATCCTCCACTTTTTACTCATGCTTTTCATGTTCTCGACGCGGTGCCACCGCGACTGCTGCTCGTCCAGCTGGATCGATGTCTCGACCAAGCCCAACTTGACGACATTGAAATACAGGTTTGGCTCGTCCATGACCCACTGTTGTGCTGGAGCGTCGTACACGAGCGGGCAGTAAAGGTCGCGGATGAGGCCGTCGCAGGTCAGGCAGGCAAAAGGAAGGCGCGATCCGTCATGCGAAATCATGCCGGGGTAGCTGAAGCACACGCCCGTTTCCTGGCGAAGACGGTCATTCAGGTCGGAGCGCACCCACAGAACACCAATCACATCGACCTGCGGCCATTTCGACTCCGGGACCTTGAGCAATGAAGAAATGTGAGCTCCACGGCCACTGACGAGTAAATTCAGAGCTTGATGAGGCAAAGAGAACACGACGCACAAAACAGAACCATGCGAAGTCCTCCGGATTCATATCGACCGCACGGAGCGGCGTCGTCACCGCCCAGCTGCCTGGATTCGGACCACTCAGGCTGTAGTCGTGCACGGGAACCGCGTAGACGCTGTTCTTCTCGATAATATCTCCAGGGCCATGAATCGAGGCCCACGCCACGGCCCAATCGCCATTCCATATCGAAGTGGGGTCGAACAATGCAATCGAACACCAGTTGCCGGTCAGGCTCTCCGAGCGCTTGCAGGGCAGGATTTGCCTGGATGCATGAATCGACCCTGTTGCAAAAGGTCAATGTTCTCCACCCGAACGCAGCGCAAGACGGCAGGTGGTGAACGAGTGGAACATGCGCATTGTCTCCTGGTTGAGCGTGACGTGCATCAACGAGACCTCCTGGAAATAGCGGTCATAGCCATCCAACAGCAACGGAGGCTCGACAGCGAGGTTGGCAAACAAGTCAGCCAAGTCGGCATCGCTGCTGACCGCTGAGCTTGCGTGCGTGCGCAAATTCGAGTGGGCAAATGCCAATGTCCTTGATTCGTTGTTGATCGTCGCGCTCGCAATGGCCCCTGTCAATATTGAGCCCGACGAAGCTGCCACCGACGAATTTGTGCGGGCGAAGCCGCGGCCGAAATCATGACCGTCCCGACAGCGGTCGCCAGCGCCATAACCACCGAGCTGCTTGCCGCCACCGAACTGCTGGCCGCTGCCGGAGCTGCTGGCCGCCGCCTCGCTGTCGGCTGCCGCCGAACTGGCGCCTGCGTCTTGGTCACGGGCGTCGAGCTGCACCTTGGGATCGCGCTCGTTTTCCTTGGTCTTGCCCGCGTCGCCCTGCTCCTGGACCTGGCCAATTGCGGCCGATTCGAGGGGCCGCGCCGCGTCGGCGGCGCCCTTGGTGATCATGAACGCGAGGAACCGCGAAAGCTCAGCCTCGTCCATGTTCAGCACCTGGTACGACCCGTCGGCCGCGCGGCAAATTGTGCCGAGGTACTCGAGCGGCGCGGTCATGGTCGGATTCAACGCGGTCATGGTGGTGGGCAGGCTCAATGCCACAGAGGATTTGGTTCGTGAGCTTGACGGGCAAAAACGCGGAATGACTGTCGCTGAGCCTATATACCGAATCGCGGGGCTGCTGTTAAGTGTAGAAGGGCCAGCGTCGCGAACGGTCGTCGTCGAACGGACGGGCGGGGAGAAAGAGGATGGTGTTGGAAGCGCGACTCTTATAGCGTCCCGCAGTGGCAACGGATTCGGGGCAGATGAGCGCGGGCAAAGCAAGGAGCCGAGGCACGGTCGTGTACGGCTGGGCGTGCGACGCGTTGCGACGCGTTGGGGGCTGCAGGGGTGGCTCGCGTTTCTCCTGTGGAGCTCGACAAACACGGGACAAAACAGCGACAAGAGCGCGCCAAAATGGCGCGAGCCGAGAAGTCCAAGAAACGTGGAGAAGATTCCAGAACGCGGAGCCGCGAATGTATTCACGACAAAAACGGGCACACAGCAAACATAATGCCCGTCAGCGCGCCGTGGCCAACGCGATCCACGCGAGGTGCGCCGGATACACGACCAACCACATGACGGCACTGGTCATCGGGTGCGTCTCGATACCCGACCGCACCACGTCGACGACCCCGAACTGCGTCGCCAACGCGATCCAAACAGCTGGATGGCTGAGCACGATTGCGGTCCACTGGAACACGCGTGGTGCCACCGGTACGAGGAGCCACGCCACGACAAGCACGACCGACATGGTCAACGCGAGCGCCCAGTTGACGACCATGACAGATAGCGTCACGCTCGCCGTCAGGGCTTGGCTCACACACACGAGCAACAAGCGCGACTGCGTGGTAGTCTTGGAGCGCATGAGGTGCGGTGCGACAGGGACCATGAGCAGCGATGCAGCAATGCTGAGTGGAATGCGTGCGCTGGTCGCATGCACGACGGCGCCAGTGGCGAGGGCAGTACCGAGGGTCCGGAGCGGCGCGGCGAAAGAGCGCGGGGTCGGCGTCGCGTCGGGTGGTGGAACGGATCCGGCTGATGCGTCGGTACACATCCAGAGATTCATGGCCGAGATGATCAGAGCCACGTTCAAAAGTGCGACCGATGGGAGGAAGTGGAGAATGGGGATGAACGAGTCGATGGAGAGGAACTGGTAAAAAAAGTAGGACGCGTGGAATTTTTCGATCAAGTTATTGAGCGCCCTGAACATCGATTCGAGGACCCTGGATTGTTTGAGAAGGTGAGGGTTCAATACTTGGACGAGAAGACACCGGATCAGCACGTACGCGCCCATTTGCGAAATCGACGTCGTTCGCCATGTCTCCAACTCGCGCAGTCCGCGCACCGTGATGGCGTCAATGCCGTACTGCTTGAACGCCGAGTGCGGCCCGCGCGGTGACAGTTGCGCTTGGCGAGCCACGTTGTGCGCGAGCCGGCGCAACACAAACGTCCAATCGTTGCTGTCGCCGAAGGCGAGCTGGTCGCCGTGAACCGAGACGTGGATGTTGGCCTGCTGGGCAATCAACGCCATGGCCAGGATCAGATCCTGGTTTGGCAGCTGGCCGAGGTAGCCGTCTACACGCACCGATTGGGCAGGTCAGATTCGGGACTCAAGTAACAGCGAATGCGGATCGTAGCGAACCGTATTCGATGCCGAGCGAGTTGAAGAGATTGTTGTCGAAATCGAGATGGATCGCCGCCTGGATGCTTCCAGCGCGCTTGAACGGCTGCCCTGGCTTGGCGTGGTGGTAATCATGAAGCCATTCGGCGACCGCGCCCGGGTGGTCGCCAATGACGACGATCACGTCCTTGGCCCAATATGAGTAGCCTGAAGGGAAGTGTCGGTGAGATTCATGACCAACGTCAAACCAGGGCGGAAAATGAAACAAACGTTTCCAGAACCGGGTCAGCGACATGGCCAAGAGCACACCTGGACTCGTTGAGCCAAACTTGCCGGCGGCCGCCCCTTCCCAGCTCGCAGACAGGACCAAGGCCTCAGACCCGTCGCCTTTTGGTGCGCGAATGATCGTGTAGACGCTCGACGACTCGACGCATGCGGTCTCGTCGCCGCGGCACGCCGTGGTCGTGTGCTTGTAGTGCTCGAGACCCATGAAATGGAGCTCGGTTTCGACCCACGTGGTGCTGCCGTGATTCGATCCGGGTGGTGAGTGGAGTGGACGCGCCGGCATCGGACGGACGGATGCCGTACCGGTTCAAGCGCGTCAGGTACGACGCTTCCTGCTCGTGGTCGTAGATGTACTTCCAATCTTCCATGTTGTAGTGTGTGGTGATCTACGATGTCATTTCGAGCGTGGATGATCAGCTCAGCAATGACCGAGACGCAATCTCTAATCTTGTTCGGGTGGAGAACGTACGTGTCCCGGCATAAACGCATTCTCGTCGACCTTGGCCCGCTTGCGCAGTTCTGGCAGCGTCGGCAGCGCCACGAACGCGGCGATGCCCGCCAGGACCAAAATGAGCCTGTGATCGCGGCGACGCGCAATGGACGCGACAGTGTCAAATTGATAAAATGATCGGCACGGCCATATCAAGACCGGTTCACTGGAAGATCATTTCTTGGTTCGATTGGGCTGGAATGCTGATTCATACACGAGATGCGGCACTGCCCAGCGGCGGATGACCGCGAGCAGCTTCCTTCGGCGGCTCTGGCGCGCGTATTCCCGTGCAATCGCCATTTTGTTCAACTTGTTTGCATCTAGTGGTCGCAGTCACGGTGCTGTTCAATGGTTGATGTTTTGCGGCCGACGCATGACGGCGGATCTGAGCGGCGGGGAGACCACCGCGACCGCTCGGCTGCCAGCACGTGACCGTGTACACAGGTGCCCTCGCCATTCGCAAAGCCAGCTCGCGCATTTTCCTGAAACGAACAGCACGAGCAGGAGTACAACGCCAGCACGAGCCCGACACGGTCGCCAATCGCACTCACGACCTGTTGCACTGCCGCCGTCGCCATGGCCAAATCGAAACCAAGCCGATCCGGCGCCCGTCCAGCCACGCGTTCCGCCAACGGCACCCCGACCCGGTCCGGCTCCGCCACCACGGCCAAGTCGCAATTGCACAAGACGCTCGCGCTCGCAGGAGTCACGCCCGGCAAGTCCACCGCACCAACCAAGCCTGGCAGCAGGTTGAGCAGCAAGGGCGCATCGCCCGACTCGCCAGTGAGCAGTCGGCCCGCATCGCGACTCTCGTCGCGGTCGCGCATGTGCGAGGAGGCCGAGGCTTTGGACTCGGTGTTTACAGCGCTGATCAGGGAGCACTCGACGATTGTGGCCAAGGTACAGGACTCCATATTCACTGCGGATTGATGCCTCGTCGTTGCGGCCGACTGACGGAACGTGCAACCAGCCGGCAGGAACGACGACGCCGACAGGCTCGAAAAAGGGCATTTCCAAGGAAGAACTGCGGCAACGCAATCTCGCCGCGCAGGCCGCGTACGACGAGCAGCAGCGCGTCGCCGAAAAGACCAACGAGCACCTGAACGCTGCCGTCGACCAGCTGGCCGATCTACTCTCGTAATTTGTCGTCGAATGACCCGTGTTCCTTGATCGAAACCCGTCCCGTGTTTGCGCACGCGCTTTTCCCGTCCCTCTCTTTCCCTTTTTCCGGTCGTGCGGTTCTCTGCCGAAAAGGACGGGTTCCTGTAATATATCTCGTGGTAGACCAGCATTCACTTCTTTGCAGTAGAGGCTAGAGGACATGTATTTCTTTGTGCCAATCCAGATTTTTTGGCCCATTGGTGTCCAATCCGTCCACATCGACGAGCTCATTGTCCGACTCGGTCAGCCGGCGATCGGATCGCCGAGCATCGTCCTCCAGGCCTTCCACATCAATCTCGACCTCCACCTCGTCGTCATCGCCCCTCATGGGCGCGTCTTGGTTATCACCCCCCTCCTCGTCCCGCGACTTGTGCCCACCCAGCGACGCCGCATCCGC
This sequence comes from Allomyces macrogynus ATCC 38327, assembly GCA_000151295.1. Taxonomy (NCBI): domain Eukaryota; kingdom Fungi; phylum Blastocladiomycota; class Blastocladiomycetes; order Blastocladiales; family Blastocladiaceae; genus Allomyces; species Allomyces macrogynus. The sequence goes on along the minus strand of GG745374.1, from coordinate 61,962 downwards.
ATTGCTCCCGTGGTCCACATCCAGTATCGGCACCGGAGGTGGCGGGATCCAGTCCAAACTCGACGGCTGGCCGGATGGCAACAACCCAATCGGCACGCCGTCGGGACGATACACCGTGTATTCGCTGTTGGCGCGGCGCCAGCCCGCGCGCGGCATCGTTGACGTGACCGATTTCCCCGGTGGTGCGAGAGCCACAGCTTGCCGGCGCTTGCGCGACTCGGTCAGTTTGGCGTGGCGCAGCTCGAGCGTTTGCAGATCATGGTGCAGGGTTTGCGGCGAGGGAAGCGGAGGTGGGGTTGGGGTCTGTGTTTAGAAAGATGGGTTAGGATCAAGGTCTTCGTCATATCTGCGAGTGACAATCGCGCTCCGCATGAACAAACCTTGCGCGATTTGGTGGGCCGGGGGTTGGCGGCGCGCCAGGCGTCCAGAAGCGGGCGGATCGACGCGGCCGGGACGAAAAGGTCGCGGACGAGGATTTCAACAATCGACATGGAGCTAGAGGGCGGCATAATGAGATGGTTAGATACGGTGGGTTCAACAAGAAGACGATCAAGGGGCAACGCACTAGATACTCGGCGTGAGCAGGAGCGACTCGACCCAGACCGTCGCGGGCAACGACGTCGTGACCTGCGAGGCCCACCACCCGTCGACCTCGACAATCTTGAGCAAGTACTTGATCCACGAGTGGATCGACGCAAAGTAGGATGGTGTCCACGCATCAACGTCGCCATTCTCGCCGGATGGCTGGTCGCCGTCGAGCACGTGAGCGGCCTGCGCGATACGATCGGTGAGCGCAAACAAGAGATCCTCGTAAAAGCACGAATGCGCGGTCTGAACGGCCGTGAGCAGCGGCATCCACAGCTCAAACTGCTTAGACGATAGATCGCCCGGGAACGAGGCACGCGCGCGTTCAAGGGTCGGGACCAGGGCACCGGGTGAGACCAAGGCCGGGATCAGGACCTGCACAACGGTCGTTGCGTCACCCGCGAGCGTCTCGTTGAGGATGCGTGCGACCGCGGTACTCGACGCAGGCTCAGAGTCGCAATGGCGCATGGCCGCGGCCGAGAGCGACGATCGCAGTTCATCCTTGCGGGCCTTGCGAAAGGCCTTGAGGAAGTCGAGGAGCTCTTTGCGCGTGTCGGCGAGCACATTGCGCTGGCGCAGCCAGTAGTGGTCGCGGAGCCAGATGAGAATGGATTCGCGGGCCTGCATCAGCACGACAAGCGCCGGGAGCGTGTCGTGCGTGGCCTGGTGGCGCAGATCGACGAGCCAGAGAGGGATGCTGAGTTCGTTGGCGAGCGTTGAGACAGATTGTGCGTAGTGGCGGCGCTGCGACGAGTCGACGCTGCCGTTGATGAACCTAACCAACGACGACGGCGTGGTGAGCGGGTGGAGAATGTTGGGACGCGGGAGAAGCAAACTTCAAACGCACCGGATCACGGCCAGCGAATAGAGGGCTCGCAGTTCCGACTCGGTCAGGGCACCGGCATTGTGACGCAATGCAATCTCGACCATGTTGGCCGTGGCCTGAACCGAGTGCGGCACGCGCCCGCGGCTCATCCACGCGTGAACCTAGTGAACGATTTCCTTATCAACTGTGCATGGTAAAGACGAGCAGTTTCGCAGTGGAGAGTGGAGGGGGCGCGATCACCTACGCGTTCGACGCCACGCTGACGGTCGTTGGGGTCGTTGGCGTAGAGCCACTGGTGGACATTGTCCCACTCGTTGTCGTCGACCCAGGGAATGATACGAGCGAGGCGCGCAGCGACGCTCGCGGGGGGTGCCATTGATGGAGGACGCTTCAAGGCTGGCGAAGTTGAGCTTGATTTCGATCAGTAGGTGGGCGGGCTGGCGTGCTCTTGCAGGGTGGACAGTGTGGAGGCCGATCTTGGTCACTGCGCCTGGTGCAAGTCTTGCTGGTGGTTGCTCGTCGTTGTGGATGGTCGGCGGGTTTGCATCCCGCGCATGCGGCAGCCTGACGCGGCTGTGGCGGTGTGTCGACAGCATCATGCGTGTGCATGTGATGCGCTGCCATGCTGCCGCGCCGTTGCCATGCGCCATCCTCGATGCCGTTGACGGAGCCGCTGGCCAGCCATGGCCGCGCTGCTTGCCGCGACCCCTCCACCACCCCCGTCGGCGACAAGATTGCACCGTCCACGCCGCCACCAGCACCCGCAGTCGAGCGGCACCCGCCAACGCACCGTGATCCCGACACGGCAAACAAGCACGACGAGCCAAAATGGACTTTGCCCCGCCCTCGGTCGCCTACGCGTGCAGCTGCTCGCAGACCGTCGCGCCCATCACCTCGCTGCTCTTCTGCCGCGACTGCGTCGCCACACGCTGTGCGCGCTGCGTCACGCACGAGACGGCGTGCTACTACTGCCCGCTGTGCCTGTTCGAGGTGCCCTCGTCGTCGGTCAAGAACGAGCGCAACCGCTGCGCGCGCAACTGCTTCGAATGCCCTGTCTGCCGCAGCTCGCTCTCTGTCATGGCCGAACCCGCACCGCCCGGCACCGAATCGCCGGTGTCGCCGCAGATGTCGCGCGCAGGCACCCCCGGGTCGCCACCCTCGGTCCGCACGCCGATCCCGGGCACGGGCGCCATGGCCTTTTCGTCGCCTGGGCTCGCCGGGCTCGCTGGCCGGTCCGCATCGCCAGGTCTCGCTGGCCGCGCCGGCTCCCCGGGCCCAACGTCGCCCAGCATGTCGTCGGCGTCGCTCGGCGGTGCACCGGCTGCTCCCCCCGTGCGCCACTTTCTGCAGTGTGGTCTGTGCCGGTGGGACTCGCGCGACACGGGTATCGTCTTTGAACGCGCCACGGGTCTCGGCGGCGTCCTGCTCAAGCGCGAGGAAGGATCCAGCTACGCGCGCGAATTCGCTGCCTTGAAAACGCACTACGAGGGCCTCCTTCAGGCACGTGCGCGCGCGCCCACGTCCACGTCCCGCATCTCGTCGCCGCACTTGTCGCTCCTCTCGCCATCCTACAACTCGATTCAGCGCCATTTGGCCCAGTTGCCGTCGCGCGCCATGAAGGCCGTGGCCGACGTGCGTGGGTCGCCGTTACTCGGCAAGGGGCCCGGTGGTGTCGGGCCTGGCACGGGCGCGCATGGTGGGGTCGGCGGAAAGCAAGGGAGCGATGCCGAGCCGTATACGCCGCAAAGGCCTTACAATGACAGTCGCGACGACCGACGCGTCGAAAAGATGCGCCATTTGCAGTTTGTCGAAGAGAGTGCGTTTTGCTTGGACTCCATTTACGGCACTTTGCGGCTTGAAACTGATTGTCGCCTTTGCACTCAACCCAGTCCCGACGCTGCAACAACGGCTCAACCAACCGCTTTGCGAGTACGCAATTCCTTGTCGATACGCATCCGGCCCAACCAATCACTTCCCTGCCCTTGTAGCGTCCTCGAGCGTCTCCTCCCCCTGCGCACGCACCTCCGCGCGAAACTCGCCAAGCGGTGCGGCAAGTGCAACAAGCAGCTCATCAAGCCCGAGCCCAAGGCGCAGGCCACGCAATTCAAAATCAAGCACGTCGCCCTCGCACACCTCCCCAACATCACCCTCGCGCACCCCCTCCCCATGATCCGCACGGGCTACCCGGCCACGCTCCTCTTGCGCTTCACCAACCCGCTCGAAGAGGACCTGCAAGTGTCGCTTATCGCGCTCGACTCGCTCACGGCCTCGGTGCACCTGGTCGTGCCGCAATTCTCGGTCCCGGCCTACAACGCCATGCAAGAGTACGATAACTCCTTGCTCGTCGGCGGGTCCGAGGACGAGGAGCTGGCGTTCGCGAACCCGACGCTGCACGGCGTCGTGCAGGTCAAGGGCAACTCGGTCGTCGTCGAAGTGCACGTCACGCCGCGCGGTGGGTTCGGGTCGCCCGTCGAGTTCCAGCTCGTTGTGAATTACGCATTCTCGCGCGCCGTCGGTGGGTCGGGTGGGGGTGAGGAGTCGCCGGCGGCGAGTCCGCTGAGCGTGCGCCGGATCGGGTCGAACCGCGTGGGGGGCAGCAGCTCGCCCTCGCTCGCGGGGCTCGGGATCGGTGGTGGCCTGAGCCCGGGTGGGCTTGGGGCTCGGTCAGCATCCACGGGGATGCGGTCGTCACCGCCTGGGCGTCCGGATCTCCATGAAATGAGTCTTGTCGTGACCATCAATGCCGGGAGCGTCACGACCAACGAGGTCAAGTAGGGATTGGGCGTTTTGCTGATGGTGTACAATTAGAAAACTAGTTTTGATCGTCTGCTCAGGATCCGTTGCGCACTTCTGATGGTATTGGCCGCAACTGAGGACAGAGAGGCATCCGTTCCAAACGCCCTCAAGCCGAACGAAGCGCACGACTTGAAAACGCATTTCCTTGAGGCCATTTGCCTTGCCGTGTTCTCCTTGAAAAATCGCGAACCAAATAAGAATACAATTTCCGGCACCGTCTGGGGGCATGGAAAAATAAACACGCATCAACGTCGCTTCCCGCCACGCCCACGGCCGCTCCGGCCATGGCTGCGGCTCCCCGAGCTCTTCTTGCTCTTCTTGGACTTGCTCTTGTTCTTGGATGGCGTCGACGGCATAGACCGAGAGCTGCTTCCTTGGCCCACAAGCGGCGAGCTTGGTGCCGAGCCCGGAAACATGGATTCGGTTAGGTACTTTGCGTCGACCGCGTCCAGGTTGTATGGAGACCCGGACCGTGACGGCAACGAACCGCGGAGACGAGGCAGGGCCAGGTCCGCGTCGTGGTGCTGGGACGTCGCTGCGGCATGGTTGGGGTAGTGGTCGGATTCGGAATCCGAGCCGCCGTCGTCGCGGTCGGACGACGAGGTATCGTCGTCCTCGTCCTCGCTCCCACTAGACCCTTCCTCGTCGGTCAGCGTCAGGCCCGTCGTCGTGGTCGGGTCATCTTGGCCCGACGACGTCGAATCATCCTGGCCCATCGACGTGACCGGCTCGTCGAGCCCTTCGTCTTCCAACTCGACCGCGGCAAGCACTTCGGATTCGGCGGGCAATTCAGTGGGTTCAGCGTCTGCTGCGTCGGTCGCAAGTTTTGGCAGGTCCTCGTCGGGGCCGTTGTCTTGCTGCTGCACTTCCTCGTCTTGGTCGGCCGCGTTGGATGCGAAATGACCGCCGTCCCTGGCATCACCCGAGCAGCCGTCGTTTCCTTGATCCTCCTTGTCGTAGGCGCCGGCGAAACCAGGTGCGGGAACGTCCTCGTCGTGAATGTCCTCTGAAGGCGCAGACGACGCAACGTTACCGCTCGACCTCAGTTCGAGCTCGTTGGCAGCGGGCTCGACAAGGTCGTCCACGACCCCTTCGACCGCATCAACACCATCCCCCGCATCCTCGCCAGACTCCAAGTACAGCTCGTCAGCGAAATCGAGCGTCGGCTCGTCCTCAACCCCCACGACCCCACTCGCATCACCGACCTCGGCTCCCTCGCTGTCCGTGATCGCCGGCTCGTCCGCGTCAACGAGCCACTCGGGCGGCTGCTGGTCGAGCAAATTGTCGCCGTCGCTCGGGGTCTCTCCAAACGCCGCGAGCGACGACTCGTCGAGGAACGGGTTCTCGTCGAGATCGATCGGCGTCGTCGACGCGTTCCACCCAGTCGAGCGCGAGCGCGAGCGCGAGCGCGAGCGACGTGTACGCGTGCGGCCACGCGGGAGCGGGCACGGAGAGTCGGGATCGACGGACGACGCGCAACTGGAGGCTTGGGGAGACTGTGGCCGCGGGAACAAGGGCGAGGCAGGGTGCATTGGCGTGAGCGGTCCGTGCATAAACCCGCCCATGACGGGAGTGTGCAGAACGGAGGTCCACGGCGCCGGGATCGAGTCGATCAGCGACGGGGGCGCCTCCACGTCGTTGTCGTGCGCGTGACCCACATCCTCGTCGTCAGCTTGATCGGCGCCGAGAAAGGCATTGTCGGCATCAAGACCTGCGGGTTCCGGCTCACTTGGCGGCTTCTGGTCGACAATTAGACTCTCAGACGCTTCCGAGCCAAAAACGTCGGGCGCCCACGCAGGCGGGCCCACGTCGGCGAGGTCATCGATAGCGTCCTCGGTAATCGGTAAGAGGAGGCTCTGGTCGTCTTCGCTACCGGTAGCAGGCTGCTGACGCGGCGACTTGGACGGCGACGGGACGCGTGTGGGCGACTTGGTCGGCGACAGCGACGACCGGCTGCCCTTGCTCAAGGACAGGTTGCGCCGCGAATAGAAGAAGTCGGGCACAAACGAAGACTGCTTCTTTTTCTTGGGAGAGTGCGACTGCGGGCGGCTTGGCTTCTTGGGCGACGTGTCCGTGGTTGACGGGAGCACGACCGACGACGTGGGCGCCTTGTTGTTGGTTCCATAGCGGGCGTCGGGCGACCGCGACCGCGACTTGGACTCCGTGACCATGACATACGAGCCCACCATGGGCCGCGGCGACTCGCCGCTCCAGTCCTCATCGCTCTCCGAGTCCGATGGCGCTGGCTCTGTAACTGCTTCGGTCTCGTTCGAGTCGCCGGCGCCAGTGGTCGAGGGATCGTGGGCGGTATCGGATAGCAGCGCTGGTTCGACCTGCAACTCCGGCTCGAGTTCCGCCTCGCCCGACTCGCTCGCGACCTCGCCTTCAATTTCCGGCTTAGAGTCCTCGGCCTCCAGCTCGATGTTGGCCGCGGTTGCATCCTCGTCGTGAGCAGCAATCGGATTTTCGTCGTGCGTGAGAATCGGCTCCTCACCGTGCGCGGCCTGCGCCTCCTCGTCAAGGGCACTTTCGGCAGCCTCGATATTGAGCACGGCGGTTGGATGACGCGCGCGCGACGCCGGCGGATCCTCATCGTCGTCCTCTTCCTCGTCGACCTCATCGTCGTGAACACGGCCAACTTCCTCGTCCTCGAGACGCAGCAAGTCTTCCACGACCGCCACGTGCGGGTCTGACTCGTCCGCCTCCGACTCCGAGAACGCAAGGTCGGCCGGGTGCCCCTCGGGCAGCAAGCTGCTCGACTTTGGGCCGGTGCTCTCGTCGGAATGGCCGCGGTCGTCGGCAAGCGCCAGCGGTGGCACGTCCAAGGGCATGGAAATATCAGCGGCGAGCGGCGCGGCTGCGGTAATGGGTGAGACGGCCGCATCAAACGAGACGTGGCCGGGGCCCTCGGTATCGGGGGCGGAGATGGGCGGCAAATCGTGCGCGAACGGCGGCTCGGACCTGGCCACCGAGACGGACGAGTCGGCGTTGCTGGTCTGGTCCTCGTCATCGGCGGACACGTCGTCGTTCTCGCCCAGACTCGCAGGTTCCAGCGGGAGCCCCTCGGCCGGGACGACCATCATGCTCGACGACGTGGACGCATCGTCCTCGGCCAACGGCGGCGACACGGGCCGCGGTTCTGGCACGTCCCCGGGCACGTCGTCAATCTGCAAGCTCGTGTTCGACAAGTCGCCGACAATCTCCTCCTCACGCACGTTCAGCACCTGGTCCATGTCGAGCAGCGTTTTGTTATAGTCAAGCGACGCGTCCTGCTCGATGCCGCTCAAGTCGCCAATCGACTCGATCTGCACAGAGTTTATGAACATGCTCTTGTTGGCTGGCCCCGCCAGGTCCAGGTCGTGCTCGGGTGACCCGGGTCGAGCAGCAGCGACAAGGTCCGCGGGCGGCAGCGGCTCGACGGGCTCGCGCGATGCCGGGTTAGAGGGCAACGTCGGCGGCGTGTCAAGACTCACGGGCGCAAACTCGGGCGACGCTGGCACGCTGACCGGGATCACGTCGTGCGGGACCGGCGCCGGGTGCGGGACGATATCCTCGGCGTCAAACACGGGCATGTCGTGTGCCAGGGACGACTCGGGCTCGTCGCAGTGCGACGAAGTGGCTGTGCTCTCCGTCAAGTCCAAGCTCGTCTCGTGCGAGCCAAGCTCGGGGCTGAGCGGCACGTCATCGTCGTGCCGGCGCGCCAGCGAGAACGGGACGGGGATCATGGGCTCTGTGAGCATCATGGGGCTCGCCTTTTTGGACGGCGTCGGTGCCGGCATAGGCGGCGAGCTCGGCTTGATCATGTTGGCCCAGTCGTCGGGGATCACGATACTCGAGCGCGGCGAGAATGCGGGCGTCGTGTTCTTGGAGTAGTCGGCGGCCACAGGTGCAATCCGGCGCTCAAACGGCGCCGTAGTCGGGACATGAAGTGAGCCCGTCGATGTGTTAAGTAACTGCGACGGGTGGTCGTCGTCAGTGCGCGACCGGCCCGACATAATCGACGCAAACGAGAACACGCCCTGGATGGGTGTTGTCAAAATTGAGTGGACGCTCGCAATAAAAGAACATCAGCGCATACGGTACCATTTCGGGCGCAGCCGCAAACGCAGACGCAGGCGCCGGTGGGGGGCTCGGCGATCGAGATGCTGACTCGATGGCAACACGCGTAGGAGTAATGGGCCCAGTCGGTTCCGTCGGCGACGACGGCACCGAACTATCAAACCCAGACGTGGCCGCGACCAGTGGTTGACCAAAGGGACTCGCCAACGCATCGGCTGCGGAAACGCGCCGACTGGGAGCTTCGGCATCCACAGCGGGTTCGAGCAGCGGCGACTTCGCCTCCTCCACGGACATAATCGACCGAATGGTCGACGACTTCACGTCCGGTGCGGCCCTCGAGGGCGACCCAAACGAAAACGGTGCGCTCCGGAAAGCGGGCTGCGACATAAACGGCACTGGGTCCACTGATCCAGCGGCACTGGCGGGCGAGTAGAGTGGCGGCTGCGCGACCGTGGGGCGGCCGAGAGGAGAGCCCGAAGCTGAACCCGAAAGCGAGAACGGCGACAGGACCGACGGTGCGAGCGCGGCACCACCGAAAAAGCTTCCCGTCAAAAGCGTCGTTGGAGCCGGGGCCGTCGACGTTGGGAGCATCGGACTGGGAACGGGCGACTGAATCGCGGGCGTAGATTTCGGGAATAGGGCCGCGGCGCCGCCGGCCAAGTTGAACACAGTCGCGGCGAGCGGTGCCGACGTGGCCGCATTTGGTGGGCTCGTGGGCATGGTATAGGGCGCGAACGAGAACGCCGGTGAGGCGGTCGGGACCGAAAGGATATGCTCCGGCACGTCGGCGACATGCTCGGGTACGGGACGATGCTGCTGCTGCTGCTGCTGCTGCTGCTTCTGCTGCACGAGCGCCGTCAGAGCTGTGGCCACATAATGCTCGGGCTCAGGTTCCCATTGTTCTGAATCAGATCCCGGCGCAATCGACGACTCGTCGCTCGCGTTCCCGTCCATTTCAATGCCCGACATGGGGTCGGACACGTCCGAATCAGCGCCGCCCGACTCGACATCGGATTCCACGCCCGACTCGTCACTCAACGCCGATTCTGCGACACGCTGGTCGGACCTGGACGCCGAGTAACGGTCGCTGTCGACGTCCATGGCATCGTCGTCCGAGACGTTGGACGAATCCGAATGCTTGGTTTCGCCGTCCACATCGCGGTCAGCAGGTTTGGCCGACGCATCGCCCACGACCGGCGTTACCGGCGGTTCCACGGCGGGCGGAGCCGAGGCAAACTTGCGCAGTACATCCGGGATTCCGGGCAGCACAATCGCATGCGCCTCGGTGACCGACGCGGCCGAGTCGGAGTCACTGCCGCTCGAGTCCGACATGCGGCGCTGCAAGGCCGCGAGCGCCTGGAGCCGTCGTTGCAGTCGAGCATCCGCGAGCACGGTCACATCGACTTTGGGCACAGGTGCACGCGGGCTCGATACGGGCGACGGCGACGAGGACCTCGAGTACCCATGGTCGGACTCGATGGCTCGCGCGCGGGCCGGTGACGCGGGGCGCGACGACAGTGACTGAGCTTGGGCCGAAATGGCGGGTGGCACGGCCGTCAGAGCACTGTCGTCGACAACTGCATCGGCCTTGTGGAACCGCTCGAGTGCGGCAGCGACAAACCCTTCCGGCGCGACAAAGAGCGGCGACGCGGCATTGTCGGTCGTGGCGGCGGCGAGATGCGGGTCCAGCGCGACGCGACTGCACCACAAGTAGTGTGCGCGCAACTTGACCGCCACGTCGGTCCAATCAAACCGCGCCGCCAAGTCAGCATAGATGTCGGCCACGGCGCGTGCGAGCAGGTGGTGGTAGACGGACGTGCTCGTGGTAAGGCCGCGCACTTCTCTGAGCCGGCGACCAAACTCAGGCGCTGCCGTGTTGGCCACGAGCAAGTGAGTCCAAAACTCGCGCTGGGCCGACGAGCATGCCCAGCGGCGCGTATAGTGCGCCCGCGGCGGGTCGTCATCGTTGGCATGGCTCGTCACGTCGGCATTGCGGTGCAAGAGGACGATAAGTAGGTACGAGTAGAGGTCCGTGATACACGGTTCAGGTTGGTCGGGCGCATCGGGCAGCATCGAGCGAGCCACCTTGGGCGAGACAGCCGCCGCGCCGGCAAGCCAGGTCAAGATGCGCGGGTCCGTGAGCCAATGCTGGAACACGGCCACGGCCCAGTCGAGGTCCTGCGTCAGCTGGGCGAGAATTAGCTGGTCGTCGCGCTCGCGGACGCTGAGAATCGACGAGACGTTCATGACGCCGCGCATTTCCATGATGACGCCCGGCAACTCGAGCGGCCACGCCGTGTGCAGTGCAATTGGCGGCACCGACTGGACGATGAAGGTGAGGTCGGGTGAGAGCAGCAGCGAGCCAAACAAATGAATGGTCAAGTGTCGTAGCAGGGCCGACAGGAGAATGGTGTCATTGCAGTCGGGATCGGCAGCGTCGGCACCGTTTTCGTTCTTGAGCAGGCCCAAGACAAACGTGACGAGCCGAAGGTAGCGGTTGTAGACGGCGTCGGGCGAATTGGCCGCGACGGCTCCAGCGGCAAATTGGTCGTGCAGGGCATCGGCCGCGTTGGCGTGCATGCTGCAGGGGTGCGCCATGGACACGTTGGAGCGGTCGCGCAGATCGTGGAAGCGGGCCAAGGCCGTGGTGAGCTGGTGGTCTCCGCTCCAGTGGTCGAGGTGGCCGGCGCCGAACGTCAGGTGGTGGTCGGCGACGTAGAGCTTGGTGAGGGCCGGCACGTGCGGGTCCTGGTGGCAGAACGAGTCGAGCATGCACAAGAGCGCGAGCGAATGGCGGCAACCTCGCACCGCGGCGTGCAGCACCGTGTCCAATTGCGCCGGTGGCAGGCGATCGAGGGCAAAGACAAAGTGCACAATGGTTTTCGTGGCCTGGAAGGCGTCGGCAGCGGTGCGAAAGACGCCCGGCGGGCGGACGAGTCGCGCAGCAATGGCCTCGACGAGCGCATCGGACGGCGCGAGGTCGGCGAGGAGCGGCGCCGAGTGCGTGATCAAGTCGCTGAGCGCAACGGGGTCATCGAGCGCCGCGATCAGCAAAGTGTCGTCAACGGCCCGTCCCTGCTCGTCAGCGGCGAGGATGCGTGCGCGCTGGCACTCGAGGACCAGCTGGCGCTTGTTGGGGAGACTGTCATGACGAAGTGAAAAAGGAACTTGTGATCAGCGAACAGCACGCCCGGTACGGCGACGTCGATGGACGCAAATTTACCCAGCGTAGGCCTGAAGTGCTTCATCAAAGCGACCTTGCCCCTCGAGAGCCTTGCCCGTGAGAGCTCTGACCTCTTGATCGTGTGGCAGATCGTGCCGTAATTGGTCGAGCAACACATGGACCTCATCAAACTCGTGAAGCAGGAGCAGGGCCCTAACGGCGACGCGGCGGCCGGGCAGCGACGCACCCTGTGGCGTGGCGAGAAAGGCGTGGACGTCGTCCTTGGAGCGGAGCCGGTTCACCGTGGGGTCGCGAGCGAGCAACATGGTGGTGGCGACCGTGCGCGGTGGGTTTCCGTGGTCGGCGGTGCCCAGGAGCGGCGGAGGCCGCTGCGGTCGGCGCGAGAGCAGGGGCCGGTCGCTCGATCGTGGTCGCGTCGGTCGGTGCGGGTGGCGCGTGGGCCGGCTGCCGGAAGCGGACGATCAGCAGCGGGCGCTGTTGGGCGCGCGGTGCTTCGTGTGCGGTTCGTTGTCGAGTCGCGCGGCGCGCGTTGGTCGTCGTCGTCGTGCTCGTCGGGACCGTGGCCGATGGTCGAGCAGCACAAGGACGGCGGTAGTCGTCTGATCGCCACGCCGAAGGCACGCCTCGGTGACAGCCTTGACAGCTTCTGCACATTTCCTTCGTGCGTCTGCCTCGCACCGTCTCGCAGCACCGGCTTGGTTCGCAGCCATTCCATTTCCACCCCGGCTCCGTGC
>GG745374.1:10200-25140 GCA_000151295.1 Allomyces macrogynus ATCC 38327 | reverse complement strand
TGCGGGCGGTGTGCTCGCAGCGGTTGGGTCGTGCGGTTCGCGTCCGAGCGCGGTGGGTGCTCGTGCAGGGGAGCTAAGTCTCTGGGCGGTGCGACCGTGGGAGACGCCGCGAGACCCACGCGGCTGTCACGCGCCGACACGTCGATCGTTGCCCAAGGACCGCGCAGCACCGCCAAGAACGACCACTTAAACATGCTCCGACATTTCGCGCCCTTGGCGCGTCCGACACGAGCACCACTTGCCGCACTCGCGTGTCGCGCGCATACGGCTGCTCGCACGGGCACCGCCGCGAACGGCGATGCCATGCCGCCACCCGCTCGCGTCCCCGCGCAAATCGGCTCATCACGTCGCTGCAACCCGACTCGAGCATCCGTTTGATCCAGTTCCCGCCTGCACCAAGTCGAGGCCCCGCTGTACGACCACCCAACACGCTTGTCGTGTCGCTTCCACATTGCCCAGTCGGACCATGATCTCATCAATGTGGCATGAGCACCATGACACTTGTTCCGCTCACAGAAGCAGCGCTTCTACACTGAGTGAGAGGCCACCATAGCCTAGCACCACGATAAATGGCGCCACCACAACCGCGAGTACCATGCCAAGCTGGCCTCGTTTGAGGCTACCATAGTGCGTGATCACAGCCAGGTAATTGATGGGGCCATGTCTGCTTTTGGCAAGAATTTCTAGACAAGGCTGCGCTTGACCAGACCACCTACTACCTTGCCTGGATCAAACAGCTCTGTGGCCTCGTCTTGCTGGGTGGGAGGGCGGCCATTGAAATGATTGGACGACCACAATAAAGAGCCATTCTTGTGCTCTGTTCTGTCTTGTCCCTGTATCTTCTGCACTGTGCTTGACAGGAAACAGTGAGAACTGAAGCGAACTATGACGTCTATAATACAAACAAGCATCTATAGTACAAGGGAGTTACATAGTTAATCTGTTGGTTCAGTTTTGCATGCCATTTTTGGTTCAAACTGGTTTGTTTTCCTGTTTGGGCTGGCCCACACCTCATGGTAAATGGAAGTTTGCATATTGTGTTACCACAAACCAAACCTATCCCAGCTGAGACTAGGATCCTCTGTCCAACAAAAAACCTGCCCATTGTTGTCACGTTTGGTTGCTCCAATGTTGGCAGTCACTGATGCTTGTGGTTGGCTGTGGGAGTTTGGCTTGCTAAGATTGCACCTTGGCCCTGACCACTACACGACTTCCACCAGACAAAATTCCACAGAAGTTTGACAGAAGATAACTTGCATCCATGTTTCTCAATTGCATGTGGTAGTTCTCGTGGTCTTGAGGTGAGTAGTATGGGTGGGGAGGGGGGTGAGTGCTCAAAAATTAAACTGCAATATCATGGCGGCCTCCAAAGAATGGTTGCAACCACTACTTTACAAGGCAGTGGTCATAAACACAAAGATGCAAGCAACATGAAGGCGCTTGCATGTGAGAAGTACTGGCATGTTGGGTGCACCTGGTGATAAGGCCAACAATCCTCACTGTGCCCAAGATTGTTGAAGAGTTTGGCTCACGTTTGTGCTTCTTGTTTGTTGTCATCCTTCATTGTTTCTTTGTTGGAGCTGTTCAAGTTGGATTTGTCAAAGTGTTCAGCTTGCATTTGTGTTTCTTGTTTTTTGTCTTCTCTCATTGTTTCCTTGTTGGAGCTGTTTGAGTTGCATTCTTGTGTAAATGGTGGTGGCAACCTAGGTTATGGTTGCCACCACCACTGAAGTGGAGAGTGCACACACCAAATGCATTCCTTCTCCTGCTCAACCTTGTGAAAGGTTATGAGCCCTGAGTGCATCCCAAGCACTCCCAGACCAAACAAATGCTGCTGATATCCTTGTCGTGGACCCACTGCTGCTGTGCTCGCCGATTTCTGTGAGAAACGGACCGATTTGACTGACTGACCAAGAGGGGCCACGCTAGACCCATCCATTACCACAATGACGACAACGACAACCAAAACTCAAACCACCACCACCCGAAACGTGTTGCATCCGCTCGAGACAGCGCAACGCCGATTTTTTCGACTTGATTTTGACGATTTTTGCCAACTTTCGACCTGCACCATGACTGTCACCATGACCTCGTCTGTTTTGGTCAAGATGCCAATATCCAGCCAACCAGTGACAATTGAGATGCTCAAGGCTGATGGCTCAAACTGGCCAACATTTGTGGACCATTTTCTCAGCATTTTGACCACTGACCAGCTTGAAGACCTGCTTGAACTCAAGTCCTTCAAGGTTTTGGTTGATGCCAATTTTGAGGTCATGTTGCTGGAACAGGAAGAGGAAATGACGGACACGCAGTTCAAGAAACTCATTGAGCTCGACTCAGATGTCAAGTTTGTTGCCAACACAATCTATTGGAATGGTCTGGCGGCTGCTGAACTCAAGAAGTGCATGGCCCACAACAGCTACAAGGCCAAGTCGTGCATCTGGAGCATCATCAAGGTCATTTTGCCGTCTGCTGTCATGTCTGAACTCCTGCCAGTCTTCTTGGATGCCACCTGTGTCGCCAATGTGTGGGTGCTGCTGCGTGCTTGTTTTGACAAGCGTTCCACACAAGCTCATCTCGCCAATGTCAAGGGGTTGTCCACAAAGCCCATGTTGGGTTCTGGTGCTGTGGCAGTTCATGAGCACATTGCTGATTTGCAATGCCATTTTGATGTGATTTGGTGCCATGAACGCGCCAAGTTGTCCTAGCACCTGTGCACCAACTTTGCCAACTCATTCTTGGTCCTCACACTGCTCTCCTCACTGCCGCCCAAGTATTTGCCAACAGTGCTCTCCTTGGGCGAGCGCTATGAGGAAATGGCGATTGTCAAATTGCAGACAATTCTCGAGGGGGCCACTGACCAGCTTGAACACAGCTCTGGGACTGAGACACAGGTGCTTGTTGTGACAAAGTGCAAGGACACGAACGCCTGTCACAACTGTGGCAAGATTGGTCATTATGTGCACTTTTGCCCAAACCGGGACCACCAGCACAAGAGTGGTGCTGAAACTGCGAACTGGTGCAAAAAGAAGGGCGCGAATGTTGTGGCCAAGGACGGCAACGAACATGCAATGGTGCATTTGTCGGTGGACGAGTATGAGTGTTTGATGGCATCTGCCCATGGTGCAGACGCTGCTGGAGTTGTTTTTGGCGCTGCTGAATTTGCCGGATTTGTGCACTACCTGATTGTCGCCCTCTGCCCCGAAATCGTGAGACTTGAACGTCAAAGCCATCAGGGCATGGTGATGCCGCCCAGCATGTCCCTGCCCATCATTCATGTCAATGCATCGAATTATGAAGGACCGGATCCTCACCATCATCATGCACGTGCACTGATGCCTTTGTTGGCACGCACATGTCTTGCACAGAGCCCGAAAGTCGACTCGGCCGCTGGCGTGCACTTTTGCAGCGACAAGTCGCTGTTTGCTACGCTCAACGACATGCGGCCTGGCAAAGGGTTCCTTGTCTCATTGGGTGACCACCATGTGTGCTGTCCTGTTGGTAAGGGCATGATGCGCATCCGCATGCCTTCGGGTAACATTGTTCACCTTGACCCAATCTGGTACATTCCTGGCTTCAAGACGCTTGTCTCAGTCTCTGAGCTGTACGATCGGACTGCTGTGCGAGTCATCTTCGGGGATCGAGACGTCCAGTTTGTGCATTGCGAGACAGGAGATCTGCTCGCCAAGGGCGTGCAGCATGGGGACACGTGGATCGTCCCGGGCGTGTGCAAGAAGGGACCAACCAAGGACACGCGGGTGCTCAACGTTTGGGGTAAGCGACCTGTTGGTGCGCATGTCGCCGATGCGGTCAAGAAGGTGTCGCTCGCCGAGCTGTGGCACGCACGACTCTTTCACGTTGGTCATGATCGCGTTTCGGCCGTGTGTACGCTCGAGCATGGTATCAAGGACGACGTGGGTGTGGCCAAGCTGCTACACGAGTGTATGACGTGTCTTGTGGCCAACGCGCGCAGCCAGCCACATCCGCTGCGCCATTTGCATGCGAATCGACTATTTGGCGTCCTCCACGCTGATTTGGTGTCGATGAAGACGGTCGGCATGGGGGGTGTCAACTACTTTGTGACAGTCACGGACGAGTACTCATGCTGGTGCTTCGTGCTGCTTCTCCGGCGCAAGGGCTACTTTGGACCGCAGTTTCTCGATTTGCTGAAGCACGCCGAGTCGTTCTTTGGCGTGTCTGCGGGCTGGCTGCACAGCGACCATGGTGGCGAGTTCATTGGCAACAGTTTACGCTCGATTCTGCTCTCACGTCGCATGCACTTGTCGACAACATCTCCGAACTCGCCAGAGTCAAACGGGCTTGCCAAGTGGACACAGGGTGTGCTCAAGTCGATGGTGCATGTGGCCATGATGGCTGCCAAAGCACCGGATTCCCTCTGGCCATAGTGTGTGCGCGTGGTGTGCTATGTGTGCAACCATGTGCCGAGTGACTCGCTCAGTGGTCGCTTGCCATACCAGGTTGTTTTTGGCGCATCGCCCAACATGTCGAAGTGCAAGGTGTGGGGCTCACTTGGTGGCACTGTTGTTCCGACGACACAGGTGCGTCTGGGCGTGTCCAGATTTGCTGCAGGTGTGGCAGTGCACATGGTTGGTTATGGAGACAAGTTGCCATGGGTCACGTGCAACGGCTACTGCGTGTGGGACGGACAGAAGGTGTTTGTCATGCACGATGTCAAGTTTGCCAAGCGGCTCTGTATTGCAAAGTCGCGTGTTGTTGAAGGTGCTCCTCGCACATTGCCATCGGCCAAGGTCAAGGTTGGGTCGCCCGTGCAAGTTGATTTGGGGTTGCTGGACGTGCCGTTGACTGTGGTCAATGGTGTTGGTGGCGATGAAGTTGTTGAGGAGGAGATTGGGCGTGGTGTGCGGCGTGAACAAGTTCAAGTGCCTTTGTCAGTCCCTGATCAACTTCCTGCAGTCAACCTGATTGCTGAGCTCCCACTGGCGGGGCCAGTGTTGGAGCGCGAATTTCTACAAGCCAGCGAAATACCCAGTTGGCTGCAGGTGGACCAGGAACCAATGGGGGTCCTTGCGGACGTGGGGGAGCCCAGTCGTCAGGCCGATGCGCCAGAAGTGAGCGATGGGGGTGTTGGTGCTCTTCGACCTGATGCTCAAGCGCCCGTCGCGCGGCAATCGCGCCATTTGCGCGGCCTACAGCCCGAGGTCGCTCGCCGTTTTGATCCTGACGCCATTGCCCGCGTCTGCAGTATGCCCGACGTGGGGGAGGTGGATCCTGAACCTAAAAGGGGCGTCGAACGTGCTGCTGATGCAATTGAAAATGTGCGCGTGTTGCGGTTGAATAGTGATTGCACTGACGCTTCGGCCCCTCTTGTTCGTTCCCTAGCTGGCCCTGGCGTTGACTCAGGCTCGCCCCTGTCCGAAATTGTCGATCTCGATTTGCCGAGACTGTTTCTACGTGCGCACCCGGACTCGGATCTCAGCAAGTTTGTTGAGTCAGCAAGTGCGGTGCTTGCATGCGTTGTCACAGCTCAAGTCAGCGCTCAGGGTGCAGTTTGGGAACCCAAGATGGTTGAGGAAGTGATAGCGCACCCTGACTGGCTTGTGCCGACATTTGACAAGTACAACTCGCTCGTCAAGAATGCGTCACAGGTGCTCATCAACCACCGCCCAGGCGACAAGGTGATGCGCTCCAGTTGGATCTTCAAGTGGAAACTCAGGGCAGATGGAAAGCCTGTGCGTGCCAAGTTGCGACTTGTTGCCAAGGGATACACAGCCATTCTGGGCGTGCATTACACAGACACGTTTGTGCCTGTTGCGTTGTTTAACATGCTGCATCTGATCCTGTCGCTTGCCACATATCTCAAGGTCCAGCCGCTGCAGCTCGGCATCAAGATAGCCTTCCTGTATGGTTACATCAAGGAGCATGTACTCATGGAGCAGCCACCAGGCTTCGTCAACAAGAAGAACTTGGACAAGGTCTGCATGCTCGTCAAGGCGCTGTATGGCACCAAGCAGGCCCTGCGCATGTGGTTCTGCTGTTTGGCCGATTACCTGATTTTGCTTGGATTTGCAGAGTCCAAGTACGACAAGTGCCTGTTCATGCACAAGATGGGCAAGGGCGTGATCTTCATTGGAGTCTATGTCAACGACTTGCCAATTGTTGTGTCAACCAAGGAGCTGCACAAGTGGATTGTCGACAAGTTGAAGTCTGAGTTCAAGGTGCACGACTTGGGCGATACGGCATGGTTACTCAGGTGCAAGATTACGTACAGCAATGACAGGTCGATTTACCTTGACCAGAGCCAGTATGTCAAGTCAATGGGCAAGTGGTTCCAGATCCCCAAAAAGATGCGGCCAGTGATCCCGATGCGACCCAACAACTTCAAGGAGCTGCTTGAGTTGCCCAAGATTGTTGATCCAGTCGTAAAGACCGAGTACCACGCCATTGTCAGGTCGCTGCTCTTTGTGGCGACCAAAACACGGCCAGACGTTGCCGATGTGACTGCAATTCTTGGCCATTTCATGCACGCACCTGGTACGCTACATTTTGAGGCTGCAAAGCAGCTCATTGGGTACCTGTTGGGCACATCGAACCTCAGCATCAAGTTTTTGGGCAAGGATATGAAACTTGACGCGTTTGCTGATGCCGATTGGGCCGAGGATTGTGGCGACCGCAAGTCGACATCAGGTTTTGTGGTATGGGTTGGCAGTAGCCCTGTTGCCTGGCGCTCAAAGAAGCAGACGCTTGTGTGATATGGTGTCGAGTGTGGAACGAGCCTGTCGTACCCAGAGGTACGTTTGGGCGTTTATATACATGGAATGACAAATGGGAATCAACAACAAAACAACGGGTATGCAAAGGAGCCATACGGGTAGCTCTGCTTCACATCATTTCTCCCCCCTCCAGCTAGCGACGACGACACGGTTCCGGATTGAAACGTTTTTGGATTTCGGGTGCTTGTCCAAGCAACCAGCGCGACTTGCGGTTCTCGTTCAGGGAAGCAGGTTCAGGAGCAGCAGTGACATGAACAGGTGGCAGCGCAATCTCGTCATACTCGCCAGTGCCATCATCAGGTTCGTCGCCAGAGTCAGAGGTATCGCTTTCATCAGTGTGATCGTGGCCTTGTGCTGGCGCACCACCCAAAGGTGCCTGTTTTAAGTGGTCAGCGTGAAAGACATCGTGAACACGGTTGGCAACCATACGATCCAGTAGTTCGAGCTGGAAGCTCACAGGCGAGCGTTGTGCAATGACCTTGAACGGTCCGATATACGATGGCTGGAGCTTGGCTGTGACTGGAAGTCCAGCAGTATCGGCGTTCAGAGGTTGCGTGCATTGAGCATGACAAAATCGCCGATTCGTGGTTGCCAAACAGCTGCTTGGTTTCGAGGATTGCATTGCAACATGCGCTGCTGCGAGTCCAAGATGGCGTCATGAATACGGAGAAGATGTGGGGCCAGGTCACTGAACATCAGTGGATCGAGACAAGTGGCCGTAAATGTGGTTGGTGGAAGTCGAGGTAGCGCACCAACAGCTGCTTGGAGTGGCGACATGCCAAGAGCGTGATGACGGGCAGAGTTGTACGTCAACTGCACAATCGGAACCATGTCCTCCCACCGCGTGCTGTCAAGACCGTGCAGCGCTGTTTTCAAGATGCGAGAGAACTCGCGGTTCGTCACTTCGGCCTGGCCATCGCTCTGTGGGCGATAAGCTGTTGTCGGCTTGAGCTTCGTGCCAAGACGTTTCCACAAGTACGTGAAGACCTGGGCACTGAAGAGAACGTCGCGATCGGAGACAATGGACGCGGGAAGCGAAAAGTACTTGACCCACTCCTTGAACAGAATTTCCGCAGCATCCTCGGCCGTGATTGTGTCACGGCATGGCACAAAGACAGCGTACTTGGTGAAACGGTCAACAATGGTGAGGACCTGGTTGTTGCCTGCGCGCGACATCGGGAGCCCCTTGATGAAGTCCATTGACATTTCCGAGAATGGCCCAGTTGGAATGGGAAGCGGCTGCACTTGTTGGGGCGGCTGGTTACGGGTTCGAAACTTGGCACAGGTTGTGCACTTCTTGACTAGCGACTCGACGTCGTGGTAGAGGCCGGGCCAGTAGAGTCCTTGCGCAGCGAGATAGTACGTCCGCGCAATACCATGATGCGCGACGCCAGTATCGTGATGATGTTCAGCGAGAAGTTGCGCACACAAGTCGTCAGCGTCAGGGACAACAAGTCGAAGCTGGCCAAAATGATTCTTGAGGTACAGAAGGCCTTCGAGGTGAATAAAGTTGCGGTGCGTATGCGATGTGTGGGGACCAAGGGGCTGCGCGAGCTGTGTCAAGATGGCTTGGCACCATTCGTCTTGGTCGTAAGCAGCACGAATCCAATCCAAGACCTTGTCAGCCGAAGCATGAGCAGTAATGATTTCCGATAGTTCGACACGCTTGAGGGGCAAGGTCGGCGGCTCCAGGGGATTCGCAGGGTCCGCCACGTAGTCAGGTCGGCGGGAGAGCGCATCAGCGATTGAGTTCTTGGCCCCAGCAATGTGCTTGATCGTAAATGGCATGAACAACTGGATCAGATCCAGAGCGGCACGTTGAGCTCGAGTCAGATCGTGTTTCTTGTTGAGGAAATGCGACAGTGCTTGGTTGTCAGTGAAGACCGTGAATTTGCGACCCTCGACCAGGTACCCATACTCCTTGAGCGAATCGCGAATGGCCAAGAGCTCAAGGCTTGAGTTTGCGCGAATTGAACAACAAGACCTTGCCATTCTGCACCAAAGCAAAGCCGAGACCAAACGAGCTTGCATCGCAATAAATTTCGAACAGCTGGCCTGGGTCAATCGGCGTCAGTGCCACCGCGTCAGCGATCAGCCTCTTGATTTCAGCAAATGCAGCGACTGCTGGCTTAGCCTCGAAGGCATCCCTTGGCGTTCCGTCGGTCAGCAAGTCAGAGAGTGGCGTGACGATGCTCGAGTAGTGGGGAACATGCGCAGAGAGGTACTGGGCCAACCCGAGAAATTGTTGGACATCGTTGCGAGTCTTGAGCAGCGGCCAATCCATAATCGACTTGATTTTCTTCGGGTCCGGGCGGATTTCGCCATGGCAAATGACGTGGCCCAGGAAATGCACATGGTCGTTGGCGTAGGAAGCCTTTTTGGGCGTCGCGTAGAGTCGTTGTTGGTGCAAAGTAGCAAAGACAGCGTCCAAGTGGTTTGTGTGCTCGTCCATCGTGTCGTTGAAGATCACGACGTCATCAAAGTAGAAGGCAATGAACTTGTCGCCCAAGTGGCCAAGAACGGAGCGCATCATACGCGAAAAAGCGGATCCAGCGCCTGAGGGCCCGAATGGCATGACGGTGAACGCAAAGTTGCCAAGCGGGCAGGTGAACGTGGTCCAGACTTGTGAGTCTGGGTGAACGCGCAGTTGGTGGTAGCCGGAAGCAAGGTCAATCGCAGTGAAAATTTTCGCTTTTGCGACGCGAGAGCGCAAGTCGTCGGAATGAGGGATCGGGTACGGATCGACAATCGTGGCTGCATTGATGGTGCGAAAATCGACGCACATGCGCAAGTCGCCGTTCTTCTTCTTGACAAACAGAATTGGTGAAGCGAACAGCGCGTCGCTTGGTTTGATGGCCCCACGCTGCAGGAGCGATGCAATCTCCTTCTTCAGTGCTTCGTGCTCCAATGGCAATAGACGAGGGATGCAAGGCCATGGGTATTCAAAGTTTGGCGCGAGTCGGATCTGGAAATCGAGCGGGCCCTGATCGGGCGGCTGGAAGCCTTTGGGCAAACCGTTCAAGACATCCTTGTACTTGTGCAGGATAGGTTCGATGATTGCGCGGTCGGATGGTGAGAGATGGTTGATGTCAGGTGCAAAGTCGGTGCTTGAGGTGGCAGCTCGAAGCTCGATCGCAAAGACTGGGCCATCAGCGTTGCGCATAGCACGGCGGAAACCTTTCATGGAGACAGCAGCAATGCTGATGCTGCACCCTGGCGTTGTGCCAGGTATCGGACGAGAGTATTGTCGAAGTGTTCGTCTCGCATTTGTGTTTCTTGGTTTTTGTCTTCCCTCATTGTTTCCTTGTTGGAGCTGTTCGAGTTGGATTCTTGTGTAAATGATGGTGGCAACCTAGGTTATGGTTGCCACCACCGCTGAAGTGCAGAGTGCACACACCAAATGCATTCCTCCTCCCGCTCAACCTTGCGAAAGGTTATGAGCCCTGAGCGCATCCCAAGCGCTCACGGACCGAACAAACGCTGCTGATATCCTCGTCGTGGACCCGCTGCTGCTGTGCTCGCCGATTTCTGCGAGAAACGGACCGATTTGACCGACCGACCGAGTGGGGGCCACGCTGGACCCATCCGTCACCATGACGACGATGACGACAACCGAAACTCGAACCACCACCACCCGAAACGTGCTGCATCCGCTCGAGACAGCGCGACGCCGATTTTTTCGACTCGATTTCGACAATTTTTGCCAACTTTCGACCTGCACCATGACCGTCACCATGACCTCGTCTGTTTTGGTCAAGATGCCAATATCCAGCCAACCAGTGACAATTGAGATGCTCAAGGCTGATGGCTCAAACTGGCCAACATTTGTGGACCATTTTCTCAGCATTTTGACCACTGACCAGCTTGAAGACCTGCTTGAACTCAAGTCCTTCAAGGTTTTGGTTGATGCCAATTTTGAGGTCATGTTGCTGGAACAGGAAGAGGAAATGACGGACACGCAGTTCAAGAAACTCATTGAGCTCGACTCGGACGTCAAGTTTGTTGCCGACGCGATCTTTTGGAACAGTCCTGCGGGTGCTGAATGCAAGAAGTGCATGGCCCACAACAGCTACAAGGCCAAGTCGTGCATCCGGAGCATCATCAAGGTTGTTTTGCCGTCTGCCGTTGCGTCCGAACTCCTGCCGGTCTTCTCGGACGCCACCTGTGTCGCCGATGCGTGGGCGCTGCATGTGGTTCTGCCGTTTGGCCGATTACCTGATTTCGCTCGGATTTGCAGAGTCCAAGTACGACAAGTGCCTGTTCATGCACAAGATGGGCAAGGGCGTGATCTTCATTGGAGTCTATGTCGACGACTTGCTGATTGTTGCGTCAACCAAGGGAGCTGCGCAAGGTGGATTGTCGACAAGTTGAAGTTCTGAGGTTCAAGGTGCACGACTTGGGCGATGCGGCATGGTGCTCGGGTGCAAGATTACGTACAGTGACGAAAGGGTCAATTACCTTGACCAGAGCCAGTACGTCAAGTCAATGGGCAAGCGGTTCCAGATCCCCGAAAAGATGCGGCCGGTGATCCCAATGCGACCCAACGACTTCAAGGAGCTGCTTGAGTTGCCCAAGATCATTGATCCAGTTGTAAAGACCGAGTACCTCGCCATTGTCGGGTCGCTGCTCTTTGCGGCGACGAAAACACGGCCGGACATTGCTGCTGCGACTGCAATTCTTGGCCGTTTCATGCATGCACCTGGTACGCTACATCTCGAGGCTGCAAAGCGGCTTGTTGGGTACCTGTTGGGCACGTCGAACCTCGGCATCAAGTTTTTGGGCAAGGATATGAAACTTGACGCGTTTGCTGATGCCGATTGGGCCGAGGATCGTGGCGACCGCAAGTCGACATCGGGTTTTGTGATACGGGTCGGCGACAGCCCTGTCGCCTGGCGCTCGAAGAAGCAGACGCTCGTGGCAAAGTCGACCATGGCTGCTGAGTACGTGTCGGCAAGCTTAGCGGGCGACACAATCCTCACGATACGCGCGCTGCTGGAAGAGCTCGGGGACAAACAAGATGGACCGACGCCGCTCATGGAAGATAACGAGTCGGCGGAGCGTGTTGCCAAGGACGCGCTGCTCTCGTCGAAACACGTTGAGATCCACGCCCACTGGTTGCAGGACCAAGTTGCCAAGAAGACGATTGACCTGCGGCGCATGGACACGGAGAACCAGATTGCCGACATTTTGACCAAGCCGCTTGCTGCTCCTGCGTTCCGCAAGCTTCGTGACATGATTGGAGTTGCGGAAGTGATTGCTCCGCGCGCGTAGGGAATGCTCGCCGTGGGGGAGTGTCGAAGTGTTCGTCTCGCATTTGTGTTTCTTGTTTTTTGTCTTCCCTCATTGTTTCCTTGTTGGAGCTGTTCGAGTTGGATTCTTGTGTAAATGATGGTGGCAACCTAGGTTATGGTTGCCACCACCGCTGAAGTGCAGAGTGCACACACCAAATGCATTCCTCCTCCCGCTCAACCTTGCGAAAAGTATTCGTCGCCGAGTCGGTTTTTCATGACGCCAGTTGTCCAATCAATGTCCGGGTTCATGTTGGCAAGCCAAGTCATGCCCAGGATGGCCTGGAAATCGGCGCCGTTGAGCAGGTAAAAGAATTCGCGCGAGATGAACTTTCCGACTTGCACATCGAGCCAAACGCCCTTGGTCAGAGCATGGGTCTGGCCATCTGCGAGAACGCAGTCGACTTGAACGTCGACAGTCTTGGATTCGCTGGTGCGTTTCAGGATCGACGAGTTGAGAAAGTTGGCACCAGCACCACAATCAATCTTGGCGCGAAGTTGAGCTTGCTGTGGGCCAAGCAAGGCCGTGTGCGAAAATACCGAGCGCGTTCGTGCTGAGCCAAGTGAAATGCGCTGAGGTGTTGCGTCATCAGAGCATTCAGAAACGTCGGTTTCGATCTGCATCAGAGCATTATCGACAACCTTGTACACGCCATCTTCAATGCCAGCAGTTGCAACTTCGACCTTCTTCCCACGCGACTTGATGCGGGTGAGTAGGTCCGCCAGGCAACCGTCATAGCGACCACAGCGAGGGTTACCGCCTTGCGAGAGACACTGCAAGTTGCTGTGCGACGTGGTCATATGGTACAGGCATCCGTACGAGTCGACAATGTTGTTGCAGTCAAAGTTGCTGCTTGGTGTGCGGTCAGACTGCTGGCGCGGTGAACCGAATCGAGTGCGTTGGTTGCCAACGTTCTTGCGGTACGTCGGCTGTGGTTTCAGAGCCGCCAGGTCAATGTCCATGGGGTCGTCCAGCCCCGTCGTGTGGCCAATCGAGTGCGCTTCCAGCAATGCCTGAACGATTTCCTGGCGCGTCAAGTGTTCACGCTTGTCGCCCGCCTTCTGGACCTGGCCAAGAGCGCGGGCCAGTTCTTCGTGGGCTCGAGAGTTAACGCGTCCATGCAATAGGCGGAAGTACTCGGCGTCGGACATGTTGCTGACACGGCTGGCGTGCTCGTCAAATTGTTTCAAGAATTCGAATGGGGGCGTATTGCCCTGCCGCAACCGTTCGAGCGCCTTGTACGAGTCGGTGCCAATCGTCAAGGGCACAAAGTAAGTGCGGAGCGTGTTGATGACCTCAGTCCAGTGCGTTGTCGGAATAGGTTGCGCCGTGCGCCTCCAAAACGCAATCGCCTCGCCAGAAAGTTGGCCAATAACAAATCGGATCTTGTCTTGTTCGGTCCAGCCACAACCGTCGAGGTAGAGTTCGAGCTTGTGCTGGAATGTGTCCAGAGCACCAATGTCACGAGAGCCATCAAACGTCGGCTTGTCCATGGCCCATTGGACCGAGATTGAGTGATCTTGACTGGCGACAGCAGATGCGGCGGCTTCAGCAGCAACACGAGTGGCAGTGGCACCCATGCTCATCCAGATAGACTGCGCTGCCACACTTGCAACGGATTCGTGCGGCTTAGTGAGCGTTCCATCATGCGAGACTTGCCAATAGCTCTTTTCCTTGACAGCATTATTGACAAATGCGACATGGGTATCGTTGGTGGCATCGAGGTGGACCGACGAAATTGAGGTGGTGGCAGTTGTGCCAGACCGTTCGTCAATGAACGCGTCGTATCCAGAGACAGTCGTGCCTGCGTAACGTGGCACAAGAACGAGAAATTGTTGGGAGGAAGAAGAAGCCTTGGGCGGCATTGTTGTGTTGGTACGTGTGCGAATCGAGTATCGAGAGAGATTGTGCCGTGAAGGCGAGAGATTCGTCGTAGATGCAGAGGAAAGCACGAGGGTGTAGTGAAGGTGATGGAGCCGTCAAGGCTTTGAGGTGTGGACTGAGCAGCCGTGCGCGAGGAGTCGTCACGGACAGACACTACCAAAATGATATGGTGTCGAGTGTGGAACGAGCCTGTCATACCCAGAGGTACGTTTGGGCGTTTATATACATGGAATGACAAACGGGAATCAACAACAAAACAACGGGTATGCAAAGGAGCCATATGGGTAGCTCTGATTCACATCATTGTGGCAAAGTCGACCATGGCTGCTGAGTACGTGTTGGCAAGCTTAGTAGGTGACATGTTCCTCACGATGCGCGCACTGCTGGAAGAGCTCAGGTACAAACAGGATAGACTGACGCCACTCATGGAAGATAACGAGGCGGCAGAGCGTGTAGCCAAGGACGCGCTGCTCTCGTCGAAACATGTTGGGATCCATGCGCACTGGTTGCAGGACCAAGTTGCCAAGAAGACAATTGACCTGCAGCGCGTGGACACGGAGAACCAGGTTACTGACATCTTGACCAAGCTGCTTGCTGCTCCTGCATTCCGCAAGCTTCTGTCGAAGTGTTCGTCTCGCATTTGTGTTTCTTGTTTTTTGTCTTCCCTCATTGTTTCCTTGTTGGAGCTGTTCGAGTTGGATTATTGTGTAAATGATGGTGGCTACCTAGGTTATGGTTGCCACCACCGCTGAAGTGCAGAGTGCACACACCAAATGCATTCCTTCTCCCACTCAACCTTGCAAAAGGTTAGGAGCCCTGAGCACATCCCAAGCGCTCACGGACCGAACGAGCACTGCTGATATCCTCATCGTGGACCCGCTGCTGCTGTGCTCGCCGATTTCTGCGAGAATCGGACCGATTTGCCCAACCGACCGAGTGGGGGCCAAGCTGGACCCATCCGTCACCACGACGACGACGACGACAACCAAAACTCGAACCACCACCACCCAAAACG
>GG745375.1:207804-370701 GCA_000151295.1 Allomyces macrogynus ATCC 38327 | reverse complement strand
GGCCTGCCCCAGCAGCTTTGTCTCCAGCAGGACTCAGGGATGGCTGTGCCAACAGCTCTGGCGTCAGTGGTGTTGGGAAACCAGAGTCGGCTTGCTTATTCAGTTCATCAAGGCCTCCACCAGTTGGTGGGGGGATGGCACCACCAGGCTCAATGAACATTGGGGCCTCAGGCGGCCCTGGCGGCGCCATGGGCGCCACCATGACCACCCCACCCGCCTTGGCCACTGCAGCAGGCATGGTTACTGCGACCAGCCCCACCCTTGGGGGCACGACTACCATGGGCTCCATGTTGAGCCAGCACCGCTTGGCGCTCCGCTCAAAATCGACAGTCTACAGCCTCTTGGATGTGGTCAAGCTCATCATCAGCAATGCCCACATGTGCCAGATTTGCGCGGCAGTCAAGGTCAGCAATTGGGGCCCAACTGTATTCTTGGCTGAGGAGAAGGCAGTCCGCTTCTTCAATGGTGTGGGCCACAGCAAGTAGTACAACTCACTTGTCAAGAATGGTACATGGGTGCTTGTCAACTGCCACCCAGGCAACAAGGTGATGCGCTCCAGTTGGATCTTCAAGTGGAAACTTGGGGCAGATGGAAAGCCCATGTGTGCCAAGTTGTGACATGTTGCCAAGGGATACACGGCCATTCCAGGCGTGCACTATTCAGAAACATTTGCGCCAGTTGTGTCATTTGACATGCTGCGTCTGATCCTGTTGCTTGCCGTGTATCTCAAGGTCCGGCTGCTGCAGCTTGACATCAAGATGGCCTTCCTGTATGGTTACATCAAGGAGTACGTGCTCATGGAGCAGCCACCAGGCTTCATCGACAAGAAGAACTCGGACAAGGTCTGCATGCTCATCAAGGCGCTGTATGGCACCAAGCAGGCCCTGCGCATGTGGTTCTGCTGTTTGGCCAATCACCTGATTTTGCTTGGATTCGCAGAGTCCAAGTACGACAAGTGCCTGTTCATGCACAAGACAGGCAAGGGCGTGATCTTCATTGGTGTCTATGTCAACAACTTGCTGATTGTTGCATCAACCAAGGAGCTGTGCAAGTGGATTGTTGAAAAGTTGAAGTCTAAGTTTAAGGTGCACAACTTGGGCAATGCAATGTGGTTGCTTGGGTGCAAGATCACATACAGTGACAACAGGTCGATTTACCTTGACCAGAGCCAGTATGTCAAGTTGATAAGCGAGTGGTTCCAGATCCCCAAAAAGATGTGGCTGGTGATCCTGATGCGACCCAACGACTTCAAGGAGCTGCTCAAGTTGCCCAAGGTCATTGATCTAGTCATAAAGACCGAGTACCTTGCCATTGTTGGGTTGCTGCTGTTTGCCACGACCAAAATGTGCCCAGACATTGCTGCTGCAACTGCAATTCTTGGCCGTTTCATGCACAAACCTGGTACACTACATCTTGAGGCTGCAAAACTGCTCATTGGGTACCTGTTGGGCATGTCAAACCTTGGCATCAAGTGTTGAGTTAACCATTGCGCTAAAACCTGATCAAAGGCAGCAGTGCTGGATTCACCATTCCAACACTCCCCCTGAAGCCAGTATCTGCTGCAACTTCAGTTACCTAGGGTCAGCTAGAGGGGCAAGGATTCTTTTTTCCCCCTCTTTTGGGCTTCAAATGTCAACCATTGCAACTGGGGTTCAATCCCAGGACCTCTGTGCACACAGGGCTCATAACCTGTTGAGTTTACCACTGCACCAAAACCTGATCAAAGGCAGCAGGGCTGGATTCACCATTCCAAATCAAGTTTTTGGGCAAGGACATAAAACTTGATGCATTTGCTGATGCTAATTGGGCTGAGGATCATGGTGACTGCAAGTCGACGTCAGGTTTTGTGGTATGGGTTGGTGGGAGCCCTGTCGCCTGGCACTCAAAGAAGCAGGTGCTTATGGCAAAGTTGACCATGGCCGCTGAGTACATATTGGCAAGCTTAGTGGGCGACATGATCCTCACGATGCGCACACTGCTGGAGGAGCTCAGGTACAAACAGGATGGACTTATGCTGCTCATGGAAGATAACAAGTCGGCGGAGCGCATTGCCAAGGATGCGCTGCACTCGTTGAAGCACGTTGAGATCCACGCACAATGGTTACAGGACCAAGTTGCCAAGAAGACGATTAACCTGCAGTGTGTGGACATGGAGAACCAGATTGTCGACATTTTGACCAAGCCACTTGCTGCTCCTGCATTCCACAAGCTTCACAACATGATTGGAGTTGCAGAAGTGATTGCCTTGCATGCATAGGGAATGCTTGCTGTGGGGGAGTGTCGAAGTGTTTGGCTTGCATTTGTGTTTCTTGTTTGTTCTCTTCCTTCATTGTTTCCTTGTTGGAGCTGTTCGAGTTGGATTCTTGTGTAAATGATGGTGACAACCTAGGTTATTGTTGCCACCACTGCTGAAGTGCAGAGTGCACACACCAAATGCATTCCTTCTCCCGCTCAACCTTGCAAAAACTTTGACGTTCAAGTCTCACGTTTTTGGGGCAGAGGGCAACAATCAGGTAGTGTGCAAATCTGTCAAATTCAGCTGCACCAAAAATGACACCAGCGGCATATGCACTACAGGCAGATGCCATCAAATGCTCATACTTGGCCACTGACAAATGCACCATTGCACGTTCATTGCTGTCCTTGGCCACAACATTCACATTCTTCTTCTTGTGCCAGTTTGTGTTCTTGGTGCTGCCCCTGTGTTGTTGGTCATGGTGCAGGCAAACACATGCATAATGGCCGGTTTTCCAGCAGTTGTAGCACGCATTTGTATCCCTGCGCTTTGTTATGGCGAGTGCCTGCACCTCAGACCCAGAACCACCTGTGAGCTGGTCTGCAGCACTTTTGAGGATCATCTGAAGTTTGACCAGTGACATCTCCTCATACTGCTTGCCCAATGAGAGCATGGTTGGCGAATATTTGGGTGGCAGCAATGAGAGCAAAACAAGCACCAGGAACAAATTGGCAAAGTTGGTGCACAGTTGCACTGATGACTTGGCACACTCATGGCATCAAATCATGTCAAAACGATACTGCAGATTGGCAATGTGCTTGCACACTGCTGCAGCACCAGATCCCAACTTGGGCTTTGTGAACAGCCCCTTGACATTGGCATGGTAGGCTTGCACAGATCATTTGTCAAAATGAGCACACAGCAACACCTACACATCAGCAATGCATGTGGCATCCAAGAGAACCAGCAGAAGTTCCAACACTATGGCAGATAGCAAAACAACCTTGATGATGGTCTGGATGCACAACTTGGCCTTGTAGCTGTTGTGAACCATGCATTTCTTGCATTCAACAGTGGCTGGACTGTTCTAATAGATTTCATTGGCAACAAACTTGACATCTGAGTCGACCTCAATGAGTTTCATGACTTGTGCATCCATCATTTCCTCTTGCTGTTCCAGTGTCACAACCTCAAACTTGGCATCAACCAAAATCTTGTAAGACTTGAGTTCAAGCAGGTCTTCAAGCTGGTTGGCCACCAAAAAGCTGAGAAAACAGTTGGCAAACGTAAGTCAGCTTGAGCCATTGGCCTTGAGCGTCTCAATTGTTGCTGGTTGGCCAGAGATCAACATCTTGACCAAAGCAGATGAGGTCATGGTGACGGCCTTGGTGCAGCTCAAATATTGGCAAAAATCGTCAAAATTGGATCAGGAAAAGCAGTGCAGTGTTGTTGTGAGCAGATGCAACATGTTTCAAGTGGTGGTGGTTTGAGGATCAGTTCTCAACATCATCATGGTCAAAATGGATGGGTCAGCATGGCACCACAGGTTGGTCGGTTAGGTCAGTTTGCTTCACGCCCAAATCGGCAAGCACAGCAGTGGTGAGTCCATGGTGAGGATATCAGCAGCATTTGTTTGGTCCATGAGCGCTTGGGATGTGCTCAGGGCTCATAACCTTTTGCAAGGTTGAGCAGGAGAAGGAATGCATTTGGTGTGTGCACTCTGCATTTTGACAGTGGTGGCAACCATAACTTAGGTTGCCACCATCATTTACACAAGAATCCAACTCAAACAGCTCCAACAAGGAAACAAAGAAGGAAAACGGCAAAGAAAAGACACAAACACAAACTGAGCACTTCAACATCTAGCTCCTTTGCATATTTGTTGTTGTTGTTGTTGTTGTTGTTGATTCCCATTTGTCATTCCATGTATATAAACACCCAAACATACCTCTGGGCACAACAGGCTTGTTCCACACTCACTGTATCACAGTGCTTGACAAAATGACCACCAGGACCATAAACCAGCATCTTGCAGAGGTGCACTGCCATGTCGTTTGGTCACAATTTTGGTTGTGAGTTTGATGATCTTGGCATTCCAAGCCAGGTTCATGGAGTGGATCTTGGCTGGATCAATCTTGCACATCTTGCACATGGCCAGGTCAACAAACGTCTTGAATCTGTGACCAAATGGTGTGTCACAGCTGACTGCCATGAGTTTAGCAACCTACACTTCTTCCACAACAGGCAGTGACATGGGCCCAATGCCATCAATCACAAATCCCATCAATCCCAGCACCACTGGCATCATCCAACCAAACGTGGAGGGTCTCACATGCGCTTTGGCTGATTGTGCAAGCAAGTCACCCAGGATGAGGAGCAGGCCTGAGGGCAAGATCAATTGGTCACTGTAACTTGGCCCCCATTCTTCAACATATTCGTCGTCAGATTTCGCCATGGAGTCCTTGTCCGAGTCACCCAAAGGTGCGCCATCTGAGTCCCAATTTCAGGCAGGACATGGTCATGCATGTAGATGTCCTGCCAGTACCAGTGCATGTGTCATTTTGGTCATCGCCTTAGGCGCTCTCGTCATCATCGCTCGCCCAGCGGTCTGCCTCGGATTTCATCATGGCCGTGAGAAACGCTTTGCTGTGGTTGGTGACAACATGGTGGACAATGGGTGTGGGCCTGCAGGGCGTGGTGACAGTCTCAGTGTGCAGATTGTGGGCGCCAGTGGCAAGTGCTGTCAAGATGCCAATGAGCTTGGTGGAGTCTTGTGCGTCGTGTCGGTGGTGGTTGTTGCTCTTGGCAGCTACTTATCGAATCGACGTGGTCAGGCTGGTCAGGTTGAGGGGGATCGAGGCTTTGGTCTGGGTTGGTCGCAGTTCAGCAAGATGAAGTGTTGTCCAGCTCACTTCCACACCGGTTTCGACGTGGCCTCACATCAATGCAGAGGAAGGCAAGTCTGGCGCTCATCTCTTTCTTGCTCCTTCCTCCTTGTCGGTCCGGCCTCCTCAAATTAGGAAAAAGCAACCTTGGGTGATTATTGACTGATCTGCAGGAGGTGGACAGCAGCGCTCCAGGCCTACTGCTGCACGAACGACCAAACCCGCCGCCCGTCGCCTGCAACCTCCTCCTCCATCACCCCGTGCGACTCGGCGACCCGCACTGCCACACGCGCCTCGTCTCGCGCATTCGCGGCCGTGATAAACGCGGCTTAACTCCACGTCAAGTCGATGGCCGACCGCATCTTTCCCGTCCACCGATCAATTTGCTCGTCCATGCGCCCGCCCTCGCCCATGTGCACGCGCACACGCACGAGGTACCCGTCGCCGCGCTCGAGGAGGCCCTCCAGAATGGCCGCAAACTGCGCGTCGCCCTTATCCACGGTCCCGGGCCCGATTCCGGCCAATGGCGCTGTGGGCAACGCTGCAAAGAACGCAATCGACCGCGAGGTGATGGTCACGAACCCGTCCCGCACAATCCGCACGGCGACGCGGAAATGTAGTTCGGCCATGGCGAGCGTGCACAGGAACCACGGGTTCCCGCCCATAAACTGGTCCTCCTCGTACCGGCCAATCGCCGGCGGCAAATCGGGCCGGAAACGGAGGTTGATGGCAAACACGCGGCGGTGATGCTCAGCAAGTGCTGCCGCCGTGGCCAAGACGCGGTCGTCGTCAACGGCAACCACGCCGTCGGTACGATCGCCACGTGTGTGCAGGGCCGCCAAGATCACGGCCACGTCGAGGTTCGACGATTTGTACCGGTGCCCGCCGACCACGTGCCGCGTCGCGTCAAAGTACCCGCGCGCCGCGTTCCAGTAGTGGTTGATTGTCGGGGTCAAGTCCTCGGCGCGCATGTGGTACCAGTGCGCCCCCAGGAACCCTTGAACGCGGTCCCGTCGACGTTGAACTTGGGTTCGCCGAGCCCCAGCGGGTCTCTTGGCGAGACGGACCGGTTCTTGACAAGCTGAATGGCCGTGTTGAACTCGATATAGTCCCAGAGCGCCTTTTCCATGCGCTGCCCCGTGGCCGGGTCGTGCGTTGTCTCATACTCGTGTACGAGCACGTCCATGACGAGCGCTCCGTCGCGTGTCCAGTAGTACCCTGATCGGCACGCAAACTGGTCAGCGGACTCTTGAGCGATGGGTGAATTTGGGCTGAGCGCGGCACGCACAGTAGTTGGGATCCTTCTTCGACTGTGCAGCGACGACGCAGCCCGTCTTGGTGCTGGGCGGTGAGACATTGGCGAGGAGATAGCGCCACGACGTGGTCCTTTGCGCCGTGACCCATGTCGTGAGCTCGGTGTGATTCCAGCCAGGCGCTGCGGCGTGTGCGGTCGTCGCGTCGAACGCAGCACAGCGACAATAAGCGCCGTAGCCACGGTCCCGGCCAAGATTAAGGCCCGAGTGCGCGCTCCATGTCGCGGCGGGAAGGCCCAACCGTGGTCAGTGCTTGCCGCGCTCATGGCGCTGCTGCCCGTCTTGGAAATCGTTGGAATGGGCGAGAAGTCGTTGCGGGAGCGGTTGGTTGCAGCTTTCGGCGGTGAGAGCGTCAGAGTTGAAACGAAGAGCGTCGGGAGCGGTGGTCGCCGCATGGCAACGCGGCGCGTTGCAGCCACGTGACCCTCGCGCACCCGTCCTGCACCTTTCAGTCGCGTCGCGTCTCTCGGCCTTCAATTTGTCACGACACGCACAAACCTCGACCACCAACACCCCGCAACCTGGTGCAAGATGGTGCTGCCACGGCTTGCTGCAACCTTCGCCATAAACTCGACCTTACACCAGCACTCCCGACCATTAGGGCCGCCTCGAACTGCTGTCGCCTGAAGGTAGCCGCTCATCGCTTCGCCAAACATGTATCTGGCATCGCCCGCTCATCGCGTACACCTACCTACCGAACCTAGGCCTCCGCGTCGACGGTCGCCGCGCCAACGAACTTCGCAAGGTCTCCGCCAAGACGGGCGTGCTCGCACAGGCCGATGGGTCGGCCTACCTGGAAATGGGCAACACCAAGGTGCTCGCCGCCGTGTACGGCCCGCGCGAGGTAATTTGTGCTTTGATCCGGGCACGGGTCCTACTACCGACTTGCTGGACCTGACCGCGGACCCATCCATCGCTGCTAGTGCCGAATGCGGTCGCAAGCGCTCCACGACCGCGCCATCATCAACGTCGAGTTCACGCAGGCCACCTTCTCCCGCATCGAACGTCGGCCAACGCGCAAGTTTGACCGGTACGGCCCGCATGCGGCGCGCACCGACGCCCATTCCATGCGCTGACGACGATCATGCTTCCGCGCGCCAGGAAAAACATGGAAGTCCAGCTGCAGATCCGTGACACGTTCGAGGCCGTCGTCGACACGACCATCTACCCGCGCTCGCAAATTGACATTTACCTCCAAATCATGCAGGCCGACGGTGGTCAGGTCCAGGCATGCATCAATGCTGCAACTTTGGCCCTAATCAATGCCGGTGTGGCGATGCGCGATTATGTCGTTGCGTGCACTGTCGGCAACGTCGACGGCACGCCATTGCTCGGTCCGCACCGTTTCGACGCAGCGTAGGATCCCGAATCCTTGAGCCCGCGCTCACTCCGTTTGTTTCGCTTCTTCAGATTTGAACCACATTGAAGAATCGCAAGGGACACCTGAAATCACACTCGCGACGCTGCCGCGATCTGGCAATGTCGTTTTGATCCAGGTTCGTTTTGCCATCGTGCATGACGCTTCGCCTCAATCAAATCTTCAATTCTTGGCCATTTCCTCTCAACCAACACCAGATGGAGTCGCGGTTACACATGGACAAGCTCGAAAAGACGCTGCAGCTCGCAAACGATGGGTGCGCGCAGATCCACGAACGGCTTGACGAGGTGGTGCGCAAGGAGCTGCGCGACTTGGTTCACAAGGTCGGGCAGCACAGCAACACGGTGCGCGGAGTATCAACAGCGTGAAATACAATACATTTGCCGATTTTGTCCCAGGTCATTCTTTTGTTGGTCTTTCGCCCTGACTCTGGGTGTGCGTCTTTGGACCCAGATTTTGTTTTCGTGCGCCCTCGGTTATCACGACTCCGAGCAATGGCCATTTCGAGCTTGAGAGCACCGATCCACACACTCATTTGAGCATTCCACATTGTTGGGTGCGCGACAAGGAGCAAATCGATTTGGGCTGGGGCGCAATGCACCGGGGTGTATATAACTAGGAACAAAACGGAAAATGACCCCTCATCGCTCTGGGCCGGCACCGCATCGCGAGGAGGCATTGCGAGACGGCGGGCGGCCAAGGCAGCGGGGGAAAGTCCACACAGCAGCGAGCGAGCCGCGGCAAACGCGAATCTAGCGCTTCAGCTGGAGGTTCGAGAGGTCGGCCTGCTGGCTGCTAATCGGGTTGGAGAAGGGGGAGCCGCGCTCCAAAAGCCTAGATGATAAGAATCGGCGATCAGCGACCGGGAGAGGCCAGCGCGCCACGCCGGCGGAGCAGAGTGAGGGTCTACGCACTCGGGCGCCTTGACGAACGGTAGCGCGGGCGAGCCCGACAGCTCCTGCAAGAGCAGCGTGTCGGCGGCACCGACCTCAATCGTGCGAATCGCGTCGTAGTTGGCCTTCTTCCACTCGCCCTCGCTCGTCATGTGGTAACTAATGTAGGCCGTGATCGGGTGGATGGCGTCCTAGACGGGCGACAGGTCGCGTATGGCGAGCGAGCGGGGCGGAAGGGTGCGCGCGCGCGGGGGCGAAACGCAGCGAGCGTCAATTTATCGTATGCGTTGGTCGTCGACAAAAGCGAGCAGCGGCAGCGACACTCACCGGGTCCTTGGTCGTCTCGTAGACCTTGTTCGCCTGCCACAGCAAAAAGGCGCCGAGCGAGCCGACAAACATGTTGCGCCAGAAGGGGCCCGAGAAGGTGTTGGGGTTGCCGAATTGCGCCGGGTCGACGGGCGGCAGGTGGTCGCCGCCGCGCGCGGCGCGCGTCGTCGAGAAGAAGCGGCGCGCGAGGGCGCGGGTCAGCGGGGCGCGCAGCATCGTGGCGGGCGGTCGGATTGCTGGCAGTCGGGGTGCTTGCAGCCGTGGTCGGCAGCCGGTTTGCTTCGATCGCAGCGAGGCCAGCGTTTGCCGCGGAGGGATGCAGCGCTGGAGGGCAGTGGCGTGCCGTCACATGCGTTTCTACCGCAACGCGTCCCGTTCTGTCTCCACTGTCACCCACGGCCACTTTTCGCCTCTTTGATGTTGATCAGCGCAGTCCAGCCCAAAATAAGGACTCTCGCTATTCCAAATACGGCGGGTCGGTAAATCTACAACGTTGGAAAGGCCCTTGAGGCAGGGGGGAGTGGGGGGGAACAGCATTAGAAATGCAGTTGATGTTGAGAGCAGTGCTGAAGTGCATAAAGAGCCTCCAAAGTGTGATTGCCCTGTCATCACAGTGCTGGCTTTCGCCCAAAGCATCACAAATGTTTGCAACAGCCTCTAAAACTGCTCTCACTTCATTACAGAGCATGTGTGGCCTTCTTTGCATCATTGTTTTCTAAATGTGGCAAGGCTCATGTGCAACAACTGGTCATGCACACTGATGCATGCTTGCCAAGGCCAGTGTCCTTACCATGCACAAGCACAATCTGACCAACATCAGAATTGCTGGTGCAAAAGCCAGGCCAGATGACTTGCACGCCTCCCCCACACAGAAATCGTCATGTGGTCTTTTGTTGTTTTCGCTCAGAGGCAGGTCATTGTGTCTGCATGATGTGGAATTCAGCACTTCTGATGTGGAGGTTGTAGGCCTTGATGCAAGCCTCACCCAGCAAATATAAAGCAGCATGCAGCTGCCACTCCAGCTTCTTCTCCATTCTCCCTCTCCAAAGACTTCCATCAAGTCAAGTGTGCTGACCTTGTACATTTAACACCATCATTGTCTTGCCAAAAACCAGCACCAACAAAGCATCAGCTGGTTTGCTCTCTCAATGTGCTCTTCACTGCAGTGAAAACCACAATCATGAAGCATCAGTTTGGCTCTCAACCTTGCTTTGGACTTGCAGCTCACGCCCCTCCCCTTGCTCACACAGACTTAGGTCCCACCATGCACAAGAATGACTAGCACCACTGTCAACTAATGTGGCAGCAAGAAACTTTGGTGTGCTGCCAGTTGCTTCCACTCCCTCAACACTCTTGCAAGTCTCTTCCTGACACTAATTTCATCACACCCATTTCCTCCAAAGTCTCACATCTCCAAGTTTTCCCAAGGTGCTTGGCGACTGTAACAGTAGCATTCTCTTGAGCAGTATGGCCCAGATTGAGGGGAAGTCGGACTTGAAACTATTTGGATTGTGGATGGAGCTTGGTGTGGCACTGTACAAATTATCATTGGTGGAAAGTCATAAGAAACATGATTTTTTGACAATGTGTTCTCTGACTGGCATGCTGTCAGGCCCATTTCACCCGCAAAAATCACAAAATGAGGCGGACACAATTTGCCAGCATCAAGAGGAAAAGAAAGCAGATGGCAGAGGAAGTGTCAGATTGCAAAGCTGCCTCAGTGGGTCATGTGTCTGTGCAGGTCAATTTTTCGCTCACAAAACGTTTTGGAAAGCACGCGCTAAATGAGGATCATGTGTTAGGGC
This sequence comes from Allomyces macrogynus ATCC 38327, assembly GCA_000151295.1. NCBI lineage: Eukaryota > Fungi > Blastocladiomycota > Blastocladiomycetes > Blastocladiales > Blastocladiaceae > Allomyces > Allomyces macrogynus. The sequence goes on along the minus strand of GG745375.1, from coordinate 359,864 downwards.
ATAAGAACGGATTTTTGAATGCATGCCCACTTGCATGTTTGATGCTTGAGCACTCACATTGCTTGCACACCAACCCCAGCTCCATTTTACCAATTGTCCCTGTTACTTTTTGCTCCACTATGGCCTGTGGAGCATTTTGAAATACCACAAGGCCCATATTTGCGCCTGGTTCCCCTGTGAGTCTACACATTGCCATTGAACCCACTGTGATCCTCCAACCCACTGTCACTGCAGTGCACCAACTGCAGCCAATAAGTTGCACAGCCAGCTGCTCACTATGCTGACTGCAGAAGCAGCACCTGCAACCATTCCAACCAACTGAACCTATGGCATCTGCACCATCAACTGGCTCACCAGCACTATGTCCCCACCTGCTGATCACTCCTTCTGCAAATTGCTCAACCTCACTGTGCGCCTCAACAGCATACTGCACGCCAACCGTGTTGATGACATTTTGACCCTCACCAATGATTGCACCAACCATGTGTGTGTTGCCATGCTCTTGGAGCACAACAAGCTGTGACAAATTGTGCTTTGCACATGGGGTAAGGTTGGCTCTTTTGAGGGCCAGGTTGCTCTCCACTGATCAATGAGCCTTACCAGCAATGATTGACCTGAGTGTCGCTTGTTGTGACCAAATACTCAGTGGTCAATGGCAATTCTGAGGCTGTGCTCAAGGAGGCCCTGGCCTGGCTATTGTGTATCTCCAACCAGTGCCAGGTCCATGTGCCTGAGAACCTGTTCCCACGATTCTGCGCCTTTTCTGCATGCTGCCAGTACCATACATTCAGCTAGCACTACTCATTGTGCAGTGTATCATGGATTTGACACCAGTTTGTTGCTAGTCTTTAGAAATTGCAACAATCCTCAACAAATTGTCTGGCCTGATGGCTGTCTTAGGCCCTGCCATGAAACTTGAGCACCTGCCTGACCATCTGCTCCCCATGACCATGGACGTGCATGTGTGGGTCAATAGCGTCAACTTGACCCTTGTCCATGACCCACCCATGACTGTCATCAAGGCCATTCTTGCATGTCCATTTGTGAAACCCAACTGGCATGAGGAACAAGCCCTCCTCAATGCACTTTTGGCGCTGCACACACGCACTGACGCGTTCCACACCCTCTTGTTGCTTGGCCAACTGTTGCTCAAGCAGTTGTGCACTACAGAAATGTCAGCAAGTGGCAGAGATGGCCACCTGTGGACATGTGGTCATGCCTGTCATCCAAGAATCCATTGCACATGGCAAATGCCAGGACAAGCTGTAGTGGCAATCCAGAATGGGTTGCACTGTTGGTGCACAAAGAGGATGTAGCACACTCAGCATTTGAGGAAAAAATGGTGTGGCTCATGGGTCTATTTGCTGGTACATCTGTCACTGTTTTCTGTCTGTTCTCTCTCTCTTCATCGAGTTACAAGTGAAATCGCCAAGTTTAGAGGCGCTCAGTGGTCGTTTACACTGCTGTTGTTGACCATTGCTGCTCTGACCAAGTGTGTGACCAATGTGGAGAAACTTGACATGGCCCAGCTCTAGCTGGTTTGTGCACAGATGTTTCCCTGTCCGTTCTGTCTGCCACTGCTGCCCCACCCTTCTAGTGCCCATGCTGATTGAGTTCTCATTCACATTCAGTCATTGCCAGCAAGGCTGGGAAAATCGGCCCACCCATGGCCATTTTCCCCTGACATGGTATTGTCTGCCATTTCTGTATGTCTTTCTCCTCCCATGTAACGCATTTTGCCAACACGTCACGCTGATAGCCTGCTTGCATTCCTTGTTGCAATCAGAACATTCTCAGTGCTGATAAACTGCACACCAAAATATCAGATGTGCAAGTGCTCAAGTTTATCAACAACATGGTTGAGCAGGACCATGTTTCAGTGTCACTCATGGGCATCTGGCTGCAGGTCAATTCTGATCTGAACTAGATTGCCATGCTGAGCCAAGTTGACATCCAAGAGCAAGTGCTAAAGGTATGGTTTGGTTGTGAGCCTTGCAGGGTTCTGGTGCTCATTTGTGCTCACTGAGTGTTTGTGTCACAGGAAATTCTTGTCTCATGCTTGCTGGGAATCTTGGAGTTTTTGTACAACTTGTTGACATGGTATGGGCTCAAGCAGGACACCAATGCTGTGACGGCCATGTTCATGCCCTGCATTTCAGTGGAGGCAGGTGTGCTCACCATGGTGACAGTGGCCATGGATAGCAAGTGCACCAGTGCAATGCTGAACTTGTTGCAGACCTTTGAGTCATTGACCCTTGGGCGATTAGCTGACCCCACCCGCTCTCGCATCCGTTTTGCTTCTGCAGGCCATCATGGCCACCACCAAGATCACTGACTGTCCCACTGTTGGGTGCAATGTTGACTGTCACTGTGCTCAATTGAACTGCACTGCACTCCTGGTGGGTCCACACTCATCCAACAATTATGGCAGTCGCTCATGAATAATAGACCTTCTTTGAATTGCCAGACTTTATGTGCAAAGGGTTTGCTTTGGATTGAAGATCAGTTTCTCTTGCCAGACATGAAGCAACTTGAGTGTCTGGATGTGGTATTTCACTCGCCACTATCCCTGCTATCCCCAGCATAGATCCGACAGCTGCTTAGCTCGGAGAAGAACGCGCGCGCCCATATCGCAAACATGTCTTTTTTTGAATATCACTTCCAGCTTCACAGTCCCATATACAAGTGATGGCAACCACCACTGAGCCAACACTTGCTGGCACCATACAGGGAGAGGGAGTTTTGAGGCTCAAATAATCATTTCCGCTCTTCTCAGTGCATGCTCTTGCCAGAAGCTGTCGGTTTTGCGGTCGTTTGATGGTTGTCCTGTTGTGGTGCAGCACTGACAGGTGATTAAGCTGAGGTTTAAACTGGGCTGAACCCCCAAGGTGAAGTATCCTTTCAATAAACACAATTGTCACTTCACTGCAGCGAACCCATAGTAGTGCCTTCGCGGTGTGGCACTGAAGTCTGAATGCGTGATGAAGTCTAGGCGAAAAGTCTGGGCCAATCCATTCTTAAAAGCATGCTTGGTTTCTGTCCCTTCTCCTTGCCTCAACTGGGTCACGCCCTTCTCGCATCGACGTTGCTCTCCGTCCTCAATCGTGTTTGCGTCTGCCCTTTGCTCGCAAGACCATGATTTGCCGCTGGAAACTGCAAGCCATCACGAAAAAAACGGAGTTGCAGCACATCGCAGCTCAACTTCAGACGCCAGCCAGATCCTGTCCGACAACGCGGAAATGGAGGGTCAAGTTCACATAAATGTATCTCTTCGATTTTTCGAATCCACGCGGCAATCCTAGCTACAATCAAAAATCAACCCGCTAGCTCGCCCATCACAAAACTTCGCAGCACCTCAGGGCCCGACGAGTCGAAACCGACCATGTCCATCATACCCGGGTCCTTCGGGTCAGCAATCGACCGGTTCGAGGCCTCAAACGCAATCACGGCCAGCTTGGCATCGGCCACGCCAAACTCGGGCGCAGCGCGGTACTGGCGCAGCGCCTTGGCCGGGTGAATGCTGCCATACCACGTCTCGCTATCGGTCAGGACCACAAACGCGTCGTACGACTTGCGCTCCCGCATGGCGTAGACCATGGGCTGCGCGCAGTCAGTGCCGCCAAACGGCATATCGTCACCGCGCTGCTGCACGTCCGACAGCGTGTCGTCCTTGGAGAGCGGGAACGGCGTGAGCGTCGTCGTGAACGCGACCACGTCGCACAGCGGCTCGGTCCGGACCAAAGTCATGGCGAGCGCCGCGGCCGCGTCGCGCGACGTCATGACGGCCGAGTTCATAACGTTCGACCAGCCCATGGACCCGGACACGTCGATCGCCACCAAGTACCGCTTGCCCGTGGGCACAACGGCCTTGAACGACAGGTAGTAGGCCTGCTCGAGCGCATTTACGATGCGCCGGTTCACGGGCCACGACAGCGACCCGCGCGCGCCTCGGCCCGACTGGTAGGTGAGCAGCGTCGTGAGCACGTTGAACGGGTGCATGCGCGCGCGCTTGAGCACGTCCACGCTCGTGACCTGCATGACAATCATGTCGATGCGCGCCTTGTTCTCCTGCTTGTCGTCGTCGAGCAACCCCAGGGCCGACAGCTTGCTCAAGTTGCGAAGCAGCGCCGTGAGCCCGAGGTTCTCGGTGAGCGCGGCCCAGACGGCGGCCGAGTTGAGGAATGCTGTCGGCATGTGCTCGCGCTCGAGCCGGAAGGTGCGAATCGCCTGCACGACCTCGGCCTCCATGGCCGCGGGCACGACCGGCGCGACAAACCTGTTGCCGCTGTCCTTGGAGTGCGCGGCCTTGGCCGACGCGACAAGGTCAGTATAGTCGCGGTCGAGCTGCGACAGGCGCGCCTGCACGCCAAAGTAGTTTTTGATCTTGCCGCAGTCCGGGTCGACATCGACCATTTCGGCGAGCGCCGTCTCGAGCTCGGTGGTCCAGCCGTTGGTGGCGTACTTGAAGACGAGCGAGAGTGCGGGCGACGCCGGCTTGACGTGCGCGCACCGCAAAAGGTCCTTGTGCGTCCAGCCCGACCGGTTCTTGTACTTGGTGATGAGCCGCGCCAGGGCGAGCGCGCCGCGCGGCTGGTTGTACCACTTGGCAATGGCGCGGCGCTGGCCCTTGCCCCAATTCTTGCCCGTGCGCGGCGCGTGGTGCGTAGAAGCCTTGACCGTTTTCTTGGCGGCGGCGACGATGGCCGTGGACGCGGTGGGCTCGGCCTCGGTCATGGTCACGTCCTGCTTCTCCTGCGACTGCTCCTGCTTCTGGTCGGACGCGCCCGAGTTCTCAGCCACGGCCGCGGCCGACGCACCGTTGTCGGTCTTGGCCGCCGGGGCCTCGAGCGGCTTGGGGTCGGCAAACGACTTGACGTACTCGCAGAACATGAAGAGCGCGGTTGGGATGCGGCACATTTCCGGCAGCTTGGCGTAGACCGCGGCCTTGACCTCGTCGTTGCCAAACTTGGCGCAAATGGCCAAGGCAAAGATCAGGTAGTCCTGCTTGGCGGCGCGCCCCGAAATCGAGTAGTCGTAGAGCAGCTGCACCATTTCGAGCCCGTGGCCGTCGTCGAGCAGCTTCACAATCGACTTGGCCGCGTCGAGCGTCAGCTCTTTTGGCGAAGCGTAAAATACACAGCTGTCGCTACCCAGAATGATAAAGCGCTTGAGGTGGGTCATTGGTGTCACCTCAAAAACGTAGCCACCGGCTTTGTTCAGCACTTGGTCGTCGCTCAGCGGGCGCGACTGCGGGACGGTGCCGGTTTCGTCGACGAGCGCGTCCTCGGCCGCGTCGGTGTGGGGCTTCCATTCCGAGCCCATGGTGGCGGCGGCGGAAGGCGGAAGGAGGGGCGTGCGTGCGGTGGAGACGGGTGCGGGGCCGTGCAGCGAGCTTGTGGGCGGTGGCGGCGCGGCGGCAAGTCGAGAGGGGGGTGAGGACAGCGGACTTGCGAGGGGAACAGGCCGGACGGAGCCGCAGCGACGCGCTTTGTAGGACGCGCGGCGGGACCATGTCGATGGGGCACTGGCGTGGTGGGGCGAAGCGTGCGCGTGCGGTGCGTCCTTTGGGCGCAGTGATCGACGGGTGGGCAAGCCAAGCTGTTGGTCGTAGGCTGTGTCGATGTGCGAAACGAAGCCGTCGTCGCGACCGCGTTGCAACCGCGTCACTGTCGCAACCGCGTCACTGCCGCGCGCTGACTCGACCAGGAAAGGGGCCTGCACCACGCCACAGACAGTGCGAGACACAGCTCGCAGCCGCGCAGGTGCAGCTCGTGATCTGCACGTGCACGGCTCGACAACGCGCCGCTCCCACCTCGCGTCTCCACCACCCTGGACCACCGGAAACGTTGAGGCCGGCCATCTGCGCGTCACGTCGCGACGATCACCGGCACCGTCCAGCACCAGCAATCTCGCCTGCCGTCGCGCCGCACCCGTGGCACTCGCTCGCGCCGCACTCGAGCGTCACGCCCCGGACCAGCTTGCACGGCCGACCCGCCCCGCCACCGGCACAACGTCACCGTCAACTCTGCAGCACCAGCCAGCAGCCATCTACCGCCGTCCTGACGTTGCCATCGCTCGTGCCTCGGCCATCCATTGATCGATTTTTCGTCATACCCGCTCGCCAAACCTCATCAACATGGCGTCAGCCACCTGCCCCGTCTATGCCCACTTTTTCGGGTTTGCCGGATCATCGCTCGCCATGATCCTGACCTGTACGCGCGATCCAATCTCGCGCACTCCGCTCCGCGCCCGTGCACGCCGATATTGATGGCCACCCGCGCTTGCTCGCGCGCCCCCGCACACCACCTAGCCGCCGGTGCCGCTTATGGCACGACCAAGGCTGGCGTCAGCATTGCCATGGCCGGCACGTTCCGCCCGGACCTGATCATGAAGAGTTTGATCCCCGTCGTCATGGCCGGTATCGTCGCCGTCTATGGCCTCGTCATTTCCGTCGTCATCTCCGGTAACAGTACGTCTTCGGATGGCTCGTCTCCATTATGATTAAGTCGCTATGTGGCAATCATCGCGATTGCTCGAGGTTGGTTCTGATTGTACAGCATGCACTAATCCACCTCCGCGCCCGGTGCGTACACCCAGTGGCTCCGTCAACCCCATACTCGCTCTTTTCCGGATTCGTGCACCTCGGCGCGGGCCTCTCGGTCGGCATGGCCGGCATGGCCGCGGGCTACGCGATTGGTATTGTCGGCGACGCGGGCGTCAAGGGATTTGCTAACTCATCCAAGCTCTTTGTCGGCATGGTGCTCATGCTCATCTTTGCCGAGGTGCTCGGGCTCTACGGCCTCATTGTCGCCCTCATCCTCAACACCAAGGCCACCAACGAGTGTTGATCTAGCGTTGTGCGCGTGAGTCGTCGGTGTCGATGTGGGTCGAGGAGGAGGCGATGCGCTCGCGCGCCAAGGGGCAGGAGACGTGAATACATGGACGTCTTTCCTAACCAAATACGGCAAAGACTCGTGCGTCCGTAAAATGGGCGCGCATTCGGTTCCGCATGTCGAGCGTGCATGCTGCGGTCCCTCTATTCATGGAACGGCGCAGGTACAACAATGGTTGTAACCGAGAGAGGCAACAGGGACACAGGCAACCGCGCCCAATCACGTAAATAGATGTGCCCAGCCCAGACGTCCGACACGTCTCCGCCACGCGTCTCCGCCACGCATTCCTTCCAAGCCAGTGCGGACTGGCCGCCGCAGCCGAGCCTGTTCTCTCTCTCCCCACGACTCGGCTCGCCATCAACGTCTCGGCGCATTTTCCTGTTCAAGTGTACATTGTGCAGCCCGTGCGGATCAAGTGGCCAATTCGCGCGCTGGCCAGTCGTGACGGCCGTCAATCAACCAGACTGGACAGCTGCTGCCGCCAACTTCATCCAGCGGCACTCAATCCTCGCTCTCGGCAAGCATCATGTCTTTCTTCAAGCGCTTCAACCGCCCGCTCAAGTCGCTCGGAGCAGGCGGCGGGACCCGCGACCTCCCGCCCAGCTCGGGGTCGCCCAACACTGTGGGCATCGCGTCGCCTCTTGCCGACCAGCTCAGCGGTCTGTCGTTGTCGGCTGACTGCACCACGTCAATACCGCGCAGTGCCGGCATCGCTGTTGCGGGCCACGGCGGCCTGACTATGCTCGACGCGCTCGTCTCCGGCATCACGCTCTCGAAAATGGACCGCAAGGCGCCCAAGTCGCGCGGCAAGGAACGTGTCTTCAAGCTGGACCTGCTGCGCCGCCAAGTGCGGTGGGGGTCGAAGCGCAAGCCGCCCGAGCTCACAACCATCAACCTCGACGACCTGTCGGACGTGCGCACGCGCTTGTCCTACACGGTCCCGCCCAACGCTGACCGCGACTTGGTCGATGCCGCCGACCAGCGCGCGCTTTCGATCCACTACACGCGCGGCGGCGAGCACAAGGTTCTCGATTTAGTCTGCTCGTCGACCTATTTGCGCGACGAGTTTGTGCGCATCATTGAAACTATTCGCGCGCACGACCAGACACTCGACGGCCGCGACTACACCATGGTGACCATCAACACGTGGATCCATCGCGCCTGGGTCGCTGCCGACGCCAACGAAAATGGACGCGTTGACTTGAACGAGTGCATTGCCGTCCTGAAGTCATTCAACGTGGCGCTCATCAAGGACGAGATTAAGAACCTGTTCCAAACGCACGATCGCGAACGTCGGGGCTGGTTGCAGTTTGAAGAGTTCTCCAAGCTGTGTCGCGACCTGCGCCGCCCGCCGCGCGACCTCGTCAAGCTGTTTGACGAAATCACGGGTGGGACCGATGGCGATGGCCTCATGAACCGCGACCAGTTCCACGGGTTCCTGCGCAACTTCCAAATGGAGGAGACGCTGACCGACGCCGACATGGACCAAATGTTTTTGCGCCACTCGATCGTGCCAGACGTCTGGGCGGCCGACTCGCACAACGCAGCGCTGCCATCGGCAAGTGGCAGCTCTCTGATGCTCGCGCACCGCGCCCTGGATCTGTCGTCGTTTTACATGTTTTTGCTGTCGCCGCAGAGCGCGGCACGAAAACGGCGACCAGCGCACGCCATGGACCGCCCGCTCGCGCACTACTTCATTTCGTCGAGCCACAACACGTATCTTGAGGGCAACCAACTCAACTCGGACTCGTCGGTGGAGGCCTACGTGCGCGTCTTGCAGCGCGGGTGCCGGTGCGTCGAACTCGACTGCTGGGACGGGCCGCACGACGAGCCCATAATTTACCACGGACACACCGCCACGTCCAAGATTCTCTTCCGCGACGTGATCCAGGCGATCCACAAGTACGCGTTCGTTGCGTCCGACTGGCCCGTGATCCTGTCGCTCGAAATGCACTGCAGCAGTTTCCAGCAGGCCAAGATCGCCTACTATTTGCGCAACATTCTCGGGGACATACTCGTCACGGACCGCGTCGCCGACGGCGAGACGGCGCTGCCGTCGCCGCTGGACCTGCGCCGCAAGGTGCTCATCAAGGGCAAGGGTTACGTGACCGTCGAAACGCCGTCGGACGACTTTGAGACGGCGTCGACAGCGTCGCGGTCTCGGGCGCCGTCCATGTCAGCGCAGTCGTCGTTGCTTGACTACTCGAGCGACGGCACGGCGTCGCCGACACGGCGCGTGTCGCGCATGCCGACCGAGTCGGCGATTCTCGCATCGTCAGCACGCATTGTTGCGGACCCGATTGACGAGTCCGGTTCTGGGTCGCCGGCCACCCCTGCGTCGTCGTCGGCATCGCCGGATTTGTTGGCGCTCGCCGTGTACATGAAGACGGTCAAGTTTGGGTCGTTTGCCGATGCCGACAAGTCAGCCGAGGTCGACCCGTTGGGCTACTTTTTCACAATGTCGTCGTTTTCCGAGTCGGCGAGTTTGAAACTCGCAAGGACCGCCATGGTCCGGTGGCTCGCGTACCATACGATGCGCATTTCGCGTGTCTACCCGGCCGGTACGCGTGTCGGGTCGTCGAATTATAACCCGTTCCCGCACTGGGCGGCCGGGTGCCAGCTTGTTGCGCTGAATTGGCAGACGTTTGGTACGGTTTTGTCAAGTCGGGGCTCTGTTGTGTGGCATCGCGAACTGACTTGATTTCTCGTTCTCGAACTAGACACGGGCATGGCACTGAACACGGCCTTCTTTGAGCAAAACGGCGGCAACGGCTACGTGCTCAAGCCCGAATACATGCTGGACCCTACCGTCGTGCGGCCGCGACCCTTGATTTTGACGATTCGGGTCCGTTCTTTTTGCAGCAACTCACTCTGTTTCATCCCAACACGCAGTCCCATTAACGCTTTCCGCGCTGCTATTGTAGATCATGTCTGCGCAGCATCTCCCGAAACCCAAAGACAAGAGCAAGGGCGAGGTGATTGACCCGTTTGTCGAGTTTGAGCTGTTTGATATCCCCGCACCGGCAACACCGCACGCTCCCGCATCGGCATCGCTCCCAAACGACTGGGACCACGACGCGATTGACGAGCCAACTTTCAAGTACAAGACCAAGCACGTCACGGATAATGGCTGGTGCGTTTGCTGCGTGTGCTGCGCGTGATTCGTTCGAGGCGCGTTTTACTCCCATTCTAACCGCCGCGACAATCGATTGTAGGAACCCGTCGTGGAACGAAATGACGGCGGTGCGTGTCTACAACCCAACGCTCGCGATTGTGCGCTTTTCGGTCCACGACCACGACCTGAGCGGGCAAGATCTCGTCGGGTCGTGGGCGGCACCGGTCGCAGCGCTCAATGCTGGGTACCGGTTCCTCTACCTCCGCAACTGGAAGGGCAAGCAGAGTACCGACGCGTGCTTGCTCGTGTGGATCGGGATTCACCAAGAGTGAAGATGGCCGCGTGAGGATATTTTACACCGTTTCTTCCTTTCTCGGCCAAATTCAGGCGGCCAGCGACGTTTTTGATTCGATACAGAAATACATAAATAGCATTCCCTCGTTCATGGCTCGTTCATGGCGGTCGTTTGACGACAGATCGCAGCGCGTTTGCGCCCACGGCTCGCGGTGTGGTCGAGGAAGAGGAGTCGCATGCCAACGCGCCACGTGACCAAACATGACACACCGCTGTGTCGTTCCACCCCGCTCTCTCCACACTCGAGCACATTCGATCAGAACCGGCACGGACTGGATTGCATCGAGACCGGAACTTGCTGCAGCCGCGGCCCTGATCCTCGCCGCGCACGACCGGACCGGACCCGCCCCAACCCGACCGACCGACCACCATGAGCTCCGACGGCGACCGCGACGTGACGCGCCTCTATCGCGTGCACAAGACCATTTTCCAAATGATGGTCGACCGCGGCTACGTCGTGCAAGAGGACCTGCTTAACATGACGCTCGACGACTTCCGCGCACGGCACGCACCAAGCGGCTCGGTCCAGTGGGTGTTCTTTGGGGCACATCAATCACCGACGTGACCCCGCACTGCTGACGATGGATGCGCGCGAGAGTGTAGGCGCGACAGCTCCTTGACGCGCATCTTCCTGCACCGAGATTCGCAAGAGCCGATCATGGTGGCCTTTTTTGCGGGCGAGGAGAAGAAGAAGATTGGTGTCGCGCCAATTCGCGTGTACGTGCTAGTCACGTTCGACTCGCCTCGCAATGAGAACGAACCCGGATCCTCACGTCTGGCTTTGCTTCGTGGAATGTAGGTTCTGCGAGCAGATTGTGAGCAACCAGATTACGCGTGGTATCATTGTCCACCAGCAACCGCTGTCCCCGCAAGCCGTCAAGGTACCGCGTTTGCGTCATCTCGATCGACCCGAAATGAGCGTCCGGCTCTCTTGTCACTCGCTTTTTCCGCTGACTTTTCGTCCCCCGACTCCCCTTCCCTCAGACGATCCAAAACGTGTCGGAAAAGTACCGCCTCGAGGCATTCGAAGAGGCCGAGCTCATTGTCAACATCACGCACCACACGCTCGTGCCAAAGCACGAGGTGCTCTCGCCCGAGGACAAGAAGAACCTGCTGGAACGCTAGTACGTTCCCGCGCGTCGGTCGATCACCAATGGCCGCGGAACGAGCAGACACTGACGCTTTCTGATTGGACCCGTTTCTAGCCGCTTGAAGGAGACGCAGCTGCCGCGCATCACCATGGGCGACCCGGTCGCACGGTACTTTGGCCTGCGTCGCGGCGAGGTCGTCAAGATTATCCGGAAATCGGAGACGGCCGGTCGCTACGTGACCTACCGCTTGTGCTTCTAAAGCGGGTCGCGGATGGGGATGTGGTGGGAGAGTGGGGTGGGCGGGCGTGCGATGGATAGCGGGCAAGCATGATCATTTACTTTTTTTTTGGGTGCCTGTCCTTTTCGATCTTTTGGTGCTCGCAAAACACCGGGCTCGCGTCGTCGTGCACTCAAGTCGGGACCGGATGTTGCGGATATGTGAGCCTGCGCACGATCGATTACGATCGTGACAGCGTTTTCGAAGACAAGACGTGGCAAAATCGTGAGGGCAACAGGAGGTCGGAGCACAACGTTGCACGTGACGTCACGCTACTGGGCAACGCTGCATAAAGTGCGGTCGCTCTGCGCGCGTCCCCGCCTCGTCCCTTTCTCCCTCCACCTCTCGACCCCCGCCCGCCGTTTGGATCTTGTCCAAACAGCACCCAAGTCCGCGCAAAGACCCGCCCCGCCCCCCTGCATGTCCGGCATCCAGAACCTCACTACGTTCGATCCTTTTGCGGATACGGGCGACAACGACACCACCAAGACCCAGTCCTACATCCGTACGTGTCAGCCTCGGCCTCGAACCGCGATGCGGTCGCGCCGCGTCGCTCCGCGTCGCTCGCCCATGTTAGCGTCTGTCCGTCCCGCCGCGATATGATGAAAACCATATCTGTTGTAGTGAAGTCCCTGGGGGCGCGCGGCTTTGGTCGCGCGCCTTTGAATTGCCCGCGGCGACCGTCCGTCTTGGGCCCGCTGTCGGGTACAGGGCTCCAGGATCACCTTTTAATTGTCATAGTTACACTGATTCGCGGTTTGCGGCACGGCAAACGCAACTGGGCGGCGGGCACGCGTGCGCGCGCTCACTCGATCATCGCGCGGCGCGTCGCGAGTGCTTTGAATAACCGACACCTCGCCCCTTCCCCTTGTCTCGGCACCGATGACCGAACATAGACATTCGCATTCAGCAGCGCAATGGCCGCAAGACGCTGACGACGGTGCAGGGCTTGCCCGCCGAGATTGACCAGAAGAAGCTGCTCAAGGCCTTCAAGAAGGACTTTGCCTGCAACGGCACACTCGTGCAGGACGAGGAGCTCGGCGAGGTCATTCAACTGCAGGGCGACCAGCGCACCAAGGTCGGCACGTTCCTCGTCGAGGAGGGCATTGCCCGCAAGGACCAGGTCAAGATCCATGGGTTCTAAGTGGTTGCCCGTCCTCGCGTCGGTGGTCGCGCGCAAGTCGACATTGGCTCGTTGCGCTCGGTCGCGCGCCTGCTAAACAACCAAGAGTCTCTATACCGTGTCCGTCGCGATGGCTGGTCGGTCGGTCGGTCGCTGGCCGCTCCGGCTCCGCGCCGTGCCGTGCAGCGCTGCGCCGTGAGAGGCGGCTTGCGCGACGCATGCTGTGATCTTTTTTTTCTTCCTGGTCGTTTGCTCGCGCCTCCGTGACCCGGATTGATGTAAACGCCTCTTGATCGCGATCAAACCCGTTTTATTACCTCAACTTGTACATAAAGATTTTCTCTCTTCATGCGTTTCGTGCTTGTTCGTGGTTGCCGTGTCGGTCGTCAGTTTGTCGGAGCCTAACGTCAGGGCAGTTCGTCCACCTGCCTTAAAGAGATCGCAAACGGGCATCCGTTCGCCTGCAACCTCCCACACGGTCATCGCCACCTACTGCGCGACGGACTCGGGGGTGCCAGGTGATGCCAGACAGGAAGGAAGACTTCCGCACGGCCTCGAAACGCAAAGAAATGATCAGAAGCAACGATTTGATATTGGCAAAGTCTTCTCAAAAGTCCAATCCTCCTCTCCACGATAATTCCCCTGCTCTCAAGTCGACAGAACGTCCCCTTGGCCCAACTCAGTACTTTCCGTCGCCATTGCCCGCGTAGTCCCCTCCAACCCCTTCGTCGTCGGAGCGGGCGATCCGGCACCGTTCACCTGATCGCGGTCCACGAGCTGCACAACCAGCACCAGCTCTTCAAACGCCTCGCTGTCGCCGTCAGAGATCCGCGCCAGACAGTCCTCCAAGAACACGACCGGTGTGAGCCCCACGAGCCGCACCATCACGTCGCGCACCTGCAATGCCGGCGCGGTCGCAATACGTTGCCGTGCGGCACGCACTTGACCCAACTGATCCGGCGCCAACGTGCGGAACTTGAGCACCAGAATCGTGCGCGTCAATGCGAGTAGCAACGAGTTCTTGCCCTCGGGCGCGCACAAGACCAAGTCGCGGTGCCGCAAAAACACGCCGCGCCCACCGTCGGCCGAGTCGAGGTCGGCGCCCGCACTGCCTGGCCCACGGTTCTCAACCACGGAATTGACGGCCGCCGCGGGCAGAGCCGCACTGCTCCCACCGTCCACGGCAAGAGCTGTCAGAGCGGTCGGCAAGTTCGGGCGGCCCGTGGCTCGACCAACGGCAGTGCCCGACATGTCTGCGAGCGACAGCGACGCCGTCGACGGGTTGGCCGTGAGCGGTTGCGGCCCAACGCGCGAGAGACGGCTCGTCGACACGCCGGGCGCGTCGGAAACCGACGACGGGCGCGCGCCGCCTCGGTGGTGCCGGTGATACTTGAAAATCTTCTGGTAGCACTCGATCGCGACCACGAGTGCCTGCTTGCCCTGGTTGGTCACAAACACAGCCGCATCCTGCCCTGCTGCGCCCGGATCTGCCGCCAAATTCGCGGAAGCGAGCGGATCCTGTGCGGAACTGCCACCATGAAGAGACGCGAGGGCCAGATGCGCGACTTGCGCGTACGAGTCGCACGTCAACGCGTGCAGCGGACCATAGAGCCGTTCACGCAATGTCTTGGCCGCACCCGCATGCTTGCGCGCCGCATCCATGTCGCCACGTACATGCAGGCACGCCGCGAGCAGAGCGTGCGCGTGTGCACATGCCTTTTCGCACGCCACGTCGCCGTCGGCCGCAAGCGCCGAGAACAGGGTCAGCGCCTCGGTCAACTGCCGCGCAGCCTCCTCCCCGCGACGCACATCCAAGAGCATGTGCCCGGCCTTGAGCAGGTGCCGCGCCGTGACCAAATGCGTCTTGCCGAGAACGCGATAACACGTCCGCATGGCCAGAGCGTGCTGATCGAGCGCGCGCGCGGTCGCGTGCACCTTGTAGAGCAGATGCACCAGACGCCCATGCACATCAATGATGAGCGGATGGTCGGACCCCCAGTGGAACGCAATGACGTCGAGCGCGAGCTGCAAAAAGTCGGCGGCGCGCGGCCTGCCCACGAGCGTCTCGTTGGACTCGTTGGGCGGAATCGGCAGCGACTCGTCAGACTCGGCAGGCATCGGCGCTTGGTCCTTGCCCTTGGTCTTGTCCTTGCTCTGGCTGCAGCGCAAATGCTCTTGCATGAACGCCGTCTCGCAGAGGTTGAGGTAGACGAGCGCGACACCCGCCTGGTTCTTGGACGCCAGGTTGAGCGCGGCCTGGCCGTACGTCGCGGCCTCGTGGTACCGGCCCACGGCGTTGTAGTGTGCCACGAGCTGGTTGAACTTGGCCACCGTCATGTCATTGACCGCCAGCTTGGACCGCGGGCCGAGCGTGCTCAGGTGCCGCGCAATCTCGTACGTGTAACGTTCTTCGTCGAGCGTCAGCTGAGCGAGCCCCGTTGCCGCTGGCACGAGCGGTTTGACCTTGACGTGGAAATCGACAAAGTCGCCCGTGCTCAGCGGTTCGGCCGCGGTAAAGTCGAAGGTTGTCGAGTCGATCAGGCTCACGCCGCACTGTACTCCCCCGGGCCCATTGCGTTGCGTGAGCGGTCGCCAATCGAAAAATGAAGGGAGGGAAGGGCGACGTACATGATACTGCAGACTCAAGAACAGAGCGGAGCGCTGGAGAGCCCGAAACACGTCGAGGCTCATGACAAAGTTGAACTTGCGTTGGATCGTCGGTTTGATCATCTCCTCCCACAGCTAGATGCGGTACGCGAAGTGTGATGAGTAAAGAGTCGTGAAACAACGTATTCTTTCCTCAAGTACCTTCTCGTCGCCACTGAGAACCTGGTTGAACAGTTCCACCGTGATCCGCACATGTTCGTGGTCGACCTTGGTCGCCTCGATCCGGCGGAAATCCAGCGTCGCGCGGCGCATAATGTGACACCACACGACCTTGACTGCGCGCGCGACCATTTCAATCAAGCACAGCTCCTTGACGTACGGCAGCTTCGTGTACTTGGTCAGCAGGCCGAGATACCGCACGTTGATGCCAGCGCGGTGCATGGCCGCTGAGAGCCCGCGTGCATCGTAGGGCAACAGCTGCAGTGCATCGAGCCGCTTGACAAACTGCGGAATGTGGTTCTCGCGCAAGTACCGCGCCGCGTAGACGGCATCGAGATCGTCAGCCGCCGTCGCGTCGTCGACGGCGTTCCCGGCTGCGGCCGCGCGGAAGGCGTCTGACGACAGGGCGTGTTTGTACTGCGCCAAGTACTCGGGCCGAAGCCGCCGCATCGAGTCGACGCGTGGGCGGTCCTGCTTGGGCTGGTCGACGGGGAACAGCTCGTGCAGGTTGAGCGCATAGTAGTGGTCGTACTGGCGGCAATAGTGAACAGTGACGGTTGCGGTACCCCGCACTTGCACGGCACGCGGCTCCTCGTCATGGCTCGCGACCAGTACCGCGTGCTCCTTCAAGTTGAGCGGCGCGCACGACTCGCTCAGCTTTTCGAGCGCCGTCACGTCGACGAGAGGCTTGATGTCGTTGGCGAGGTCGAGAACGAGCGTCAAGTGGTTGTCGAGCGGCATAAGAGCATAGCACACGAGCCGGAACCCCTTGTAATCAAGAATGCACATGAGCGGCGTGTGCAAGTCGCTGTCGACGTGGTTGACGGTGTTGATTGCGAGCAGCTCGTGCGCGGCCTTGCGGATCGCCGCTTCCTGCTCAACGTCGTCTGGATAGGCGAGGAAAAGAATATCTTGTCAGATCACAGACCCAACAGCCGGACTGGAAAGTCGTGAGCGTACCGTGATTAGGGTTATTCCCAACCAGTTCAAAGACCAGGTGCCCCTTGATCCACGTCTCGGACTCGGCGGGGTCGTCTGCGGGCCGCGCGCCGGTCTTGTGGTAATCGTCGATAATCTGTCGCCCCAGCGCCTCAGCAACCTCGCGGAATTGGCCAATGAGTTCGCACATGCGCACGTCCTTTTGCACCTGCGCGGCCGTCGAATCGCATGGCTGTGTGACGAGCCGCTGGTACATGTCGTTCCATGGCTCGTGCTCGGAGAGCTGTCGGAGCGCTGGCGACAGGGGACGGATCGCGCGGCCCGATTTGAATTCGTGCCTATGGAGATCAAATGAGAGACGATTGAGGATGTGCCGAGCAAGAGTATTGCGCGACAACGTACTGTGAGCGACTCAGCTCGTTCAGTTCTGCGGCCGACAGAACCTCCTCGTTGCAAATCGACTGCGATCAAAGAACCACCCATGGTGAGTCGCTTGCTCCAAAAAGTTGCTCCTTCACAGACGGAGCGTACCAAGGCCTGCAAATGCTGGGGGACGCTTTCGAGCACGACATTCTTTTGCGGCGCGACGATCGGGTATTGGGCCGCGGCCGCCATGCTCGGGTCCATGACCGACTGGTCCTCGAGCTCGACAGCGGGCAGGGCATCGATCGGCTTGGGCGGGCGCGACGAGCCCGTGACCGACTGGATCAGGTGAATCCACTCTTCGCGCTCCTTGCGGTGCGCCGTCGCAAACGCGTACTGGAAGTAATGTGCGGTGCGTTAGCACTTTTTGCGACGCGCTCCATTTCCGGCACTGAACAGTCGGACCTTGCGGCCATGGTGCACGATCACAAACGGGAACAGCTGCCCGCGGTCGAGGATACCGCGGCGCACGGGTTCGAGCGGCACCTCAATCTCAATCGCCGACAGGGTCAGGGCCGTGCGCGGCTGGGCCGTTGCGGCGTGATCGCGCTGGTGGTAAATCGCGAGAACCGGGTAGGCGGTGCCGTGGGCCGCGGGCTCGGGCTGCATGAGCTTGAACCACCGCAATTGCCACGGGCGATAGAACGGGCCGCGCTTGTACATCCACCCTTGGCGCAGGACGCGGACGCGCGTCGGTGCTACTGCCGCGGCGAGCGGCGAGTTGCCGAGGCCGGACATGACGGGCCCCGTCGGAGCGCCCACGGAGGACGCTACCGCCGACATTGAGGGTAGGTTATTGGGGAGATGAAGCCAGCGGCAGTGGTCACGTTGGAGTTTGGATTGAGTGAAAGGGTCGTGGGGGCCAGTGATGGTCGATGGATTAGGCCAGAGTGGCGATAGACACGCTCGTCGACCAGACACGATTTGGATCGACAAGGCAGGGACTAGTTTGCAGCAAGTTGCGGCGAGTTGTTGGGATGTGGGGAGGGAGAGGAAGCGCGGTTGCGCTCAGCGGGGTCGACGAAGACAGTTGGCGCGAGATGGTGCTGCGAAGCGTCGTGTCGCGCCTCGCACCAATCAGAACGGTGTGCTGATTGGTGAAGCGCACCGTGCCGCTGAACAGACGGTAGATCGCACCCGCCGTGTTTGCAAATACCGACTTGCAATCATTGATGCACGACGCTGCGTCATGTATTCCTTGCCCGCACGGACCAAGACACGTTCAATCTACATCAAAAACACTCGATCTGGCCGCTCACCGGCCCTCGACCTCGGAAACTAATCACTCTAATGCTTGCCGGCCACGTCCTCCAAGTTGGCGACCGTCGCGTCGCCGAACACGGCCGACTTCTGTGCGTTGGTCGAGTACTGCTCGGTCATGATAAACTCCTCGTTCCACGTCCCAAAGTACGTCCACAGCGCGCCCGTCGACTTCATGCGTGCGACGGCCGGCAGCGGCCCGTTCTCAGCGAGCGCAATCAGCTTGCTGGCACCCGTCACATCCTTGAGCCGGTAAAAATCAATCGCAAAAGGATCGTAGTCGCGCGCGGCCGGGTATCGGTCGACCGAGACGACATCCACTTTGCCCGTGCCTGGGAACCACGCCGACGACGGCGACCCGGCAAAGTTGTGCACCCACAGCACGTTGTGCACGCCCGCCTTGGCAAACTCGGCCTGCACCAGGTTCCACAACTTGAGATACGCGCTCGCGCCCTTGGCACCCCACCAGAACCACGCGCCGTCGGGCTCGTGCAGCGGGCGGAACAGGATCGGAATGCCTTTGTCCTGCAGCATGCGGAACTTGCCAGCGATCATGGCCAAGTCGGCCACGACCTTTTGGTTCTCCCACGTGCCGGGAGTCGCGGCCTTGGTCGCGTCAAAGTTCGTCTCCTTGGTGTAGAAGTGGCCGTCAGGCGTGTTCCAGTGTAGCTGCACGGAGGCAATCCCACCGCGCTGGTGCCACTGCACGATGCGGTTGAGCACGCCATCGTCAAACGCGTTCGGGCCGGTAAAGAACATCAAATCGAACAGGCGCAAGGCCGGCGTCTTACCCGTGAGTGACTTGACGTAGTTGACTTCCTGGTCGCGGTTCTTGCCCGTGTTGGCTGACTCGGCCTGGCCCGAAATGACCTTGTGCCCAAACTGCGACTGCAAAAACGAATAGAGGCGCTTGGTCTCGGCCGTGGCCTGCGCATCAATTGGAGCGCTCGCAATCGCAAACGGCTTCTTGATCACGTCGGCCGACGGGCACCGGCCGCACGACTTGTGGCAGTAGGGTGCCATCCAGGCCTCGTTGCACTTGCCCCACGCGACTTGCTGAGCGCACGTACTCGTCGCGTCGGGCGGCGAGTCCGTGCACCAGCTCATATCGACCGGCGCGGGAGCGGGTGATGGGGCCGGCGCAGGGTTGGGCGTTGGGTTGCCGCCGCTGCCGCACCGACCGCACGACTTGTCACAGAAGCCGGCCATCCAGGCCTCGTTGCACTTGCCCCACGCAACCTGCTGTGCGCAAGAGTACTTGGTGTCGAGCGCCTTGTCGGTGCACGACGAAGTACACCGCCCGCACGATTGGTTGCAGAACCCGGCCATCCACGACTCGTTGCACTTGCCCCAGGCCACTTGCTGCGTGCACGAGTACTTGGGGTCGGGCGAAACGTCGGTGCACGCGGCCGAGCCCGATGCGCGCGGGACGAGCGGCGATGCCGCCGCCAACATGGGCGCGATGCCGGCGACAAACCAACTGGCGACCGCCAAGAGCGGGAGGAGAGCGGCTCGCATGGTGGTGGAGAAGCGAGAGACGTCTATTTGCGCGACGATGGGAGCGGTGGTTGAGCAATCGAAGCGGCTGAAGGCGGTCGTTGGTGATCAAGGCGCAAGGCGTCGGTTCCCTTTTATGTGAACGTCCCCCAAGAACGAGCAAGAGCGGGGCGACCCACCGACCAAATCGCACGAGGTGCGTGGTCATTTCGCCGGTGCGGATCTTCATGAACAAAACGCTACAGGCCCTATCCCACGCACTGTCGAGGGGTTTTCAGAGCGCGCGCGAGGAGGAGAGCGCGCTGATGTCGCCGCCCTCGGCCAAACGTACACCAGGGTTCTCGATTCATGGTTCGCCCAGGGACGTCCGAGATTGATGCAACCCATTTATTTGGAGCGCGTGCACAACCGACTGTATGGTCTCACAGCTGAGCTGACGTTCCGACACAAACCAGAAGCGGCGCGCGCGCGAGCAGGACCCTGAAGGTATACGAATATTAACCTCATGCGTTAGCGCGGCGTCGCGTTGGCTGACCACACGAAAGCGAAAGACAGTCGTGACCGCCTACGAAGTTGGCCATAGTTCATCGAGCCCACCTGCAGTTGCAGTGCGATTTTGACCGTGTTGGTCTGCGTGAACCGGTCGCGGAAAGGCGCAGAGAACCGAGATCAGCTTTGGCACTCGCGGTGCCAAGTATTTCTTGCAATCGCTTCCGCACCAGCGCCGGCAGCACCAGCATGGCGGCAGCACGACCACGACCGCCATGTCGGCAGCATGTGAAGTTCACGAGGCGCCGGTCGCCAAAGCGCGCCCGACTCCCTGCCGGCCAACAACCGCAAGCGACCGTGCCCATCGTCGAGTTCGAGTTTCTGCCACTGTTCCGACAACCGAAGCCATCCAACTTGCTGCAAAATATCGACCAACGCTCAGCAATTCTGTGGACCCGCTCGCGATTCCGAATCACGCCCGCACGGCACCATCACGACGAGCATGCAGGCCAACTCAGCGTCACCAACTGTCATCAGCGCCGGCCGCAGCGGCAACGGCCAATCTGCGCCACTTCCGCGCGAGCTCGCCACGCTGGATGCCGACCTGCGCGCCATTCTCGACAGCAGACCACCAGCGTCGGCATCGCGCGTACAATCCGTGACCAAGCAGGCCGTGCTGCACGCGCGTGGACATGCCCCGGCGATTGCGCAGCTGGTCGCACGTTTTATTCGCAAGTGTTCGCCGCCGTTCAAGCTGTCGGGCCTCTACATTGTTGACTCGATTTGCCGCGCCTCGCTGAAACCCGGCGACCACGGCGTGACCGGCGATATCGATCCCTATGGGCCAATTTTCGAGCCGCTTCTACCGGCGCTCACTACCGAGATTCAAAAATGCTCGGATGTGGAGCGGGTTCGTCACTTTTCCTTAGCGTTTGACCGGCACCATGGGCCCTTGACTTTTGATCCTTATGGGTGGCGAAGACTCGAGCTCATGAGAAGATGTCACTCTCGCGCTCAATACACGCCCGATTTTCTGACAATCATGCCCTAAAATATGTAATTGCTTCGGCTTTCATTCCCATTTGTTCAGGAAAAAATCAAACGGCTTATCAAGATTTGGCGCAGCACGGGCGTCTTCCGCTCCGACTTCCTCGACAAGGCCGAGGAAAAGTGGGTCCGCCGAGAACCGAACCGACCCTCGTCTCATGGAGGCGCGTGCGATACAACCTCATTTCGAATCCCTTCACGTTGAACTTACGTGTCCGTTTTTTCTTCGCCCTGTTCAGCAAATGCGTCCGGAATGCCGCCTGCGTCGATGGCCTCGACCTATGCGCCCAGTGCCCCTACCTTCGACGCGACCTCGATTATCCAGTCGCTCTCCTTGCTCACGTCGCAATCCACCGCGCCAACGGCCCCTGTGCTGCCCACACCCATGACGATTCCAATGCCCGGGGTGCCGACGATCTCTCTACCAGGCGCGCCCGCACTCCCGCCGCAGCACCTCGCCACAATGCTTGCTTCGCTCGGTGCCGCCCCCGCGAACGCCGCGCAATTAGCGCTGGCTGCCACTGTCATGGGCTTCCCCGCGCCGCCACCCCTTCCCCCAGCGCCCGCGCCGTCACTTTCCGCACCTCCAGTCCTCCCGCCATCGCTCGCCGACGACCCGGCGTTCAACCCGTCGTCGTCGAAAACCGCACGCTCGCAGCCGTTTGAGTACCGCGAGCCCGAGCGCGACTTGATTGCCGCAAACTGGACGCAAACACCCGTGACCAAGTCGACGGGGCCGTGGGTGCAGGTCGAGGGCGGGTGTGGGCCGACGCAGGTCAAGGGTACGGGTAGGTTCGCAACGTATCCATGATGGGAGCGATTTGGCTGACC
This sequence comes from Allomyces macrogynus ATCC 38327, assembly GCA_000151295.1. Classification (NCBI taxonomy): domain Eukaryota; kingdom Fungi; phylum Blastocladiomycota; class Blastocladiomycetes; order Blastocladiales; family Blastocladiaceae; genus Allomyces; species Allomyces macrogynus. Next base: position 337,699 of record GG745375.1, on the reverse strand, counting down.
TGGTTTGGCCTTCATTGCGTATATCGCCTGGTGCTCCAACCGTGAATGGATGCGTCGTCAAATCGTGCACCCAATGTCTTGTTTGGACGCGTTGATCGGAACGTTTTGATCGTACTGAACCTGAATACTGGACTTTGATTCTATTCGATCCACCCACTTGCCGTGCGGATCCACGATTTAGTCTTATCGCGCACGCTCTACGTGGGCAACGTGACGCCCGACATGTCGCGCACCATCATCTTGCAAGTCTTTTCAGCGTATGGCGACGTGGACAGTGTCATGGTATGTGTGCGGATCTTGAGCGTGACAGCGATGCTCCTCTCTCCCCCGCTCCACACCTCACTCGACCTGACCACTTTGTCATCCACACGCCGCAAACGTTGCCACCAACTCTAGATCAACCACTCCAAGTCCAACTGCTTCCTGAAAATGCGCACGCGTGCGCAGGCCAATGACGCGCGGCAAGCGCTCGACCAGGCCCCCGTCTACAACACAACTTTACGCGTCAAGTGGGGCTGCGGGTTCGGGCCCAAGCCCATCTTCGACTACTCGACGGGCTGCTCGATTCTTGATATTTTCGCCGACCTCGACGTGGTCGACCGGAAATGGCTCATGACGGCCGACGCTGGCGGGATTCGCACGGGCGTCTTGCGCGGCGGGCTCACGGTCGAGGAACCCGATGTGAACATGGCCGAAATGCGCGCCAAAGCTACTTTAGTCGCCGAGACGGCGGCGCGGATGGGTGATGTCGCGAGGTCGCACGCCAACGCGCCGCGCGGCGGGAACCAGTCGCCGTTCGGCGGTGTGGGAGGGAGCCAGTCGCCGTACCGCAGCACGTACATGCACGATACACGCGATTACCCAAGCTCGACGTCGCGTAGCGACCGCGACTACCCAGTTTCGCGCGGCGGCGCAGACAGTTCGCGTGCCGCTGCGCTTCCCCCATGGGCAAAGCCGGCACCAACATTCGCCGATTCGCGTGCAAGGTTTGATCCGCGCGCTGGCGGTGGGGACGACGCGTCGTGCTCGACATTGGATCCGCGCGCCCGTGGTCAGTTTGCCAGCAGCGCCGATCCGCGTGCTGGCGCAGCAAGGTCGCCAGACTTGGAGCACGACGACATTTACGGGATGTAGCTTGGGCGGCAGTGAGAGGAGAGAGCGAGGACGGTGATCGTATTGGGTTGGTGTCGATTCCGCAGTTCTTTGACGAATTACATTAACCCCATTGTCGATTCGATGTTGCTTTATCAATCGCGCCATTGAGCATCGAGGAGCACCTGCTCGACCGATATGTCGACTTCAGGCACCAAGCTCGCAAAAGCAACGCGAAATAAATGCTTCAAGCAAAATGCGTTTACGTCTGCACGACATGGAAATGTCAGGATGAGCACTTTGAGAGCTGGGACACGGTCGTGAGTGCAGTGGCACAGCACTTGCGGAGGTTCCGGGTGGAGAAGACTCCGTGTGCATCGCCGATTCATGTCAACTCGTTCTGTCATTGTGCCATTCAAGACCTGTGGTTTGTCATGATTTGAACTTAGATTTGCGATCGCGGATGCTTTACGAGCACACCAAGAATCCATCATCGCTCAAGCTCGGCGAACATGTTCGATCTGACAGCAGGCAACGCTTGAAAGAAATAGGGGACAACAGATCATTCATTTTGCCCACGCATCCAATCAAATATCTTCAGCACAATACAAACACACGGAACTCACTCAACACTCTGCAAAATCCGCAATGTGCGCGTGCTCTAGTACGCGGCCATGGTGTAGTGACGCTGCTGCGTCTTCTTGCGGTGGCAGCGCTTGGGCTTCGACGCAATCGGCTCCTCGGGCACCTCGAGCTCGCCGTACGAGTCGCCAGCGGGCTGCGTGGCAACGGGGACGGGCGCGGGCGTCGTGGCAACCGGCACGGGCGTCGTCTCGGCGGGCGACTCGGGCACGACAACAGTCGACGTGACGGTGGGCTGTGCCGGCGGCGGGATCACAATCACCGTCTTGACGCCGCCATTGCACTCGTTGCACGGCACGACCGTGTTGGTCGGGGTGACCGTCGCAGGCGCCGTCTGCGTGCCGGTCGGCGGCACAATGATGATCGTCTTGACGCCACCAGGGCACTTGCCGCACGGCTCGGTCGTCACGGTCGGGGCGGGGCCAGCGGTCGTCGGGCTGGCAGGGACCGTGGGCTGCACAATCACCTGCGTCGTCGAGCCACTCGGCGGGCACGTGTTGGCGTCCTTGCACGGAACAACGGTGTGCGTCGGCTCAATCGTGCAGACGTCGGTCTGCGTGCCGACCGGCGGGATGATGATGACCGTCTTGATACCGCCGGGGCACACGTTGCACGGCACCGTGGTCATGGTCGGCTGCGGCGTGACCGTCTGCGTGACCGTCTGGGTCGGCGGGACGATAATGACCGTCTTGGTGCCGCCGGGGCACTATTCTCAGTCGAGAAGGGACAGTGGGGTGAGTTGAACGGAACGCGACTCATAAAAACTCCAACTTGCAAGCAAAAATACGCACCACCGGGCAAGGAGCGACCGTCGTCGTGACCGTGGCGGTCGGCTGGACAATGATCACCGTCTTGGTGCCGCCGGGGCAGGGCGGGCAAGGGATAACCGTGGTGCCGGGCGACTGAGTCGTCGTCGCGGTGGCGGTACCCGTGATGGTGGCCGAACCCGAAGCGGTGCCCGTGGCCGTGGCCGAACCCGAAGCGGTGCCCGTGGCCGTGGCCGAACCCGAAGCAGTGCCCGTCGCCGTGATCGAACCCGAACCAGTGGTCGCGGTGGCGGTAGCCGAACCGGTGCCCGTCGTCTTGGTCTGGTCGGGCGCAGTAGCCGTGCCCGAAAGCGTGGACGAAGCCGATCCCGTCGCCGTGGCGGTGCCCGCGGCCGTCGACGAAGCCGAACCGGTCGCGGTGGCCGTGCCAGTCGCCGTCTGCGAGCCCGTGGCCGTGGACGAAGCAGTGCCAGCCGCGGTGGTCGAAACGGAGCTAGCGGCCGTGGTCGAGGTCGAAACAGCAGTCGTGGTCGTGGCAGCGGTCGTCGATGACGACGTGGTCGACGGCGGGACGTAGTTGCGATCAATCACAATCTTGGGCGACTTCCAGACGGGGCGCAGCAGCTTGACGTAGTTGTCAATGTTGGTCGACGGCGCAGTCAGCTCGAGCTGCCAGAAGTAGGCGCCGTTGGGCGCGTCAATCGCGTCCTTGTCGGCACCCTTGATGGCCTTCTCGGCCGTCTTGAAGTAGGTGCCGTCCCACCCGTAAATCTCCTTGCCCGTCTTGGCATCGACCTTGCCCGAGTCGGGTGCAAAGTACGCGCCGTTGCCAACGTACTCCTGGGGAGCCGGTAGGTATCCGAGCTTGGCGCCCGTCTTGGCGTCAATCAGCGAAATGACCTGCAGGCGCGTGATGAGCTGCGACGTGGCCAGGATCAGGGGCTTGTCGAGCCCCTTGAGCGTGAAAGGCTCGGTCGTCGTCGACGGGTCGTCGTACATGGGCACTTTGGGCATGTTGCCCGTAAGGTTCCAGAAACCGAGCGGCGCCGTCGAGACAAGCGGCAGACCCTCCGTGACCGGGTTGGGGATCTGCGGGTAGGTCGAGTAGTCGCCCTTCATGATCGCATAGGGCACGCGCAGCGTCGACTTGACGGCCGACGTCGCGTCCGACTCGAGCACCACGTAACCCGAAAGAAGCCAGTGGCCGGCCGGCGCGCCGCCCGCGTGCGGCTGCACGGTGACGGTAAACTGGGCCGACTTGTTGGGCCCGACCGTGATGGTCGCCGGCTGAATCGTGACCTTGGCGCCCTTGGTCGAGTACTGGAGCTTGTCCTGCGCGACGCCGCCCTCGCCAAAGACCGACACGGCCTGCTGGTGCAGCAGGTTGTAGGTCACGGGCTTGTCGGCCGTGTTCATCACGGTCAGCGTCGTTTGCTTGGACGTGTCGAGCGCTGGGCTATCGCCGAGCTCGATGCGCGACGGCGAGACGGTCTGTTGCGTCGTGATGAACGCCAGCGCGTCGACGAGACCGGGGCCTTGCTTGGCGACGGGCCAGGGCAGGCCAGCGGCCGGGTAGAGCGCCGGGCGCGCCGTGTTCTGCAGGCGCGTGCGCACCGTCTCAAACTTGACGCCCTTGGGGTTCTTTTCGAGGTAGAGGGCCAGCACACCGGCCGTGAACGGCGTCGCCATGGACGTGCCCGAGATCGTGTTGTGCCCGCCCTTCTTGAGCGGCCACGACGAGTAGATGAGACCACCGGGCGCGGCAATGTCGGGCTTGATGAGCAGCGTCGGGTCGACACCCCACGACGAGAAGTCGGACGGCTGGCCGCCCGTCGGGTTGGGCAGCGTGATCTTGGCGTCCTCGTGGAAGGTGAACGAGACCTGGTTGGTGCCGTCGGCTGCCGCGTAAATGGCTTTGCCCGCGTCCTGGCCAATAAAGCCGACCGGCACGGGGAACGCTGGGTCCGAGAGACCACCCGAGAAGGAGCCGGCGCGGTTGTTGAAGACAATCACGCCCTTGGCGCCCGCTGCGACCGCGTTGGCCGCCTTGATGGCGAACGTGCAAGTACCGCGTTGCACGAGCGCAACGGCGTCCTTGAACGTACCGGCTGGGAAGGGCGTGCACGCATCGTCGGCGGCCGTGACCGGGTTGGGCGTGCGCTTGATGGGCAAGGGCGTCTCGAGCGCAAACTTGACCTTGATGTCCGAGTCGACTGTGTAGGGCACGTCCTTGAGGCCCGTCACGCCAGCAACCGAGAGCACGTCCTGCTTGATGTATGCGTTGTCAAACGACCCGACGCCCAAACCCTGGCGCGCAAGGCCCGGGGACGACGCCTGGAAGAGCCCTTTGGTGCCGTCATTGCCGAGAGCACTCGCAACAAGCAGTCCGCGACGAGAAAGCTTGTCTACGACCTTGGATTCGACGTAGTCGTTGAAGGATGCGCCGCCCCCAAGACTCATGTTGATAATATCGACGTTCGCGAGGAAAGTGGTCTCAATCGCGTCGATAATGACCTAAAAACATCATTTCCAATCGAAAGAATCAGTTTTGGTGCTTGGGAGTAAGTGGGATCAGGTCGAGATCACAACGTACGTCGGTCGCGGTCGACCCGTCACACCCAAACACACGCGCCGCGTAGTAGGTCACGTCGGGCGCGACACCCGTGAACGTCTCGTCCTTGCCGCCGATGATACCTGTTTTTTTTTGTTTGTAGGCGTGGGGGGTCGGTCAGTTGGGCGGGAACGGACGAGGTGCGGCAGTTAGTAGAGCTCGGATAAACGAACCCGACACGTGCGTGCCGTGGCCGCCGCAGTCCATGGGCGTCGGCCCGGGGTTGGGCACGTTGTGCGCGGGGTCGCGCGTGTTGTAATCGTCGCCGACAAAGTCCTGGTTTGTAGGTGGGTGGAGTCGGGGGTCAGTTCAGGGCGCGGGTGAGGTCGGCGAAACGAGCGCATTTGCGGAGCGCACGAACCTTGCCATCAACGACACGGCACCCATCGCCCTTCCACTGCGTGCACTGCTTGCCGGTCACCCAAAAGGCCGGGTGGAGGTAGTCGATACCTAGATTAATGCGCACGGACGGAACGGGATGGGTCAGGACCGTGCTCTCTACGCGAACGTCGCGCGAGATTCTAGCACAAGCAAACAAGTCCGAACCTGAGTCGATAACACCAATATAGATGCCCTTGCCCGTCAGGCCCAGGTCGTTTTGCACGGCCGAGACGCCCGTCATGTTGTTGGCAAACACCATTTGCGGCGTCGCGTCAGCGCGCTTGCGCAGGCCATACTCGATGCGGCGCACATTCTCAGCCGCCGTCTTCTTCTCAATCGGCGAGATCGAGTGAATGAACACCGGGTGCACGGCCTTGACGCCAGGCGCCGCCGCGACCTTGAGCAGCTGCGACTCCTCAGTCACCGTGATCGCCGCGCCGTTGAAGACGTGCGAGTAGGTCTTGTCGACCTTGACGGCCTCGTCGAGGCCCGTCGACGCGAGGTAACCCGAGAAGGTCTGGTGCTGGCTCTTGGCAGCAGCGGGCGACCCGATCGACTCGGTCGGGCGGTCCGGGATGGCCGGCGCCTGGTCGAACTCGACAATGTAGCGGCCGGGAACAACGTCAGCGGCACTCGAGCGCTGCAGACCCTTGAGCGCGGCCGTGGTTTCGGGCTTGAGCGCGTCAACGGCACCCGTCGTGATGGCGAGCGCGGCGATCAGCAGCAGCGTGAACAGGGACTTGCGCCCGGTGCGCGGCGAGCGCGACGACTTGGCCATGGTGAGGATCGGCCGCGGTCTATCAGACTTGGAGGAGAACAGAGGGAATTCGACGTCGACAGTACGCGAACGAGGTCGGGTGGTCGAGGGCGAGAAGAGTCGGATCGTGTCGTCTATGCAGTCTATCTGGGAAGGCGCTCCAGAGGATCGTCGCGGGTTCGCAAGTAGCCAAAGAAGTCAACCGACCGAGCTGAGGAGAATGCGGCGAGGACGACGGGGAGCCCGAATTTATACCAGGCCGTCGCGCGCAGTCGATGGCGGTCACATTCTTGCTCCTCATTGACGAATTCGTTGCTGGGTCGTGTACGCGACGTGGAGGTGACTGGTCGTTGGCGCGAGCATGTCAGGATCCCGCACGAGCTTGCACGCGTGTCAGAGGTTTGACCGGGCTGGCGGTTGCTTACAGGTCAGCAGGTCCAGGTGCATCGTCGTCGCAAGCGTGCTGTTGGCGTTGGCGCGCGCCCGACGTTGGTTGGCGGTGGTTGCACGGTTGGGGCGTGGGCCAGGTGCTCCGGATCGGTTTGAGTCTGATGACGTTCTTTTGCAGGTCCTGCTCGCGCACGCGTCGCGCCAGAGGCATGATGTTCGTGTGATGGTCCGAAAGGCAGCATGCAAGCCAATAGTTGCTTGGAGGACAGTTAGGGCGAAACGTGATGCGAATTTTGATGCGTCGAGTTGCGACTGTTGGGTCTGTTGCGGAACGTCAAGATGTGACACAAGTTATCGACAGGGCGCGAGCTTTGCGTTACAACGCTTCACGTCGCGGCTTCACGCGAACTTGAAACACCCGGCAGTGGCGTCGTTTCGGATTCCGCGTGACCCCTTTTCGAAGAGCCAACGAAGGCAAACAGATGCAACGCAACCAACCACCTCGCCACACCGTTTCTAGCGATTTCTGGTCTAAAACCGTCGACAATCGGGTCTCGCGCCGCGCTCGTCGCAACGATAAGACCGGCGCGAGAAAAGTTTGTCCTCTTTTCCTCAAGCTTTCGCAACAGCTTGCCATGAATCCGTCATGAATCCAGACTGTCGAGCAGCGCCGGGTTGATGTGTTGCTGATCCGGGCTTGAGGAGGCCGACGATGAGGGACGGCAATCAATGACCAAGCCGTGTGCGGTTGGGACTTTGCTGCCTTTGGCATGTTCGAGAACACGAAGTCGCGGACGTAAACAACCGTCCTGTCGGCAACGACCATGAGGTGGATTTATGTTCACGGCAGAGTGACAACGGGCCAAGCGCCAGTCAAGCTGACGGAAAGGAAGGATTTCCAGAGACCTGCCGGTGCACGATGTCTCGAGCGAAATGGAGTTTCCTTTACCGAAGGATTCATTGCACAAAGGAAAAGGAAAATGAGTGCCTGGGCAATAACGCCCCGAAGACCAACTGCAGCCTTTCGCATTCGTTCGCCAGTGCGTCGGCCGCGGCGACCACTGGTCGCAGAGATGCACGACGCCAACAAAAAGGCGCCCTGGCGGCGCGAGGTAAGAGAGGGCTGCTCTTGCAGGTACGCTGAGCATGGAGAGCAGCAGACAGCGCCGTCTCGCGGTCCAGGGCCATTCTAGAGGGCCAGTGTTGGAACTCGAGGCGATTGCGCTTGATGTGTGCCCGAGTGCAGCAAGTTGCAGCAGCGCGCGTGCGGTGGGTGTGAGACTGGTGGCCGGCTACGACGTGGCCGGCGGTGGAGGTGCGTCGGGCCTCATTTCGATCGGATGGTGATTCAAACGTGAGCGCACGTGCGGCGGGGCAAACAGGCCAAAGTTCAACGCTGCCCAACCAGCTGAACGGAGCCAACCACCACCACCACCACACTCGCGCCCGACTGCCGCCGTCGCCGCCGTTTGCCTGCCCGTCGAGGTCTCCTGCTCGGTGACAGTAACCGCCGTCAACTGCAGCCATGTTTGCCTCCCGCCTTTTCGCGTCGTCGCGCTCCGCCACCCGGGTGCGTGTCCCGAACGCGCGACCACCGACCCGCCAACTTGCTGCCGGCGCCCCCCTGCCGCTGCCCGTCAAGCCCGCATTCGCTGTCCGCCCTGCTCAAAGGGCAGATTGGTGTCTCGAAGCGTTGGAGGTGCATCCAACGACTGAGCTCCCGACCTCGTTTGCATCGGCGGGTCTTTGAAGCGCAGGAAATGAGGTCGCTGGATGCGATTTTGTTTTCAACCAGCATTCTCGTTTGCCCGCCGTTCTTGCCTCCACGCACCACGTTTGAGGGGCTGCACTCAGCGGGGGGGGGGGCATCGAATGTGCCATGTGACGGCTTGTTCTTCCTCTCGACCACGCTTGGACTGACGCTGCAATCCACGGTTCTCCTGGTCCTGTTTAGCTGTTCTCCACGGCCGCCGGCTCGACCGAGAGCGTACGTTTGCTTTGAAGCTCCCAAGTACCTGCTGTTCCTACACATTGCGCTCACCACGCTGCCAAACTAGTCGGGTCGCCGTGCCGCCACGACCGTTGCCACGCTCGGCGCCGCCGCCGCGCTGGCCTACTCGGTGTCGCTCACGTCGACGTCGGCCGTCCATGCCGATACGGAGGCCGAGGGCCTGCACGCCCCGCACTACCCGTGGAACCACAAGGGCCCCCTCGACTCGTTTGACCATGCCAGGTAAGGTCGCTCGCTCATCATTGCTCCGTGCACAGGGCCGACCCGCACCCCCCATTGTGTCCGATCCTGACCGTCTTTCATCGCTGCCGCTTGCTAGTATCCGCCGTGGCTACCAGGTCTACAAGGAGGTGTGTGCGGCCTGCCACTCGCTGGACCGCATTGCCTACCGCAACCTCGTTGGCGTGTCGCACTCGGTCGACGAGGCCAAGGCCCTGGCCGAGGAGATGGAGTACGTCGACGGTCCTAACGACCAGGGCGAGATGTTCACGCGCCCCGGTAAGCTGTCGGACTACCACCCGCGCCCCTACCCGAATGAGGAGGCCGCTCGTGCCGCCAACGCTGGTGCCTACCCGCCGGACCTCTCACTCATGGTCAAGGCCCGCCACGGCGCCGAGGACTATGTCTTTGCCCTGCTCATGGGTTACTGCGACCCGCCCGCCGGTGTCGAGATCCGCGAGGGCCTCAACTACAACCCCTACTTCCCGGGTGGTGCCATTGGTATGGCTCGTAACATCTACGACGAGGTTGTCGAGTTTGAGGACGGCACTCCCGCGACGGCGTCGCAGATTGCCAAGGATGTCGTCACGTTCCTCGCCTGGGCCGCTGAGCCCGAGCACGACGACCGCAAGCGCATGGGTCTCAAGGCCATGATCCTGCTCACGGCCATGTCGGGCTTCTCGCTGTGGCTCAAGCGGTTCAAGTGGAGCGTGCTCAAGTCGCGCAAGGTCGTGTTCAAGCCCAACCCCTAAACCCGTCGGCACCGTTCGCTCGCTTTGACGCCAAGGTTGGGTCGACGACGACATTCATGCGTGCGCCTCGGGCGCGTCGCGCGGTGGTCCCGTCGGCTTGATTGTGGCCGCGGTTTGGTTGGCTGTGCCCCCCGCACCTGCCTCGTTGCTCTGTAGCGTTTGTTTTTTCTCGTCTTTGCCGTCGTCGTGCGTCGCGTTCGGATAGGACCCGAGCTCGTTCGTTTCCTCCCCCTCCCCCACCTTTATTTCCATTTCTGTTCGTTCTGCTTGTTCAGTTCCATCCATAGCCCAAATTTCTCTACGTCCCCCCGCAAGCAAATGATGGCGTTCTTGCGGAGCAAGGGCCGGTCGGTCGGTGTCCAGACGAAAGAAATTACTGATCCACCTCGCCCGTTTGCTGGCTCGCAGGTTGCGCATGTTCAAAATGTGGAATGTTCTCGGTTGATGCCTCAGACATCGTCGTCAGAGCACGTTTGTGGAGCAGATTCGAGATGTTGGCAGTTGGTGCTGTGAATCTTCTCTGGGGCGTCACACGCACCAGCCAGCCAGCACCAACAGATAGCCGACCACCTTCAGAAAATCGCGAACAGTGTGATCTCTCTCGGCAATCAGCTCGCTCCCCGCAAACTGCACCGCGCGAGCCCAAAGCTGCAAGACCAACAGCACCCGCACCAGTTCGCCGTCACTGCCCTGCTGCAGTAAGATCGCGACGAGGTCAAGAGCACCGCTGTCAACACCGCACCGACATCGCCATGGCCGGAGTTCTTCAGCGCGCCTACCTGCTCGCCTACAACGGTATCTCGTTTGCCGGGTGGGCGTGGATCCTCACGTGCACGATCCAGACCCTCGCTGCGGGCGTGCCGCCGTCAGGTCTCTACGCGGTCGTTGGCCATGATCTGCGCTACGTCCAGACGTTGGCCGCGTTCGAGGTACCAAAACGCCCTTTGCTCGACCAACTCGAGCCCAGCGACAACAAAAATTGACAGCGATTCGATTTGGCAGATTGTCCACGCGCTGCTCGGCCTCGTCAAGTCGCCGCTCTTCACGACCACGACGCAAGTGTTCTCGCGCCTGCTGATTGTGTGGGTCACGCTGCACACCTACACGGCTGCTGCCGTCCAGGAACACTGGTCGTTTACGACGCTCGTCTTTGCGTGGTCGATCACCGAGTGCATCCGGTATGCCTTCTACGGGCTCGCGCAGATCGACCTCAAGCCGTACCCGCTCGTGTGGCTGCGCTACACGTCCTTCTACCCGCTCTACCCGCTCGGCGTCTTCTCCGAGACGTCGCTCATTTGGCACTCGCTGCCCTTCCTCGCCGAGCAAGCCGGGCAACTGTGGGTGTTTGCCATGTACGGCATTCTGGCCACGTACCCGCCCGGTTCGTTCTTCTCGTTCGAAATTGACCGTTGCGCGCGCCCGCCAAATCTGACCAGCTTTGCGCACGATCACCGTAGGTCTCTACATGCTCTACACGTACATGATCAAGCAGCGCCGCAAGGTGCTTGGCGGCAAGCCCGCCGCGGGTGTCAAGGTCAAGAAGCACTAAGTTGCAGTACCGACCTCGACCATCACCTGTGCGTCTCCGGTTGCAGAGCAGAGTGTTTTGTCCACCGTTGTTTGTATCCATCTTGTGATTGGGATCTCGGTTCTGGACGATGGAATATGTCTGTTCTTCCCGACATCGTGGCATTCTCAGCGCACCGATCAGATCTGGCAGCATATCACGCTCGAATCCATGGCCATGCGAATTGTCGACCGCCAACAGGGCCTCTCTCCCTTCGCGCGCATCAATCAGGTATCGACTACCTCCACCCGGCGTTTTGGGTGACTGGCAAGCAGTGCACGCAGTGGAAGGGTGACGGCTGTGTTGTTGACGGCAAGGTGTGTTCACAACTTGCTCCCTTTTGCCGACTGCAGCCGTGCTCATTGAACTGACCACCCGCCACTTGCCACCAAAAACAGGAATTTGTCAGCGACGACGACAACTCGTGCGACCCGAAGCACAATGTGCTCAACCCGGGCCCGACGCTCACCGCAACTCCCAAAAAATCAACAGGTATCATCGGCGGCAAGGACCGCCGACGATGCGTGCACGCCCTTCCCAGCCGGTACGTTCAAGGACGCCGTTGCGCTCGTGCAACGCGGTACTTGCACGTTCGCCATCAAGGCGGCCAACGCGGTCGCAGCGGGCGCCAAGGGCGTGATTGTCTTCAACAACCGCGCCGGCTCCTTCTCGGGTGGTCTCTCGGACCCAGCGTTCCCCGTGCCGGTCGGCTTTATTGGCCAGGACGCGGGCAAAGCCATTTACGCGGCAGCCGACGGCACCAACCAGGTCTCGTTCACCTTCCACGAGGACGCCAAGATCACGCTGCCCAACCCGACGGGCGGCCAGCCGTCCGACTTCTCGTCGTGGGGCTGGCCGTATTGTGGAGCGTGAAGCATCTTTAGCGTGAACGGTTTTGGTGTTGTGTCCAGATCAGTCGTTTGAATCCACATATCTTCAGCTTCTCCACGATCGCCAGTCCTGGTCAGCTGTCAAATTGTAAACTCTTGGTTTTGCTCGCTCGTTTTCGTCGTATCCTGTTACGTGCCGAATATTTGGGCACGTCTGGCGTGCCAGCTCGGGTGCTCCTCGTTGCTGCGCGGATTGTGCAGTGCACTTTTCATTTTCGCACCAAAAATGAGCGGCTAGAGTCAGAACTCTCCATTCGGACCCGCCGTGCCCCGGTTCGTGCCCATTCTCAACGCAACAACCGTGAGCCAGTGCGCCGGATTGTGTTCCATACGACTGTGGTGGAAGCGCGCGCTCGTCTTCCACAGCTTCCATGCATGTTCCCACCAAGCAGCGCAGTTGACCGCTGACATCGAAGCAGATGCGCAAGCGTCGAGCATGGACAGTTCATCGATTCCCACCCACCAGCTCATCACCAGGCTCCCAATTTCTCGCATGAACCCCGGGCCCGTGGCACAGACAGCGGCCTTCAACTGCGCGGGCGTGAAGCTGACGCGATCAAACGCAGTGCAGTGCAGCATCGTGGGCGCAGCTGGTCCCTCAAGTCGCAGCTGGTCCCTCAAGTCCGTGATGCGCTCCACGACTCCGCTAATCCCCCGCTACTAACTCTCTTCAGCTGCGATCCGGTGCGCAGTTGCGTGCGAACCGGATGCTCCACTGCACTGTGCGGCCGCTCTTTTCCAGTAGAACTCGGTCGTTTGTCTTTGGGCATGAGTAGTCCTTTTTTGCGACGAGCTTTGACCCGGTTGTGCGACTACACGCACAAAGTGCGTAGCGAGAAAAACGATGCGCAGTGGCCCGTTCATGGATCTACGAGCACACTGACGCGACACGCTGATGAACTGACGGGAGCTCGTCGCTGAATACAGCGCGCACGTCGCAAAGACGAACGACAGCACGTCGCGACGCGACGCAGCGCGCGATCCGACGCGTCTTCGCGCAGCGCACCCTCTCCACCTGGCCGCGGTATTAATACGGGTCGCGCCCGCCGTCGAGGGCACCGCATCGAGTCGCATCGCCTTCCTTGCTCCCTCGCATCCACCAACCACCACCATCACCAATATGTCGGCCACCGCTCAAATCCAGTCGCAGTACCAGTTGCAGTGGGGCCACGACGCTAGGTACCAGGCGCAAACCAGAGCCAGGCGCAGTACCAGTCGGGCGATCACGGCGTGCAAGCGCAGTACCAGTCGCAGAGCCAGTACCAGTCGGGCCACGGCGACGGCGTGCAGGCCCAGTCGCAGGCACAGATCCAGATTGGCGATCACGGCGCGCAGGCGCAGTACCAGAGCCAGTATCAGTCTCAGTTCGGCGGTCACGACGTGGGTTACCAAGCGCAGTCGCAGGCGCAATTCCAGTCGGGCCATGTCGGGCACAACTCGACGGACCAGTTCCAGGTTCAGTTGCGCTGATTTGATTTTGATGACGGTATTCTGCGCGATCGAGGCGAGCACTCACCGCCCGCTCTCGCCGTCTCCTCGCGCATCTAGAGCCAGTCGCTGTCGCAGTGGAGTCACGACGCCGGGTACGTGAACTATTATTCCCTACAAACGAGCGTGGAGGTGGGCGGGATAGCGCTCCATTCCTGACCTTAGTTTGCAGTTTTGTCACATCGCTGATGCTCGCGGCTACGTGCTGTTCTGGTATCGCGCCACAATTACTTCCAACCAACTTCTCTTCTTGTCAAAAATACGCGTGTCCAGTCCGTTTACTGCACAAAAATGAATCTACAAAACAACTCCCAACTCGCCAATCGACATGGGAACACGCTTCAACTCATTCTCCACCATCCTCTCCACCTCCTCCTCTACTTTCAACTGCGTTCAGTAGAACGAGTCGGCCGCGGGCTCGTTGTCATCAAGCTTCTTGCCCGGCGCCGTCGTGGCCGTCGGAGCGGCCGTCGTCGACGTCGTCGTGCTCGTCGTGGTAGCGGCCGAAGTCGACGTCGAGGCCTTGACGGTCGTCGTCGACGTGGTCGTGGTCGTGGTCGTGGGCTTGGCCGTCGTCTTGGTCTCCACGGGCGTCTCCAGCTCGCCGTACGAGTCGTCGACGGGAGTCGTGGCCGTCGGCAGCTCCGGGACCTCGAGCGTGCCGTAATCCGCAGGGATCTCGACAATCGACGTCACAGCGGGGCAGCCAGGCGCGCCAGGGCACGTGGGCACCGACGAAGCCGGGATTTCCGGAACAAGGACCGTCGACGTGGTCTGAGCCGGCGGCACGGTAACGGTCTGCGGCGGCTGCGTGGCCGTGGGCACCGACGGTACGGTGACGGTCTGAACGGGCGGCTGCGGCGTGGGCTGCACAACAATCACCGTTTCGGTGCCAACGGTCGTGTGCGTGACGGGCACAGTCACGGTGACGGTCTGAGTGCCGGTCGGGGGCACGATAATGACAGTCTTGATGCCGCCGGGGCAGGGGACGCACGGAACCGTCGTCATGATCGGAACTGGGCCCGTCGTGACAGGTGCAGTGCTGGTGGGCGCGGTCGTAGGCGGCACAATGACCTGCGTCGTCGAGCCATTGGGGCACGTCTTGTTGTCCTCGCACGGAACCACGGTGTGGGTCGGGACGATGGTGCAGACATCAGTCTGCGTGCCGACCGGCGGGATGATGATGACCGTCTTGATACCGCCGGGGCACACGTTGCACGGCACCGTGGTCATGGTCGGCTGCGGCGTGACCGTCTGCGTGACCGTCTGGGTCGGCGGGACAATAATGACCGTCTTGGTACCGCCGGGGCACTGTTGTCAGTGGAGAAGAGACAGCGGGGTGAGTTGAACGGAACGCGACTCATGAAAACTCCAACCAACTTGCAAGCAAAAACACGCACCACCGGGCAGGGGTAAACCGTCGTCGTGACCGTGGCGGTCGGCTGGACAATGATAACCGTCTTGGTGCCGCCGGGGCAGGGCGGGCAAGGGATGACGGTCGTGCCGGAGCCCTGAGTCGTCGTTGCGGTCGCGGTACCCGTGGTGGTTGCCGAACCGGTCCCAGTCGTCGTCGCCGAGGCCGAACCGGTACCCGTGGTGGTCGCGGTGGCAGAGCCAGAGCCCGTCGTGGCCGTCGCGGAACCGGTACCCGTCGTGGCGGTGGCCGAACCGGTGCCAGTGGACGAAGCAGAGCCGGTGGCCGTGGACGAAGCCGAGCCGGTGGCCGTGGACGAAGCAGTGGCGGTAGCCGAACCGGTACCCGTCGTCTTGGTCTGGTCAGGAGCAGTGGCCGTGCCCGACGCCGTCGAGGTCGAAGCCGCGGCGCTGGTCGAGGTGCTGGTAGAAGCAGCCGAGGTGCTGGTCGAGGTGGGGATCTGCGAGGCCGACGACGCGCTGTCCGTGGGCGACACGGTAGCCGAAGTGGTCCCGGTTTCGACCTTCGAGGTCGGGGTCGCGGTGGCCGTAGCCGAGCCAGAGCCCGTAGCGGTCGCCGTAGCCGAGCCAGAGGACGTAGCGGTCGCCGTGGCCGAGCCAGAGGCCGTGGCAGTGGCCGTAGCCGAGCCGGAGCCCGTGGCGGTAGCGGTGGCGGAGCCCGTCTGTGAGCCCGTCGCGGTGGCAGTCGCCGAACCGCTGCCCGTTGCCGTGGCCGTCGCCGAGCCCGAAGCGGTGCCCGTGGCGGTGCCCGTGGCGGTGCCCGAGGTCGTCGCCTTGGTGGTCGTGGCCGAGGCAGTCGCCGACGTGGTCGAGCCCGGCAGGCACTTGCGGCACGTCTCGACGGGGCAGCCAATCTCGAGGCGGCCCGAAACCCAGAGGTCGAATCGCTTCTTCATGAGCTTCGACTCGATCAGGAACGCCAAGTCGTGTTCCGTGTACATGAAGACGTTGAGCGAGTTCGGGCAGCCCGCGTACTTGCCGCGCGAGATCTCAATGCCGTACTCGTTGTCGAGCTCGAGCGCCATGTGCATATCGGCTTTGCAGAACTTGAAGTCAAACACAAACGACGGGATGAAATGCGCGTAGGCCTTGATCTCAATGTCCTTGGACAGCTGGAACGGATGGCGCGTCACCTTGGGCCCGCCCTGCACCGAGAGCTTGGGCATGTCAAAGAGACCGTTCGACGTGAGCGACCACTTGAGCGGGAACTGGAAGCCCACACCCGTCGTCGCGACCACGTCCTCGGCGCACGAGTACTCGATACCCGCGTCGAGACGCAGCGACGGCTCAAACTCGACGAGACCAGGGATCGTGACCGACCCGAGCGGCTTGACAAAGAGGCCCACCTTGACGAGGTCCGACTTGGACTTCTTGAAGAGGTTGAGCGTCAGGTCCATGTTGGCGGCAAAGTCGGTCGAGACCTCGAGCGAGTAGGACTTGATGAGCAGCGACGTGCCCGTGACGCGCGCACGAATCGCAGCCTCGCCGTGCAAGAAGCAGTTGGTGCACTGCAGGTTGGCGAGGTCGGTGATCTTGAGCAGCGTCAAGTCCTTGACGGCCTTGCCCGTGGCCGCGTTGTAGTTGACATCGACCGAGACCTTCTTCTGGCCTTCCTTGTTCCAGTTGTTGAAGCACTCGGTCGAGACGTCGTTCTTGCTCTTCACCACAGCGTCCTCGGCCGCGTCAAAATGCTCGAGCGTCATGTCAAAGTCAGAGATGACGTCCTCCGACTTGAGCGTCGCCGTCGTAATCTTGAGTGTGCCCGAGGCCTCGCCCTGCACAATCGACTGCGCCTCGCGAATCGCGATCGCGTCCTCGCCATTGCACTTCCACTCGTGGTTCACGAGGAACGCGAGCTTGCCCTGCGCGGTCAGGTTCCACTGGGCCAGCGCGAGCTTGGCCGACGCGTCAGTCTTGAAGGCAATCGTCATGCCATCGGCCGAGCACTTGATGTCCTGAATCGCCAAAAAGTTGGCCAAGTTGATGGTCGGGCGCGACGTAGAGTACTGCGCCGAGGCAATGATCACACCAGCCTTCTTGGTCACCGACTCCTGCGCCGTCAGCTGCGTCATGTAGGACGCCTTGATCGACGTGAGCGGGGCATAGTCGTCGCGCGGCACGGCGACCGACGCGAGCGAGCGCGTCTTTACCGAGAAGCCGCCGCCAACGCCCATGAACTCGCCATTCTGGTGGTTGTCGGGTGAGGGAGAGCGGTCCGGTCAGTCAATCAAAGAACGTGGTGAAATGATGGTTCGTGGGGTGGTTCGTTCAGTTGGCTGTGGTTCGGGAAGGGGGTGGCGAAAGTGTGCGACACGACAGCCCCAGGCGAATCGGCGCGACACGGCGAACACAGCGAACGCGGCGTGTTTCAAGTGCACGTGGGCAGGGAGCGCCATGACAACATGCGGCGAGAACCACGCGTAAAGGCGCATTTCGCGGTGCATGAAGCGCAGGGACTTGCCTGGCGCCACCTAATTCTACCGCAGCGCAAACCACGTCCACTCCTCCATCACGAAGAGCAATCCGAGAGGGTGGGTTCGACGACGATGGTCGCGCTGAGAAAGTTTTCAACCAGACCACGTTGCACAAATGTGCTCGCCACCCGACCCGACCGAGGCATCGCACCAGGACCCGACGGCCTGGGGGCTAGTTGGGACCTGCGGCCGCAGCAGCCAGCCACAGCAACAACCCCAACACGTCGCGCACCCACCCACCCTCGCGATGAATGGAGAGGATCCCCGGGTCCCGCGTTGTTGAGAAAATGAAAAGAATGGAAACGTACGAGGCCAGAACGGAGCACAAAGCTGTTGTCACCCGGGTGCGAAGGCTTAACCTCGTACTCGTCGTCCGGGATCGCAAGTGGCACGACCTGCGCGTCGGCGATCGTGCGCTCGACGAGGCGGTTGGCCTCGGCCGAGAGGGCCAGGAAGGCCAGCGCGGTCAGGACCGCGAGCACCTTGGTCATGGCGAAAAAGTGTTGAGGGAACGAGTTCGAGATCGGGACCCAAGTGCCGAAAAACGCGTCGAATCGTCGTCTATTGGTCGTCTATTGCAGCGCTGCGCGGTGCTGCTCCTTGAACGCTCCGTCTCGTTGCGCGCGCGCGGATAGAGAGAGTGAGAGTGGGTAGAGCGGAGGTCGCTACGGAAGAGAGAACGAGCGCGGGCGTGGCCGCGCATTTTATGGTCGGGGGTGGTCAAGGCTACCGCCATCGAGAACATTGGGCCCGACACTTGGTTGCAGCTTGCTGCCCAAGTTTCAACAGGAAGGGTGGTGCAGAATTTGGTGGCCGCGCGTTAGGTCGCGGGAACCGTGCACCACGCGTGCTCGTGCACCCTTGCGCGTGGCGGGTTCGGGGTCGAATTGCATGGAGAGTGGCGGCGACGTGGTCGGGGTTGTCGGCCCGCAGGACCCGTCCTCGTGGAGGCAACAAAAAGAAGGAAGGTCGTCCCAGCCCCTGCTGCGGCCAAAGGCGAAAAAGTCTGCCCCCACAACGAACCACCTGGTCCCGACGTTTTTCCAGACCTGTTTTTTTCACCACGGACCCAAAATCGTCGTGTTGCACGAGAACACAGTCACCGTCATTTTGGATTTGGACATGCAAGCAGCTAACCATCAACAAGCTGGTGGGCCCAAGCGCTTTCACGCCGTTCGTGTGCAACAAGCCGCTCCGGGCTCGGTGAGTGGTGACCATCTTGGGCACGGCCGACACGCCATCAAATCGAAATCAACTTGCATCCAACAACAGGCTCCCCGTCGTTCGTGGCGCCGCTGGGTCGACCATCTTCAATCGAGTCCTCGGAGCGCACTTGACCGCTGCTGCTCCCCCGGAGCTGCTTTCGTGTCGGGAAATCGGGACGGGGAGAGCAACGTTGTGCGCGCGCTGAATCCGAAATCGCGTTAGGGCTTGACGGTCCGCAGCGGGTCGATTTGGCGTCGGTGGCGGAGGACAATAAGGCGTTTGCGGCAGGTTGGACCATGCAAGTGACGCGCGTGAGCGAGGTTGGCGACGTGTTTGGCGACGAGGTCAGGCTGGCTGGGCCTGCATAGGCCAATTTCGGCAGGCCAAAAATTGCCGAAAAGGTTTGGCGTGGTGTGGCGTGATCACTGCGATCTTTGTGTAGGAAATATCACGAATACGCCGAGCCCTTTCGCATAGTTTGCGTCCCACTCGTCCCAGCAGGCCAGCTCGACCTGGCCGCGGGTGTCAAGGGAGGCAGGTGGAGGCAAATGCCGGCAGATGCCGCGTGAGGAGAGGGTGAGAGGGTGGAGAGGGTGGAGAGGGTAGAGAGGGTGGAGAAGGACGTCAAAAGGGCGGGGAGGGTGGCCGAGTTAGATTGTAGAGCAAATCGCGAGTGGTTGATGGCCGGAATAGAGAGTTCTATTGTGAGCGATCGCCGTCAGGCAAAGGCAGCGGGGAAGCGGGGAAGCGCGGATCAAAACTGTGCTGAAACAGCATGTTGAAACGAGCCGGATTCCCACCAACAACGAACAAACACATCAAGGATTACTCGGATGCAATCGACGAGTTCGACTCCGACGTCCGTGGCCGGCCTGACGACGCCCGCCGCGCTCGCCCAACACCGGGTTCGAGCACGATACTGCTGCGGTCAATCACGGCCTCCGACTCGGCATAGCCCAAAATCTCAGCAACTTCGGCGCTCTGGTGCCCCATGATCAAGCGCAATTCCGCGGCCGAGTAGTTGATGAGCCCCTTGCCGATCGTGACGGGGTCGGTGAGCTGCGTCAGGTCCGTGGCAGAGCGCAGAGCGGCACGGTCGGTCTTGTTCGAGACAGCAACAATGGTCACGGCCTGCGTCGCGGCAAATTGACCAATCACGCCCACGATTCCGGCGGGGAATAGTGACGCACGATGGTCGGCGAGCGCGTTCATGGCGCCCATGTCGACGAGAACGGTGCCAGCGGGGCGCAATCCGTGCCGAATCCACCACTTGCGGTCCGGGAGGGGCGCCGATTCTTGCGGGGGAACAAATCGCGTGCCGAGTAGATGCGCAACCGCCTTGACTTCGTCACCAACGTTATCCGCAGCGTCAGCAGCCGCGGGCAGCGCCTGCGACATGGCCGCAACCAAATCGCGAGGGCGCTGCGCGTTTAAAATGACCGTGGTCACGCCCGCGGCAGTCGCGAGTTCCGCGGCAACGAGCTTGGTCTCCATGCCGCCGGTCCCCACAGACGATCCGGCGCCGGCCGGCACCTTGACCTGTTCGCGTAGCGCCAGTAGGTCGCGCACAACGCGTACGGGCATTGCGTCCGGGTTAGTGCGCGGGTTATCCGTGTAGAGCGCGTCCACGTCGGTGAGCAAAAACAGCCACTGCGCCGCGACCATGCGCGCGACCACGGCCGAGAGCGTGTCGTTGTCGCCAAACTTGATTTCGGCCACCGAGACGGCATCATTTTCGTTGACGACGGGCACCATACCCATGTCGAGCAGCTCGCGCAATGCATTGCACGCGTTCAGGTACCGGTGCCGGTCGGCCACATCGCCACGCGAAATTAGGATTTGCGCGACTTGCACGTCAAAGGGCGAGAAGAGTGCCGCGTACTGCGCCATGAGCTGCGCCTGGCCAATGGCCGCGAGCGCTTGCAGGCGCGCGAGTTTCTTGGGTCGTGTGGCCTCGTTGGTCGCGCGCAGGCCGACGCCAATGGCACCGGACGTGACGAGCACGACGCGGTGACCGGCCTCGCGCAGTGCCACGATCGTCTCGACGAGCGCGGCGAGCAGGGCGAGCCGAGGGCGGTGCGTGACCTCGTCGCAGATTGACGAGGTGCCGACCTTGATCACGACGGTTTGCGCGCTGCTGGAAGGCGAATTGCTGGCCATGGCGCTTGGTGTTTGCTTTTGCAGTGGTCGGTGCCCGGATCGGTGTCGACGTTGAAAGCATGGCGGCTGAGCTGGAGACGAGAGCGAAATGAAAATCAAATGAGCGTGAGTCAGGGCGTACTATCACATGATCGCGAAATTCGCCACATCTCGAATTTGATTTTCGCCCAGTACGCTTCTTGGGCAACCGGCAAATCATTCAGCGACTTGAACGACATTGCCAACTTCGAGCAACAACCCCCACGCACCAACTCCCCCCGGAAACCGTCGAGACTTGCTGCAATTTACGCCGGGCCCCACGGTCGCGGTATTGGACCCCGCGTCGACCAGCTCGGCTCGCTGCGCCACGGAGCACGGCCCTCACGACACCGCGCCACCACGGTCCGCATCCGCTTGGTGAGCCCCTCGCGCGGGATCACTTGCTTTCACGGTCCAGAACCTCGACGACGCGCGCTCCTGGCTCGCGTGTGCGCACCGGCACGTCCCCCAGCGGACCCTGAGCGCGGCAAGACGCGTGCACCACGCCAGCCTGCAATAGACCATAGACAACGACCAGTTTCTGCCGCAGAACCAGTCTTGGCGGCGTCGGGTAACGACCACTCGGCGCGCGCCGGCCGTTGGCTCTTGTTGTCGCCATGGCGGAGCCCGACCGGAAACCGCCATTTGAAATTGCGCTAGCCCCGCTCATCGTGGCCACATCGTCACTCGCGGCAGGCGAATCAACCACGACCACCGACGCGAGAACGCTCGCGCATTCCATGCCGCCGTTTGACCCGATGCGGTCCGAAGATCTCCCACCACCGTCGCCGCCATGGTTCGACCGCGTCACCGAGTGGTTCGAAGTTGCTCGGATCACGGTCATCGGCGCTCTGCAGCGCATCGTGCTCATACCGGAAACGCGTGCCGCCACCATCTGGTCCATGATCGCCATGGTCGCGGCCGTTGTACAAGCCATCATTGTTCCGTACGAGGCCGCGTTCGAGGCCGACACGGTGCCCGCTACCGTCACCGTCGACCGCATAGCATGGACCATCTTGTGGATCGACGTGGCGCTCGGGTTCCGCACGGCTTTCGTCAATGCCGACGGCCAAGTAATCACGGATCCGCGCGCCATGGCTCGCCACTACCTACGCTCGTGGTTTGCGTGGAACGTCGTGGCCAATTTCCCACTCGAATTGTTCCCGTCCGACCACGGCACGGCGCATGCGCTGCGGCTCAACCGCGTGCTCGCGCTCGGCAAGGCCATGAGCTGGATACGCGCCGAGGAAATGAAACTGTCCGGGTCGCTGCTCGTCCAGGTCTACAAGTTTCTGCTCATGCTCGTCATGATCGTGCACTACTACGCGTGCATTTGGTGGCGCTTTGGGATCCCGGAAACGCCGGGCCAGATTACGTGGTCGACGGCCGACCCGGCCAACCCGGACGCAATTGACCTGCACACGCCCGAGATGAATGAGAAAAAGACAGTTCAGTACATCAACTCGGTGTATTGGGTGCTCAACAGTATGGCACAACTCGATGTTCTGGACCTGGGCCTTGTTCGCGGGCTGACGTACTTTTCCCGCTACTGCAGTCTTGACCGTCCCGGGCTACGCCGACCTCGAGGTGCCAACTTTCGACGAAAAAATCCTCGGCCTCGTCATGTTCCTCTCGGCGCTCGTCGTCTTTGGTTACGTCACGGCTTCGGTCACGTCGATCTTGGCCAACCGCGACTCGCAGCGGTCGCGGTACCAACAAAAGCTGCTCTCGGTGCGCCAATACATGGACCACAACAACTTTGACGACTCGACGAGGAGGCGCGTCGCCAATTACTACGACTACCTGTTCAAGCGGTCCAAGGGGATTGACGCAAAGACCATTTTCGCCGATTTGCCGACCACGTTCCAGGCCGAACTCGCGCTCGGGATCAATGGCCACATTATCTCCAAAGTACCGCTGTTCCAGGATACCGAGATTGGGTTCATGCGCATGCTCGCGCTCGCGCTGCAGCCGGTGCTGTTCTTGCCCAACGAGTACGTCGTGAAAAAGGGCGATATCGGGTCGGAAATGTTCTTGTACGTTCTGTTCTGATCGACCTCCAGCTTCGGTGCCCTAACTGACCCTGCGTGATCGGATGGACGTGCTCGTGCTGCAGCATTCACAAGGGCCGCGTCGACGTGGTCAGTGAGGACGGATCACAAGTCTTTGCGTCCATGCACGAAGGGTCGTTTTTCGGCGAGATCGCGGTACGCATTCTTGAACGATTCATCATCCGCACCTCCTTCAGCTCAAACTCACGATTGTCAGACACCTTCTTCCATTCGTAGCTCGTACGTGTTTACAAAGCACCCTGAGTTGCCGCCGGTCCCAAACTTGGCCCAACTCGGCTCACTCCCCACCTACCCACTGCTAGTTTTTCTCGCGCCCGCGCACGGCCAGCATCCGTGCGGCCACTTACACGGACATTTACGTCCTGTCCAAGGCCAACCTCGAGGAAGTCTTGACCTTCTACCCAGCCGTCAAGGAACGCATCTTGCTCGCGGCGCAGGAACGGCTCAAGGAAAACGAAAACCGGCAGCGGCTCCAAGCCGAGCAGCAACGGCTGCGGGAACAGTCCATGTCGCGGCCCAACACGACCGAGACCACCATGCTGCGGCCCGACGAGGCCACGGTCGTGCCGACCGAGCCGGTGGCCGTTATGATCGCGGCAGGACCGCCACCACCGGCACGTATGGCATCGACGTCGGCGCTCGCGGCGGCGGGTCCGCCGGAAATCACCGTGACAATGTCCACGTCCTCGCTCAAGGCGCAGAGTCGCGCGTGGGGCCGTGCGCCCACGTCGTCGTCGTCGTCGTCGTCGTCGTCGTCGCACGATGCGTCGGTACGCAGCTCGCGGCTCCAGGAACTCGGCGCGTCGGTCGACGAGGAACTCGGCCAAATCACGTTACCGGACTCGATGTACGCGATGCGCGTTATCGCCGATAACAGGCATGGGTCGCTGAGCCTCGCATCACTGCACGCGAGCGACGCCGGCAGCGGTGGCGGCGGTGGCGGTGACGGGAACGGCGGGAGCAGTATCGGCGCCCTGTCCCGCGCGCGGCGCACCGATCGGCGCGGACTGCGCGCGAGCCGGAAACTCGGGTCGGGCCAACGACTCAGTTCAGGCAGTACGCGATCGACGCGTAGTGGGCACGACACGTCGTCAGCGAGTTTGGCGCTCTTGCGCGAATCGATTATGCGGTCGATGCGCGCGTCGGCGTCGATGGGGTCGCAGGTGCAGCAGCGGCCGCTGCCGCCGGCGCCGCCACCACCAACTGACATCTCGCATGAACCGGGGACGAAGCGCGCGACGAAAGCTGGCGCGTCGGTTTCGCATGGGCAGCTCCCGGATCCTCGCGCGAGTCCCGCTGCGGCTGCTGCGTCGGTGGCCGCGGCCGAGGCGCCAATGCCGGCGCCGATGCAGTTAAGGGTTGTGGACCGGACGCCGGCGGCGCGCAGTGTGTTCAATTCGTTTGCGGGGTTCGCGACTGCGGCGGGGTCACTGGCTGCGTCGGCGACGCGGGTTTGGCCACCAAGTGGATCGGGTGCGGGGCAAGGAGGCGGCGCGGTGCGTGGTGGAGGGAGTGTTGGGAACGTGGTTCCGCCACGACGATTTGAGGTGCTCTACAGTCGATCGAGCGAGTCGGCCGATCCGCAGGACTCGAACAGTTCCGCGGGCACGGCCACGACCACGACGACCAGCAGTATACCTGTCCCGCGCGTGGGGGTCACGTCCAGAGGGACGTCCAGAGAAGCCGTCATGAGCATGTCGCCAACGACAGTGGGCTCGCCGAGGACCGACGCGACGGGCACGGGTGTCTACACGTCCATGTCGATGGCCGAGCTCGCGGTGCACCATCCGCTCCAGACCCAAGTCGTCGAGCTCGATAGCGACGAAGACGGGGCCGACGACTATATTGACGAGACCGACGACGAGGACGATGACGACGACGACGACGACGGCGACCAGGTGCCGCTGTCGCGCGGGAGTCTCATGTCGTCGAGCGGCAGTGAGCAGACGCCGATGCCCATGCACCGGCCCGCGTTCACGGTCACCCCGCCGCGACTCGCATTTGCCGCTGCGCAAGGTGCGCATGCGGCCCGGCAACATCCCATCAGCAGCGCGCAACAGTGGGCGTCTGGGAGCAGAAAATCGAGCTCGTCCTCTTTGGCGCCGAGAGTTCTGCGGGCCTCGGCGAAGCGCCTGTCCACCGCCGATGCGTCCTCGCCTGTGGTGCAGGGGTCGGTAGCAGCACGAGGTGCACTGTACCGGTCCGACGGGATGTTGCTCGCGGCGTTTACGGGGCAGCGGAAGCGATCGGTGTCAGCGGCCGCCGCGCTTGGGTCCAGAGAAGACCATTCAGCCGTGCCGAGGGCACCGTCTCGGTCATAGTAGCGTTCTGACGGCAGGAGAGGTGAGAGGATTGGGGAGGACTGGGGGTATTGAACTTGCCTGATTGCTTCCGTCCGTGTTGAAATGAGAGAGTATCGGTGACTGAATCTGGTTTCCCTCATGTTGGAACTTTGGAAGGCCCCCAAGGTCAGCGTTACGACCCATAAATGACTCTAGTGGAACGAAACGGACGAAAATACCCCGGCGAGCATCCTGATCGTTGATCGATGAGGACAGGACCGAGGCCGCACCGCACAGATATAGATTTCTCAACACATTCAACATCACAACCACAGCTTCTTCGAAAAAATTTCCGTGGGAATTTACCCATTTTGGAATGATCTAACTCGTTGTCGCGTCACGGTTTATGGACCAAAAGATGGAGCAAGGCGCCACATTCGAAACATCATTCTTTTGTGTCCACGGCCTGTTTGAACCAGCGCCAGCGCGCGATGCGTCCTAGATTCGAGAAGACGTGTTTGCCAATATAATCAGTCGACGCGCTCGTTCCTCACTCGTCTATGCTCTGCGTCTTCAGCTTGCGCACCCGTACTCGATCCGTTAACTTGCTCTCTTTGCTCCACCACCATGTCCGCTGCTGCCGCTCATGGACCAATCGACTATTTGTTTCAGGGCCGGCCTGTTGGCAACGGCATTGAAGTGACGGACGGTGCAGACGACGGAACAAATGAGATGCCAACAATTCGGTTGGCAGACGCTCCTCAGGTCGAGACGAGTCCAGACAAACAAGTCGAATCATGATCCGAAAAAATAGCGGTACTATTTCATTCACACGACACACGCCCACCACACCCAACCAGCTACGCCAGCAAATCAATCTGCGGCTCGACACTCCTGTGGCGCCGCCCTGTCCTTGCTGGTCCCTCCACTTCCGTTGACTCGACCGCATCCGACTCGCCCCTCTCGCCCTGGTGCTGCGCCTGGAACGTTTCAAACGCCTCGGCCATGACGCGCTCATTCTCGACGATATCCATGAGCAAGTCAAGACTCGTATCGCGGCGCATGAACGTAATCTTGGGCATTTCGTTCTTGCGCAGCTTCAACTTGTGCCGCAACGCGGCCTTGACCAACTTGGCCGTCGTCTCGAGCTGCGTGACCATAAACTCCTGCAACCCAGAGTGTGCAAAAATGGTCAGCTCAAGCGACTCGCGATGGATGCGGAATGCGCGATGCGTACATTATCGAGCAGGATGGCCGTGTCGAGGTCCTCGTTGGGCACCCACCAAATGGTCACGTTGCCCGTGCCTGCAACCGTCACGCGGTCAACGCGCCAAGAACTGTCGGCAGGGTCGTCGGTCGAGGCCATGGCGAGCCCGGACGCTGGGTCGTAGAGAATATCGTAAATCGCGCGCGAGACGCGCTGCGCGAGTTTCTTGGAGAATTGCGGCGTATCGTTGCGGCGTGCGTTGGCGGCCATGGTGGGAGCGATGAGGGCGAGGTCCGGGGGCTAATTGGCACGGACAGGAAATCGTCAACGAGCGAACGGCGGCGTCGAGGGGCCGGTGAATGAGGGACAACGGACAGGTGGTAGCGGGTCCTTGAGCCGCTTCTCGCGCTTGAGCTGCCGCTTGGTTGGAATGAAGTAGTCCTTGAATTTGCCGGGCACATGATACTCGTCGAGCACGCCCCGCACGTTGGGATGCTCCTCGACCCATTCACGATCTACCAGCAGTGCGCGATGAGGTTCCAATTCAACGTGAAGACATCAAGGCTCTATTTCTCTACCATGCTTGCAAACGTTGAACGTCATAGCCGGCACGGCAGTACGGAAGGTCCTTGCAGCATCCACGGGCGGGTTCGTTGGGCCGGCGAGCGCAATTCGACGGGCCACGGCCGCCATGGTGCTGGAAATTCGGGTGGACATGGTTTGCTGGCACTGCGACGAGCGCTTCGCTGGATGGTCATACGGTCGTTGTCTGCGGCCGGCAAGGACTAAACGAAACACTACAACACGAGCAATCGGTCAAAGCAGAAGCACACTGAAATGACTTGGATCAGCAGCTTGTTCTATCATTCATTTGCGTCCAGAGTACTCATTTGTACCGCGCGCAAACGACCCGGCGAGACCTCAACTGGACGCAAGAAAGTCAGCACGAACAACGAGGATCGCAGCACCGCCGACGAAATCGACCATCATGGCCAACTCTCTGCCCCCAGACCATACAACCGAGACGCTTGACGACATAGAAGAATTGACGGTGGCCGTCGACGACGCCAACGCAAACCGAGCACGCTCTTCGTACCGCCACGTTGCCGTCAAGCGGTTCGGCCGACGCAATCGCAACGCTGTCACCGAAAATGACTGCACCAAGGAGAACCACGACGACGATGACGAGGTCGATGAGGGAAGCGATCTCGAATCCGGCCCGCTCCCCGTGTCCTCCGACTTTTACGCTCCAGGCAAGGCCAAGATCTACGTGCGAACGTGGGGGTGCAGCCACAACAATTCGGATTCGGGTATGGACGTCCGCGGTCAAACTGCACCACCCCTTGTGCTTACACTGCGCTGGTCCGTAGAGTACATGGCCGGGATTCTCGCGTCGCACGGATACATGATCGTAGCAACGGGCGACGAGGCCGACCTGTGGGTGCTCAACGGGTGCACGGTCAAGAACCCGTCCGAGCAGACCTTTGTCAATGCGATTCGGCAGGCGCAGGACAAGGGCAAGAAGGTGGTGTTGGCCGGGTGCGTGACGCAGGCGGCGCCGCGTAACAAGATGTGGGACGGACTGAGTATCATTGGCGTACGTTTGCCTCGGCAATTGGCATCGCGAGGGTCATTTCGCTCACGCACCACGCCGTCTCCAGGTCCAACAAATTGACCAGATCGTCTACGTTGTCGAAGAAACGCTGCTCGGGCACTCGGTCCGGCTCATGGATCCGAAAAAAGAGCCTGGAACCAAGGTCCGCGCGGGCGGCGCCAAACTCGCGCTGCCCAAGATTCGCAAGAACCCGCTGATTGAAATTATCGCCATCAACACGGGGTCCGTCCGTCCTTTCTGCACTCTCCTATTACCCACCTCCGCTACACGACCACTCACCTCCAACTTCCGCGATAGCTGCCTCAACCAATGCACCTACTGTAAGACCAAGCACGCGCGCGGCGAGCTCGCGAGCTACCCAGTTGCCGAAATCGTGGACCGTGTTCGGCAAGTCCTGGTCGAGGGCATTGTCGAAATCTGGCTCACGAGCGAGGATACGGGCACCTACGGGCGCGACATTGGCACCGATCTCCCGACCCTGCTCTGGGCAATTCTCGCCGAATTACCGACCGACGGGTCTGTCATGCTGCGCATTGGCATGACCAACCCGCCGTACATTCTCGAGCACTTGCCCGCCATGGCCAAGATTTTGCACGACGCGCGCGTGTATGCGTTCTTGCACGTGCCCGTACAGGCCGCGGCGGACCGGGTGTTGCTGGATATGCGGCGGCAGTACTCGCAGGCCGAGTTTCGACAAGTCGTGGATTACTTGCGCGAACATGTGCCGGGGATGACGATTGCGACGGATATCATTTGCGGGTTCCCGACGGAGAGTGATGCCGATTTTGACGAGACGCTCGAGCTCGTGAGACAGTACCAGTTCCCGGTGCTGCATATTTCGCAGGTACGCGCTGTCTCGTTCTCTCATTTGCATCTCACCGATTTCGGCCTCACTCCTCACCACTTCGCCCTGTCTCTAGTTTTACCCGCGCCCGGGCACCCCCGCGGCACGCATGCCGCGCCTGCCGACGCAAGTCGTCAAGCAGCGGTCGCGCGCGATCACGGCCCTGTTCGAAAGCTACCAGCCTTGCGACCACCTGCGCGGCGAAACAATGCGCGTGCTCGTGACCGATACGGCGAGCGACGGGAAGCACTATGTCGCGCATAACAAGGCCTACCAGCAAGTGCTCGTGCCGATGCACGACGGGTATCTAGGCAAGGTGCTCGACGTCGAGATTGTGGACACAGCCAAGTACTGTCTATTTGGACGGCCGGTCGGCGCGCCGAGTGGGGGGCCACCGCAGCGGAAGGAAGAGGCGCGCGTTGAAGAGCCGGTGGGCGCCGAGCGGAGGGTGACGGCGCGCAAGACGAACAGCGCGCGATCGGCCGCTGCATCCGCGTCCACCCCGGCGATGGCCGAGGAGGAAAAGAAGGTCACGATCGTGACGGCAACGCAGCGGCGCTTGGCGCAGCTGGCGCTGCTCGTGGCGATTCTCTGCTTTGCGGCCGTATGGCAGTACGAGGCGTCGTTGTCCGTGCAGGTGCCTGCGTACGTAGTTGGGCTCGTCGCGCTGTTTTTCAGTGTGCGCACGACGGGTGTTCCGGTGGCCGAGTTCCGTGCTGGGTTGAACGAGGGCGGGAGGCGGCCGCCGAGGGTGGGGAGAGTGAAGCGGTCGTAGATTTGTCGTGTCGTTCTCTTTTAGTGATAGCTGAAACGATTCATGTTCTTTGGGTGGTCGCCACCTTTTGGTGCTCTTGCGAATCTTGCGAGTCTAGCGGGCCTTCGCTTTTTGTGGCCCTTCTCCAACCATCTAAACCATTCGGTCGTTGACAGAACAACGCTGCTCCTGTTGAATAAATTACACGATTTGACACGCCTCCCAACAACCAAACGATCCACGAACCAACGCCGGTCCAAAACCCGTGCCAAGCACGGCCAGCTCACGCGGACCAGGGCCGTACAAACGCTCTACTCATGCCGAAAACTGGCTCACCGTCCGCCTAATCCCCATCCCAACTGACCATGGCGTGCACGCCCACCTAGTCAATGACGAGCCGGGACCGTTTCGGCTGCTGGTTCATGGCCACGACGCCATGCACGCGCGTCAGGAGCGCGACGGGCAAATTGCACTTGACACAGACGTCGCGCGCGATATCCACCATCGTATTGCGCTTCAACTTGGCGAACGTCGCGGCACTCCCATCCCGGTCCGTCGGCAACCCCCTTGGAATCGGCGGGATCCGGTCCTCGGCGCGCCGGCGCGCTCTCGGCATCCCTTCCTCCCGCACCAACATGACCTCGTCGTGCGGAAGAACAGGATACGAATGGCGCCGGGCGACGGGTACATGGTGAGGGAGTTTCAGATAAAACGGGATAATCTCGATTTTCGGCAACAGCGGGAACAGGTTGGGCGAGACCATGTAGAAAAACCCACCAATGAACCCGCCCGGGTGCGTGACGGGCTGCGCCGCCAAGATTTGCCGCAGGGGCGCCGGGATCGCGCTGAGCGACGGCAGGCCCATGAGCAGGTCCGGGTCGGAACATACCGGTCATGCCGGTTGATCGCGGCCTCGGTCCCGATCGCGCCCGTTTCGGCGAGCGCCGACCGCGGATTTGATTCGACGGCAGCGAGCGCATAGGACGCGTGGCGCACCTATAGTGGGGCGGACCCGTCGGCTGCGGGCGGGATCACGAGCGACGCCATGGATGATGCGGCAGACGCGCCGTTGCCGCTGTCGTTGCTGCGGCGTAATGCGCCGCCGCCAGTCGAGGACGCGGATGGTTTGGTCGCGGCGGCGGACCCGGGGACGAGGTGTTTTTAGCCATGGCCTCCTTGATCTTGGCGCCCGTCGCGATATCGGCATCGGGCGTGCGCACGTGCGGTGTCTTGACGATGCGCTCGTTCACGGCGGCAACGGCCTCGGTTCCGAGCGCGACTTCTCCGCCGCCGCACTCGAGCCAGTCGAGGTCGAGCGGGGTCGCGTGAATGCAAGTCGGGTGCAGGTACCGTTTACCGTTGGCGTCGAGGAATCCAATTGTGACGTGAATGTCGCCAACGACGCCAACGACGAGGTATCGGTCGAGGACCGTGACAAATGCAAACGAGGCGCCACAGTCGAGGGGGGCAATCGCGTTGGCGAGTTCGTCCTGCGAGGAGCCTTGGTCAATGTGTTCCCAGTAGGTTTCGAGGACCGACTTGCACCGGTCGAGGCAGAGCCGTTGGTCGTACTTGCGCAACCAGTCGTGCAGCATCGACCGTAGCCGGCGCGCGTCATTCGGTCCGACAGGTCCCAGTCGAAATCGTGGAAGACGGCGGCGAGTTCGGTCAAGACGTGCTCAGATCAGTTCGTGCCGAATGGCTGAGGTGGTGGCCATGCCATAGACGCCATGCATGGCACGGTCCTGGAAGACGACATTGTGGCGGAAAGCGGCCCAGGATCTGTCTGCTTCCGGGACCAGCCGGTTCGCAGCCGAGGTGGACGGTGGACTCGGCGTCTTGCGCTTCGTCGCGGGCCGTGGTGGCGCAAGGTCGGCCGCGCTAGGTTTCCGCGAGGGTGCGGCGTGTCGGCCATTGGACCTGGCCGTATGCGATGAGGCCATGGTGCGTGACGGGCGGCTTGCAGTTGCCGGTCAAGACTTGAAATCGGCAAGAAATCGGATCATTCTGGCGGATACTGCAGGCTGCTGAAGAATGCGGCAGGTTATCGGCAGTTGGTGCGTGGAGTAGTTGGTCGGCGTCGTGGTGCAACGCTTGGACAAAGAGACCAGCTTGCCGATTGCCGAGGAACGACGAGCTGGCCAGCAGCGACAGGGACGGCCGAAAGAAAGAACATTGCGGGCGCCTCTTGCCGAGCACCACACGTGCAGGCCACGCCGCAATGACGCACGTTTCGCCCCTCGTTGCAGCGCATGGTTGTGCGGAGCAAAGTAAGTGCTGAAAAGCGCCGTCTCGGTCGCTTGGGACTTGGGGCCAAGCGCACCCCACGCGCGGTTGGAAGTACTCCTCACCAAACTCGAGCTTCCAAATCTCTTCGGTCGACTTGGCGCCATCGGCAATGCGCGCCTCCGACTCAACATCATCAATCGTCGTGGTACAGTATGTAGCCCAAGAGCTGGAACGTGCCTTGCTGTAGACGAGTGGCGGCAGCTGGTGCATGTGCCAAAACCGATCAATGGTGGACGATGGGACAAGCGACGCTTCCAGGTGCGCGACAGCCATGGACAGGAACTTGGGGTACTGCATAAGCGCCTCCGTGTGGAAGAGGTAGACAGCGGCCATGCCCGACTGCATGAGGTCGGCCATCTTGGCTGAGAAACGGCGCTGGCGACGGACGGCACGGATCATGTCCATGGCCCACGGCCCAGCCATGAAGTCCTTGTGCCAGTGCATGACCAAGAAGAAGCGGCGACGGTTGCCGGGCAGGATCAGCGAGCTGGCGGCCAACTCGTGATGGGGCCATGACATTGTCCTTGACGTCAGCGCAAGTCACAATCACAGGCAGCGTCCCGCCGTACTTGGCCCACTCAGCCCTGTCAAAGAGCTTTTCAAGATCGGCTATGTTGGCTGCGTGCTTGGGAATTAGCTGGCGCGTCTTGGGGTGCACCTGCGGGCAGGCAATGCGCGCGATCGACGCGTTCATGACGATCGTCAGGGAGCGGCGGAACGTGCTCGTCCGTAACTCGGCCGTGCACATCACGCACTTGTGCGCCTTGCCGCGCAGACGCAGCGCCGCGTACTTGGGCATGGCCAGTGACAGCTCCGACTTGCACGATGGACACGTGACACGGCCAACAACCTTGGTCTTGTCCACGTCGGTGGGCATCAAGTCGTAGGGCACGTCGGCGGGCAGATGCTTGGCCCAGAACTCGCGTGAGGCCTGAAGGTCGTCCTTGCTGGTGCCCACGGCGACCTTGGCCTATTTTCGAGTCGCAGAGTCGGCATATCAGTTCCCAGGCTTATACAAATAAACGGAGGTTTGTGCACACGTACCAGACAGACGCACCAGCGGCAGCGACATCCCACTAAACGTACGACCATAGTGGCGCGTCATGTCGTCAGAAATGCGGAGAGGACTCAGCTATGAAGGAAAGAGTAGTATCAAGGATAGAGACAAGCGCAGGTCGCATCCCGACTCGGAAAGTATCGACGGTTGTTCCTTTCAAGCAAACGAGCAAGCGGGAAGACAGAAATCATGACTCTTTATCCCATGTGCGAGTGCATGAACATGGCGACATCCATGGGCGGGAGCGACAAGGAAGCAACCGGAGCTTCTCCGTAATGATGGCCTTGGCCAGCGCGTCGAGAAACGCGAGATAGCGGGTCTCCGAGGAGCACAGGTACGCGCTTCGAAAAATTGAATGAGAGCGACAGCACAGTTTCTTGTCAGCTATGGTTCTTGATAGTGATCCCGTGGCAAGAAACGACTCTTAGACATCGAAACACGTACAGCTCCTTGGCCTCATTGTGTCCGTCACGCAAATTGTGGTGGAAGACCAAGAGCAGCAGCGTGTGGGCGAGCAGCACATCGCGCGACACAAGCTCGGCCGTCTGGGTGCCAATCACATCGACGATAAGGTCATCCTTGTTCGCGTTTTCGCCGTTCTTGCCCGCTTTCAAGTTACTGGCATGCACAGCGAGAGCCTCGTCCACGGGAGAAATGGCGGCGTTAACGGTAGTGCTCGACTTGGCGGCCACAATGGGCAGAACATCCAGATTCGCAGGAACGGCAAAGGAAACGGCTATGTGGACATGATGGTATGGTAGGCAGTCGGTCGGCTTAATTGTGAGATGAGTTCTTTGAGCTGCACCCACCCATTGTCGACAAGCGCATTGAGCTTTGATTTGTCCGCCAAAAAAGCGAAGAGGCTCTTCTCCTGGCATCGATTCATGATCGATCATTGGCGATCTCACCTAAACAGTCACTGCTGTATCTTCCTCTCTATTCCTTGCATACTCGCGGCAGAATCATGTTCAATAGAGTCGTTGACCCCAGGCCTTGGGACTGCTTTCGCTCAATGAAAATGCCGCGCTTGATACGATCCTGTCAATCATTCGTGCGGTGCGCTGTTGACGCTTGTCATTCATCGAGAGCGCTTCAGTCAACTTTGGCTTCAATTTGTATCTCGAAGCTGATCGCATCCATTTCAATGGTCGATCATTATTCGCTAGTGTTGCTACACCGTTCAGAATGCATCCAGGCTGACGCCAGAACAACATGGATGATAGTCAAGCCTGCGTCTGTCTCTTGCAGCCCTCGGGTAGAAAGTACATCCTCATAACGACGAGCGCTGGGAGCATACTTGACCGAACGGCGAGATGGAATGGCAGAGGCGGAACATGACTGCATAGCGAGCATGCATTATCGGCCGTGTTGTCAGGCGTCGCGGTCGTTGTGGAGAACGATCGTAACTAACGTCTTTGTGGAGAGGGCTTCTAAAAATCCAGAATTTGCAAGCGATAGCCTCCGCTCCACGTACTGCAATCCAGCGTTTTGCTCGTGTTGGAGGCAGGTCAGCGCCATCGAAACTCCCAGGTAACGAAACGTGGAACATTCCAACAGCGCAAACCCCAAGATTCTGGCCCGCGTCCATTCTCTCCCCCGCGTCCATTCTCTCACATTCTCCCACACGTCCTTTCTCTCCCGCCAACCATCGAACCGGACCCTGCACCAACCTCAACATGACCACGGCCCCCGCCAAGCTGCGCTTCTACGCGCTCGAAGCGCCCAACACGGTCCGCGTCGCCAACCTGACGGACGCTGCCATCAGCGTGCTTGTTTCCGACATCGCGGTCCCCACGGCCGTGCCCGCAGCGCAATGGACGAAGCTTGACGCTGCCGCGGAGCGCGACTTTCCGACCACGGCCATGGCCGAGTGGGTCAACATTTACGCGCGCACAACCGATGACGGCCCGATCCTCGCGTGCCACGTTCCGACCACCTCCCAAGCCAAAATTTTGCGCATCACCAAGGACGACTGCCCGCTCGTGCTGGAAATGTTTGATTTGGTCCCAGCGGGCGATGCGGCGAGTGCGGTCGTGATCCGCGCAATGAACGCCGCCATGGACGCGTCGATCGACGGTAAGAACTGGACGGCCATCCCGGAGGGCGAGGCGCACCGGCTCGAAGGTGTGACGACCGAGACCATGGTCACGGTGCGGTACTCGATGAACCAGGGCGAGGTGCGCGGCGGCGTCTTGGTCGCGCCGGGCACGCAGATCGATGTGACCAAGCCGCCCACGACAAAGACACGGCTTGGCACAAACCCGGGCGCGATCATTCGGATTCGGCGCTGAGTATGAGCAGCGCTTAAATGGCAATGCGGACGGACCCGCTTGTCCCGCTTGTCCTGGTCGATTGATGCTCCGCGTGAAATAACAGGGAGGCATGTCGTCTACTGACCGGATTGGTTTTCGCGTTCGTCTGTTTCTTTTTGAAGAAAGGGAACTATCTCCATTTGCGGACAAAGGGCATCGCCGCACTCCAGATTCTCTCGAATCATTCCTGAGGAGCGCCATAGGTCCCATATTTCCGAACAATATCGCCAGGACACCGCGCTTATTATTGCACCATTATTGCCCTCGGCTCATGGCCTGGTAAAGTACCATACATCAGCTCAAACTCGCTAGCACAACTCAAATTTTCCCTCACAGTGCAAGCTCATTCTTCAGCATCGAAAGAGAGTATCGGCGCCAACAAACGTTGTTCCAAGCGCGAAATATGCCCAGCTTTTCGTGCCCTCATTCTTAATTCATTCAAATAATTAAAGGTGGTGTGGTGCAGCAATCACCAACACCGGAGACAGGAATGCGAGAGAGGTGCACCGAATCCGCAGTCATGATTCGCCGTCCTCACGCAACCATCTGAAGCAAAATATCAAAGAACAGCGAGTGGGCCGGCCCTGTGTCCAACTGACCGCGTCTTTACCTATGCCACCTGCAGCTCGCGGCGCTTCATGTCGGTGCGCCGTGAGTATCCCACAGGCCCCGCGGTGATTATGTTGGAGTGCGCCGACCTTCCTCCCCTTGGCCCCAAGGTGAACCTGACCTGACATGGTGATTGGGGCGAGGGTAGTCCCTTTGAGCGCCCGTCGCTGATGTTTTGTGGACCTGTCTTGTTGCGTACGGATTTGTTTTGAGACTGATTTCATGTACCAAGAGAGGGGCATGAGCCGGTTTTGTTGAAGTGGGAGGCATGCAATAGCAAGATGGCCTCATTCTCCATGTCAGTGTCCGACGCGTTTCTAAGGTGTCCGACACGTTTCTAGGCCCTAAAGGTGTGCCAAATGATTTTTCCACCCGAGAAATTCGTCGGAGGTCCGTTTTTGGTGCGACGTCGATCTGGTCCTTGTGTTGACGCCGCCGATGAGGACATGAGAGAAGCTCCACGCTTCACATGCCACAGCATCCAACGCTTCAGTGACGACCCAGAGGGCAGTGATCCATAATCCACACGGCCACGTTTGGGAATGAATGAACAACGTATGCACAAACCACTGCACGACACTGACCCAACTCTCCCTCCCATTTCACGAATGCACCCGCCTGACTCTCCCTTTCCCTCCACTCACGACGACGCGGCAATCGCGACCCCGCTCTCCACCTCGTGCATCCCATTAGCCATGTCCACCTCTTCCTCAACCACATCCTCCATCTTCCCCATCGACTCGAGCACCCCGATCAGATCCGCGGGCGCCGGCAAATGCCAATCCGCGACCGTCCGCTTACCCGCTGGCCCAATCATGACCGAGAACGCCGTGCCCGATTTACCCGCAAACTCGCGCGACAGTCGGCGGAACATATCCATGTCGGTCTCGCAGTCGCCGGCGCACAGGACATAGTCGAACGGCTGTGCGCGTTGCGAGGACAGGAGCCGGCCGACAATCTCGCCCTTGTTCACATAGGACGGGCGCACTTCGAGCACCTTCTTGCCGCGCAATAGGTCGAGCGGGAGTTTGGTCAGGACGGCATTTTCGAGGTGGTTCTATTTGGGATCGACGCACGGTTCAGTCAGTTGGTCCGGTCGCGAACGCAACAGAAAGCGGGGAGAAGCGCGGATAACGTGCCTGGCACTCCTTGGCCTGAAACATCCCAAACGCCGGGTCTGCC
Source organism: Allomyces macrogynus ATCC 38327 (assembly GCA_000151295.1). Lineage (NCBI taxonomy): Eukaryota > Fungi > Blastocladiomycota > Blastocladiomycetes > Blastocladiales > Blastocladiaceae > Allomyces > Allomyces macrogynus. The sequence goes on along the minus strand of GG745375.1, from coordinate 300,617 downwards.
AGCCGGTAATGCCAGCACACGCTCGATTTCTTCAGCTCAATCATCGACCCGGGCGTGCGTTCCGTATGAAACTGGAAAATGCGCAGCACTTCATCCTTCCACGCCCAGTCCTGCATCTCGCCAATATCAATCCACGTGTCGGCACCAGGCGGTTTCAAAAACGACCCATGCTCGGCCGACAGCCCCAAATTTGGCACGTGTTGGCCCAGCCAGTCGTCCAGTGTCGCCTGATCACGGCCGGAAATAATGTAGACGTGGTTGCGCGGATCGGCCGTGAGCGCGCGCAGTGCGTCAAGTACGGCGCGGGCGGGTTTCGCGTCCTCGGGGCGCGGGACAATGGGCGAAAGCGTGCCGTCAAAGTCAAGCGCAAACAGACGCTTCTTGGCGGATCGGTACGCGGCCAGGCACTTGGGAATCGGCAGGAGCGGCGTGCGCTTCCGCGGGACGGCCATGGCATTGTACGACGCGGCCGTGGCCAGGGCCTTGGTGAACGCACGCGCCCACGCTTGCGCCGTGTGCCGTGACACGTGCGCGTACATTTGTGCGTGCCGCATCGCACGGTCGTGGTCGGGAAGCGTCAGGGCCGCGTGCAGCGCGGCGGCCACGCCGGCTCTGTCCCACGGATTCATGAGCATTGCTGACGAGAGCGACCCGGCGGTGCCCGTGAACTCGCTCAGCAAAAGCGGCGCCTGCTGTGTCGCGTGCTGCGCGACGATAAAGTGGTGGCTTGACGTGTTGAATCCGTCGCGTACCTATATGTCGTTGCAGAGAGCGATCAGTCGATGCTCACAATGAACAATCGGTTCGTGAGAGAAGTGAGAGAAACGTACCGACGTGATCAACCCGACATCGGCCGCCGACAAGAGCGCATACAACTCGCTCTGGTCGATCGCTCGATGAATGTGCACGACCGGAATCACCTCGAGCGAGCCGTATTTTCCATTGATCTGCGCGACCAGCTCTGACACTTTGGCCTCGAGCCCCTTGGTCGACCCCTTGCTGCTATCGGCCGACGACGGCGACGTGACCTGAATCAGGACCACCTGGTCGCGCCACTGCGGGTACATGTCCAAGAACTGCGCAAACGCCAGCAGCTTCTGGTGCACGCCGCGAATCTGGTCGAGCTTGTCGCGCCCAACAATCATTTTCCGCCCGCGGTACTGGTCGCGCAATGCCGCCGCGCGCGCACGGACCACCGGGTCGTTGGCCTGGTGCAGAGCGCGTGCGACGTCGATGCCGATCGGGAACGTGCCGACGGCCACGTGCCGTCCGTCGTCGAGGTCAATTCCCGTCGGCGTCGTCTCGAGACCGAGAATGCGCGTGCAGGCCGACAGCAGGTGCCGCGTATACGAGTAGGTCTGCGCGCCGATCAGGGACGCGCCCAGCACGCCGTGCAACAAGTGCGCGCGCGAGGGGAGGCACCGGAAGACTTCGGACGAGGGAAACGGCGTGTGTAGGAAGAAACCGATCAGAGCGGATTCGTCGAGGGCTGTGCGCAGGTGCGCGGGCACGAGGAGCAGGTGGTAGTCGTGCACACAGACGAGATCACCGGGGCGGAAGTAACAGGCGGCAGTCGACGCGTAGGCGGCATTAGCGCGGCAGTAGGCGTCCCAGTGCGATTTCTCTTGGCGGCCGTCGGTCGCGCTGTCCCACAGACTGTAGTGCAGGATCGGCCACAGATCTGGTAGTGACGTGGAGTGTCAGTGATCTGACCAAAAGGAAACAAAACGTGAGCCGAGTTTAAATCGTACCAGCTTTGCAATACCCTTCGTAGAACGCTGTCGCGGTCGCATCGTCGAGGTCCACGGGCACGCACTTCCGCTCGACCCACAGCATGCTCATCAACTCGCGCCACTCGTCATCCGTCCACGTCTCCCCCACGAGCGGACGGCCATACACGTCCACGACCTGCCCGAGCGACCCGACATAGACGCACGACATGCCATCGACGCCGTCAAGCGACTGAATGCCGGCATAGAGCGCGCCGTGACCACGACGCGGCGCGTAACCCCATTTGCCCTGTGTGTCGGGCACGACCAGGTCGTCGAGCCGTGTCGCATCGCGCTGGTGGTGGTGGTGCAGTGCAGCTGTCAGGGCCTCGAACGAGGGCGCGGTAGGCGTGAGCGGCGCGGATCCGTTCATGCCAGCGGTCGCGGCACGCGAGTGCCGGCGCGAATTTGGTGCCGATGGCGCGAGGGACGAGGCGACACGGTCGAGCCGCACGGCAACGATCGGGAGCATGTGCAGGACGTGGATGACGCGACGCGGCGTTGGCGAAGGGGTGGACTCGAGTCCCGTTGAGGGCGCGATGGCGGCGGCGGTCGGCGACATGGTGGGAATGACGGTGGAGAAAAAATAACGCTTGAAGAGAACAGATGAAATACGGCGGCGACCTGGGGAGATTGGTGTTCGGTTCGGTCAGTCGGCGATGGAGGTGGGCGCGTCGCAGTTTTGAAGGGATCCGCGTGTCAGGTCAGGGCGCTGCGCGGAGGGCGGATGGAACCGACTGGAACACCGATAGCGTGCACGCACGGCCGAGACGGCAGCGCGCGTCGCGGCACAGGCAGCACCCCGCAACGTCCAAGACGGTGCGGCGCGTGCGCGCGCAACAAAGATGGGGTGCGTGCATTCCGGCACCGGCCCGCGCGTCCCGTAACTGCCAACGGCGCATCCACGATCGTTCTCGGGCGACTTGTGGGGATAAAGAGACGCGCACCTGGAAACGACACCATCAAGCCGGTGCAGTTGCAGTTGGCCTTGCGGACGGAAAGGCTGGGATCAACGGAACGCCGTCGCTGACAGGTTCAGCGGGCCGATGCGTGCAGAGCGCGCCGCGTCGCGTTCGAGGCGGCGAGCTCGGGCGTGTAGGAGACGGGACTGGCACCGCGCAGACAGATCGTCGGGCGCGTGAGGATGGTGCGCGCGTCGGTCGGAGGAGAGAAGAAGCGCGTGCTGCGGCGGGTGCGCGGCTGGAGAGCTGGAGCGCGCGGTATTTGAGCGCGGCGCGCATGCCGAGCGGGTCGGCGAGCGGGTCGGCGAGCGGGTCCATGGCGAGAGGGCGCGGCCCCATGGTGCCGGCCCGTTGATGGCCGCGCGGATGGCGCTCGGCGAGGCGGTGCTGGCCGCGTGCGACTTGTTCGGCCGTGATAAGATTGATGATTGCCGTTGTCGGCCTTGTCGCCGTTGCGCAGAGCATTTTGCCGGTCACCGGTGGGGCGCGCAGGCGAAGGCAGAAGAGGCTGCCAAGAACAAGAACAAGCCTGGCCTGTGGGCAGCCTGGTGCGGTCGCTGCGGTAGAGCCATGCCCCGTGCAGACACGTGCCACGCGACCCGTGGCTGGGCCACGTCGCGACACGCACGCCGCCATCTCCGGCAAACGCCGCCCTGATCCACGGCCCACCATCCGCGACCAGAACCACGACCACGGCGCTCACGTCGACCGCGCGCACTCAACGCGTTCACCCGCACAAGACCGCCAGCTACCTCCCGCGCACGACTACTGCCCGCGCTGCCATGAGCTCCGCCGCCGAGAAGCGCGCCGAAGCGCGCCGCCGCCGCCTGGAAAACTCCGAGGCACGACTGGCACGCATCAAGGCGCTCTCGTCCTCGTCCTCGGCCAGTTCCGTTGCCGACGATACTTCGTCGGTCGCGTCCGACACGACGCAGGACACGACGATCGAGCCGTCGGGATCGGCACCCGCGTCGGCACCTGTTGAGACAGAGACCGAGTCTCGGACCGAGTTGCCTGCTCGCGCACCCGTACCTGTGCCAGTGCCTGTCGCTGCATCGGCGCCCGTCCCTGGACCCGAGACAGTACCAGCAGCGCCCGCACCGCGCGCGACCGCACCGCCATCCGCAACCACGACCGCGACCGCGCCACCCGCATCGCAGATCCGCGCACGCGCGCCCGGCCGCACCGCCACTTCCGCATCGAAACCCGCCGCCGCGTCCACCACCACCTCGGTCGCAACAAAACCGCGCTCGACCGCGCCGCTTGACGCGTCGTCCCCCGGCCTGTCGCTGCCCGAGCGCGCGATGCTCGCGCAACTGCAGGAGCGCCAATACGCGGCGGGCGTGCGGCGGTGGCGCACGATCCACACGGTCGTTTCGCTGTTTGCCGCAATTGCGATGTTCATCTACGTCTACTGGGCGACGTCCGAGATACACGTTGATGGCGAAGGGGCATTGGCCAACTTGTTGATTGAGCATGCAGATGATTTGCGGATTCCGGCCGTCGTACGTTACTTGGCCACGTCGTTGCTTGTGTGTCTCGATTTCTGACACGTCCGTCTCTTCGGCACTTAGAATGTCTTCTACTACTTCCTGACCATGGAAGCCGTGCTCACCTCGTCGCGCGTGCTGTTTGATAAGGCTGCGTCGCGCCCGCCGCCGCTGTCGGGCATGGTCGGTCTGCCGCCGCACCTGGTCGCCATGACCTCGTCGCTGCAAAACGTGGGGTTTGCGCTCTCGCAGCTCGTCATGGACGCGTGCTACTTGTTGGTCGTGTTTGGCGTCGGCATCGTCGTGTGCGCGTACCTCGCCGAGAGCGTCTGATTGATTCAAGACAGAAATGGAAAGCCAAGAGAGTGCATTTGGTGTTTTGGGTATGGTTGTTTCGTTCTCTTTTTGTTGGGGTGGGGGGGGGGGGGGGGGGGGGGTGGAATGCGACAGCGGAACGATGGGGAAGACAAGACAGAACAGGACAAGACACGACGGAAGTGAAAAGAGGTACCAAAACTGGACTGGGCCCGGCCGAACGCAAGGAACAAAACACAGCAGCAGCAAACAAGCACTACAACCTCATCAACCCGCTCTCTCCGCTCCTCTTCGCGCGCGCCGTCGCGCGCCATCCGTTACATCAAAACGGCGGCAGGTCCTTGACGACGACCCACGTCTCCAAATCGACGCCGCGCTTGCCCGCGCCCAGATCCAAGCTCGCATACACCGAGTACCCCGCCTGTCTCAGCTCCGCGACCATACATGTCGTCAATAACCTCGCCTCGGCCGACGCCATTGCCGCGGCCCACGGATTACTGGCCACGCGAATCACATACACGCCCGCGGCCGTGGCCCCCGCCTGCGCGATCCCGTGCGACCACCGGCGCCATAACACGCGCTCGATCAGGGCCGCCACGTCGGCAGGGGCATCAATCAGCCGTAAAATCGCGTCGGCCGCAAACGAGATGGTAAAAACCGAGTCAGAGACGGCCGGCGCCGATTTGAGCAAGACCAACGTGGCCAAGTCACGGTCGCTCGACGTATCCGTCGACAGCACCACACGCCACCCGGCGGCCAACAGGTGGCGAAACACTTGCGCGAGCATGCGCCGCGTCGCGTCCGGCTCCCCGGCCCACCCGTGGCCCGCACCGAGTTTCAGTTCCCAGCAGTAGTGCGCGTCGTCGTGCCCGACCGCCGCCGCCGCGTGCGCAGCACGGTGGTGGTGGTGGACTGCGCCGCCACCGCGTGGAGTCGATGGCCGGACGAGATCCGACGGCGGGGTCGTCAGGTCTTGGATGAGCGGCGCCGCCGGTGAAGGGGGTGGTGGTGGCGCCGGAGCCGATGCCGACGCGGGTGCTGGCGCGCCACGACGCACGGATCCCGCGCGCGCGAGCATCAACGCGGGTTCCCCGGGACTCGTGCTCGTGCTGGAAGACGCACTCCCGCCTCCGCCCACCGACCCGCTACTGCCAAACAACCCGCCCGTCAATGCTGCCGCCAACGACCGGTGCGACGGAGAACTGCGCGGTGCCGTTGGCGGACCCGCCCCACCTCGTGCCGGCTGTCTCTGCGCCGCGCGCGACCGCAGCGTACGCTGCACGCGCACCATCCACGACGTCGGCAACGCCTCGGCCAGCTCCTCGAGCTCGTGTTTCGCTAACCCGAGTAACTGAATGTACCCGCGGCGGTGAATCGTCATGCACGCCATGGCGTGCTCGTACATGTAGGCCGGCGGCGGGCGGCCGTCCTCGTCACGGTCGTCGTCGTGGATCAGGATCGTCGGAACGGGCGCTGAAGAAAGGACCGGGACATCGTCGTCGTCGTCGTCGTCGTCCTCCTCGGGGTCATCGACTTCGTCGGGCGACGCGTGGCACGAGCTGGACGACGGCGCGACTTCAGAGGCCGTGTCGATGCGCATCAGCGTCGGGGTCGCGGGGAGGCTGCCGCGGCGCGCGTGGTGCGCGCGACTACTGCGTGGGGGCGGGAATGTCGGTGGTCCGCGCGCGCAGCGACGAGACGGACGCGACGCGCACGAGGCCGCGCGCGGGCGACGAGGCGCGGCTGGTCGCGGGACTGACGGGCGCGGTACGCGGCGAGGACGTGAACAACGGGGCTGCGGCGAACATGGTGAGCGATGGCGGCCGGTCGTCGTGCAGTGATGTGCAGGGCGCGTCTTGAGCGTGTCAGCGGGGCGGGCGCACGAGGGGCGTCGATCAGCGCGACGGTCGGCGGCGGGTCCAGGCTCGCCGTCGTCGTCGTCGTGGTCGTGGTGCTTGTCGTGGCTGGGTGCTGTGCGATGCGATGGACGTGCTTGTGGTTGGGGGAGCGGGAGAGAGAAGGCAGCGAGCGATGGGCTCCGCCAGCGTTTCACTCGACAAGAGTGACGCCAAGTGACCAACGCCTGCCATTTAGCTTTTCGGGTTTCCGCAACGTTGGTATTTTTACACGGGACAAAGATAGAAATACGATCCCCTGCTCCACAAACGGCTGCGACCAGCACAGCACGTCGACATGACAACAGGAACAAGAAAAGGAACAAAAGAGGGATGCTGGAATAAATAGAGGGGGTACCGGGTACTGTACATGCACGCACGCAACAGAAGCGGAGGAGACGGAGGGAACGACAAGGAAAAAAGCGAGAAGGGCGTGGAGCAACGGGCTGTCGCGCGCGTCGAGCCCGCAAAGCGGGGGCCGCGACCGGGCCAGCATGTTCGGCCCCACAGAACCGAGACCAGCGCAGCTTGTATGTACACGGCAAGCGGGTGTCAAAGACTGGGCCATGACACTCGCACGGCGTACGCGCGACGCGACATGGGCCAAAAAAATCTGCACGCACGATCGCGCTTCGACTTGACGATCGCTGGTCGCGCCGTCCGGGCCCATCCCGCGGTTGCGACCCAGTCGTGCATCAAATTGGCGTCCATGCAAAAACAGCGATCTGACTCCACTTCCCGTTCCGCACAAGGCGCGCGTTAGCACGACGCGGCGCGCCGAGGCCGCCGCATCACGGACGCCGCTGCCGCCGTCGATGCCGCATGCGCCGTGCGTGTCGCACCACCAAGATGGGTCGCGGCCGTGTTCCGCCGGGGGCGCGGCGGGCCTGCCGTCCGCTGCCACCACGCGATCGCGGCGCGGACCGCGGCTTCCACACCGTTCCCATCCTCGTCGTCGTCGTCGTCGTCGTCGACGACGGCGTCGGGGGACGTGGCCGCGCGGTACAGCGCCGCCGCGACGTCGCGCGCGGGGTACCGCGTCGCGTTCGCGTCCGAGAGAAGCAAAGTCGTCTGCCACTGGTGAATCGTAGCCATGAACGTCGCGAGCCGGCGCTGCCGTGCGAGCGAGGAGGCAAGGACCGCAGGCCACCGCTCGGGCGCGGCCATCACGAGCGTCGAGGCTGTGGACGACGAGAACAGCACTGACGCCAGCGCCGGCGCCGGCGTGAACGGCGGCGTGATGGTCGCAATCGTCGTCGCTGCGCTTGACGCAGTACCGACGACCCCCGTCGGCGGGACCGCCGCCCGCGATGCGTGACCAGCCCGATCCGCCGCCGCTGCCGCCGCGGGTTCAGCGGCGAGACTTCCGCGATCCGCGCGCGTGTCACCATCACCACCACCCTCCCCTTCCCACAGCCCACGCACAGCGAGCGGGTGCTCGGCGGCCCACACTTGCAGACACGCGCCGGGGCTCGCCCAGGTGCCCGTCATGAGCCGGAACTCGAGGGCTTCCAGAACCGTGCGCTCCATGCGCAACACATCCCCGGGCACGATCGGAACCACTGGCGGTGCCACGCGATTCCGCGGGCCGCGCACGCGATCGCAACCATGTCCTCGTGCGCCGGCTCGAGTGCGGCGACGACCGACGCGACGCTCGGGTGCTGGTACTCGTCGAGGAACTTGGCGGCGAGGACGAGGGATACGGCCGCGGCGAGGTAGAGCGCGCGCGCCCATGTGGACGGGTCGTGAATGAGTGTCGTGAGCGCGAGGCAGGTGGGTGGGGAGACGAGGAGAATTCGGTCGAGGTAGTGCACGGCCGTGAAGAGCGTGTCCGGGTGCAAGCGGAAATCGGCGTGGCGCGCGTTGGTCTGTGTGTGATGAGGTCAATTGAGTGAGTGGACGAGTGTGCCCGGGGTTGACAATGAACGAAGGGTGCGGGCGGCACGTACGTTCGCCATCCACGCCACAACGAGCGACCGCGCCGGGTTCACGACCAAGTCGGTCCAAAACGCTGGGTCGCGTGGGCCGCGGCGGGTCGAAGACGAGGATGACGACGATGGTGCGCGCGAACGACCGCGGCGCGTCGGTGTTGGCCGCGGTGCGGCCGCAGCGTCGGCCGGAGCTCGAACGTGAGCTCGTGCCGCCGCCACGGGCGGAGCAGCAGCAACGCGTGTCTCGGTCGTTGCGGCAGCAACGCCTGCCGCCAGCCTGGCGGGCCGAGCGACAAATGCATGCACGCTGCTTGTTGCGGTGGCGCTGCTGGTGCTGCTCAGCGTGCGCCACGGAGCACAGCGCGCGTCGAGGCCGAGTGGGTGCTGCTGCGGGACGTGGTGCTGCGGCGTGGCAGAAATGGTCGAGGCGGGTCCGACGGTGGTAAACGTCGACCGCGGCGTCGTGTGCAAAAACGATTGCCGCCGCGTTTGCCGGCGTGGGATCGCGAGCACAGCAGCGCGCACGGTGGGCAGCGCTCGGAGCGTGCGAGTCCGAGCGACCGCGCGTCGACGAGACGGGTATGAGACGGTCATGGCGAGGTGCGGTTGATGCGGAGGTGGCGATGGGAATGGGAGAGAACGCGCGATGGCAGGGACGGGCCAACGATGCAAAAAGGGGGCGTCGGCGTAGGATGGCGCCGTGACGCTGCGGTTCGTTTGTCGATGAGCGGGCGGGCGAGCGCGAGCGATAGCAACAACAAGAGTCGCCGTGGAGCGCCCGACACCCGCGGGGGCGCGCGCTGGTATTTATGGCCCCGCGCGCGCACCAAACGCGGGGCAACGAGCGCGCGTGAAGGAAGAGACCTCTGCGGCGCCGATCGCCGTGGAGCCACGGTGCCGGGCGCAAGCGCGCCCCGGCGCAAGCAAGCGGAACCCGACCAACAGACGGCGGGCGGCGGGCGGTGGGCGGCGTGATTCCAGTCGCGTCGCGTCGCGCCCCCACAGTGCGCGCGCGTGCATAGGTCGAGTCGGCGACACAACGAGGGCAGGCAGGTGGGGCACACGACCGACTGGCGTGGTGCCGCGCGTGCGTTCGTGCGCTGCTGCGCTGTGGGTCCGACAATTACGGATGGCACAACGTCGCACCAGTCGGCTGGAACGCGCGCACGCTCATCGAGGCCAGTCGCAAGTGCGAGTGCGGTGGAGCAACCTGGCCAGCGCCCATGCGGTCGGTGCGGGTGAACCGACCCGGCATGCTGGTGCGGGCGGCGTGCGCGACGGCCTACCCCGCACACGACCACGCCGCGCGCGTGCTGCGATTTGTCCCCACACGAGACCGAGACGGTTGGACATGCGCGCGCGTGCGGGAGTGCGAGCGAACCCAAGGATCCATGAGCGCCGCTCGTCCCATCGACAGCGCGCGTACAAGCTGTGTGTTGGGCCCGTCGATGAGCACGTCTCCGATCTTGGGACTCGGAAATGGTGTTTGGTGCTTCGAGCACGAGCGGATGAGGGGCAAAAGGCGGAGAAGAAGGGCACCATGCTGGAGGCGAACGAGATCGCGCGGCCTCCGCGGCGACGCTGATCCGAGTTGGCGGCGCATGGCTTCAGTTGCTCGTGGCCGAGCAGCTAGTGCGATGCCAAACCACCCAACGTTAGTCGATATCCGAAAAAACGCGCATGCGGGCCCGTATGATAACTAAAGCCTCGCGTACATAACTTGGTCCGTTGCTTTGCCGGCAAGTCTACAGTCGCATTGCACGGCGCGCTGAACGAGCGCGGCAGGACGTGCCCGGAAAATACTAAAGAGGGTCTCGAAACCATCGCAAATGATCCCTTGATTCCACTTTGCGTTTGAGGACCAAGCGAATGGCAACAGGACAGAAGAAGGCCAGAGCCATCAGATAGGAGAGTGGACGACGGTCGTTCACGCCCGGCCGATGCAAGAACAGGTGAAAGAGGAGGCGCAGAAGTGGGATCAAGGGACAAGTAGAATCCGGGGGATATTTCGAGTCGGCAGCGAGGAGAAACGCTGACATCCACGCACCACTTGACCGCCGTCAAGTCGGGCACGAGGAGCGGTCGCACCCAGCCGCACCACGACCCCAACGGTGGCGTCCGCGACATTGGGACCGAACTCCAGACATTGTAGCTGTGAACCCACAAACGCGATGAGCAGGTTGAGGCTGAATGGCGATGCGCGCCGACATCGGGCTCCACGGCGCATCGAAGCGCAAACTCGCGATTGCGCTGGCTTCCTCCATTCTCATCGCGTTGCCGCCTGCTCTCGTCTTCACCGATGGTGAAAAGCATCATTTTATGCAGGATATGCCATGCAACGTCGTTGCCACTCGCGCGTTTTTCAGGAGAGGGCGCCAGGAATGGGGGCTCTGGGCCGGGAACACTCGTTCTGCCATGTATTGCCCGTTCCAAACGCGAGCGCGAGCGCAGGCGCAGGCACTGAGGGGCACAGCGTCGGGTCGGCGGCGGCGCTACTGCAGGCCGGGCACCGCACGTTTGCCTGGCGATTCGGGGAAGCAGCAGCAGCGACAACAACGGGAACCGGTCGAAATTGGTGCGACATTGAGCGCGAGCGTCGCCGCCGCCGACGCGCGCCACTCTTGCAGGGCGGCAGCACCACAGATCCATGGGACGGTTTGCAAGTATGTACATAGCGGGTTCCAACACGGCGACGTGGGGCGCCAGGCATGAATACGACTCTTAACGCGAATGGACAGCTTGAGGCCAGCCCTTGGGCACTGGCAGGCACATTGCATCATGTTAACTGCCGGCCGGGTGGGCGCGGGCACCGTTGCAGCGCGTTGCAGCTGGTCCCGGCCCGCGGCGGCGGCGGCGCTGCTGGGCGATATCGTTGCCCGGGTGGCAGCGCTGTTGGCGACGGTGGCCCGGAGCAGTGCAGCAACAGCGCTGCGGTAGGGGGTCGCGATGCGGTCACGGATGAAGGCTGTCAGAAGTGTTGTAATCTTCGAACGCATGTCCACCGCACCCACCACTGTTCAAGCACCGCCGTGAACCTGACGTCGCCAACTTGCTGCGACGGCTGCACCATGCTGCTGCTCCATCAACGACGGGTCGACTCTTCCTCTGCGCGCTGCAAGCACCATGAGCACAGACGCCAATACCCGCAAACCTCAGATCTTGCGCCGGCGTTGTCAATGAGCGTGGCAAAACGCGTCGTTTGCCACCGCGAACGTGCTGCCATGATCGGTCCCTTTTGGCCGCAGCAGCATCCCGTCAACACAACGATTGGTTTTTTCTGGATACCTCTCCACTTGTCCGGCCACGTCGCCATGGATACCTCGATGCGCAATGGCGCCGTGGACCTTGCGGTCGCTCCCGTCATGCTCCGACCGCGGCAGCTCCAACCTCCACCGCGCAGTCGCCTGATACGCCCGCGTACTTTTTTGCTATCATGCTCGCTGCATTTGCGGCGCCCAACGCTGTCGACGTTGACGACACCGACAGCTCGCTCGGTACCCCGCTCGCCCTCGACTGGGGAGACCTTGTCGTGCATGCCGTCCCGCCGCGCCCACCGCGGCCCCCTAGCTGCACCATGTTCGATTCGTTGCCGACCTCTGCGCCACCACGCGCCCGGTGGAGTTTTCTGACGACACACTCGGATCCGTCTCGCGTGCACGATGAGCCACCGACCTCGCCCGTGGTCGTCGATGCGCGGCCCGCGACCGCGCACCGTACTGTGGCCGTGCCGTTCCCGCCGCCGCCCGTGCGCGTCGTCAAGAATATGGCGGTCCCAGCGCCGGTGCCCGTGGCGATACCCGTTTGGCGTGCGTGGGTCAAGAAGTCGCCGACGAAGCGGGCCAAGAAACGCGCAGGTGGTGATTCGCCCATGATGCCAACGCCAACGACGCTCGACCGAGACGGTCACAAATTATGGGACCGTATCGTGCGCGAACTAGTGGAAACGGAAGACTTGTACGTGCGCGAACTGGGCGTGCTCGAAGAGGTGCGTTGATGCTGCGATGTTTACAGGTGCTCAAAATGAATTGATTGCTTTGTGATGCCGACATCTCGTGCTGATAGGCCTACTTGATCCCGCTGCGGCACCGTATCCCGGGCTTCTATCCAAAAGACGCGTGTCCTCCACCATCACCCGTCGCGCTGCCACCACCGCTCCCAGACCCCCTCTGCCGGCTGCTTGTGGCCTCGCGCGACGTGACCACGGTCGCGGACCTGCTGGCGCGGCGGCTGCGGTGGGCGACAGAGTACCCGGACGACGAGTCGATTGGGCAAGTCTTTTCGGCTCTGGTGCGCATCGGATGCGTCGACATATCGTCTGGGCTCCCCAACCATTTTCGCTGATGTGACCCCTTTTCTCGAGCGGGAATAGATACCAAGCGTTCTTGCCGCGTACCGCCCGTACTGCTCTGCCGCATCTGCAGGTCTTGTGGCCGCGCACCATGTCGAGAAGCACGACCAGCACATCCAGGTGCGTTACAATGGTCGATTCGTGACAATTTCGACACGCGCGGTGACCCCCTGATCAATTTCCTCTCACCAGCGACTTCGCGCCGCGGTCCAAAACGTGCACGCGATCCCCAACGATCCGACCGCGTCAACCGCGACGCGGCGGTGGGACCTGTCATGGCTCCTCATCAAGCCGATCCAGCGCGTCCTGAAATACCCCTTGTTTCTACGCGTACGTTTGTCCCTGTATTTTTGCCACGCGACTGCGCCCGCATCCACAAACTGACCTTCGTTGTGATTCGTGGCAGCAACTCGCCAAGGCCACCGCGCCGTCCGACGACATGCACACCGCCATCGAAATCGCGCTCGCGGCCATTGACGCGGCCGCCGCTGACCTGAACGCCGCGTGTCACGCTGGCGGTGCAGGCTACATCGCCTCCGCTTCCCCGCTCCTCTCTCCACCCGCCATCGACCCGGTCCCGACCACACCCGAGGCCATGACTGTGACGATCACGTCGCGGACCACGTCGGCGTCGCCTGTCCCTCCGCTGACCCCGGAATCGGTCCCGTTTTCTCTGGCCTTGACAGCGCCCGAATCTTTCACGGGTGCCGACAATGTGCGTGCGAAGGTGGGGCCGCCGCCGGCAGCGAGGGTGGACCCATCGCCGCACGCGAGCCCGGGCAAGAAACGGAAACGCGGCGGCGGTGGGTGGACGAGTTGGGCGCCGAGGCTGCCATGGGCATCGTCGTCGGCGCGGCCGTGACGATCGTGTCCTTGGCCCTTGCTCGTGCGCGCCGAAGACAGCTGATTTTGACAGAACGTGTCGTCGTCATGTTGTCGCGTCCGCGCCTCACGTTGATCTCGGCTTCGCGCCATTCTTGCGTGCTCCGCATAGTTGGCTCGTCTGTGTGCAGGTCGATGGCTTGTGATGTGTACAACGCGTCCTTGTTAATGTTGATGTGTTTGTTCGTAGCGGGAGTGGGCAGCGGTAAATCGCCCGTTGAGTTGCCGATCCTCGCCGATGGCGACCTCGTCCCGTCGCCCGCCTCCGCTCTCCACGCCATTGTCAACAACCATCCCATCCGACCAGCCGCATCACGGCCAAGCTCCTCTCTACAAGCAAGCGCGCGACCAGCAACGTCGTCTCTCTCTCGCCGAACCATGGACACGGCCATCTGCGCCCGTCCTCCTCTCGCAAGCCTGCTGCCGCACCTGCACCGTCGAGCACCACCATCAACCACAACAGGAACCACCCACCCATCTCCGTAACCAACCATGGCTGCACCACCACAAGACCCGCACGCGCAGCTGCACTCGGCGCTCGCCTCCCTCTCTGGCTCCTCGCCCTACGCTGTCCTGGGCGTCCCCGAGTCCGCCACCCCCGCCGCCATCAAGGCGCGTTTCCGCGAACTCGCGCTCGCATTACACCCGGACCGGCACATGGGCGCCGACGACCCGGCCGCCGTCCGCGCCAAGTTTGACCGTGTCAAGACTGCGCACGACGTTCTGACCAGCCGCACGTTACGCGCACTCTACGACCGGCACGCGGTCGCTGCGCGGTCGTCGTTCCGCCCACCACCGTCGCAAACAGCAGCAAGACCGGCTGAACCCGTCTGGTTCACGCGGTTCGACCCGGACGCGAGTTACGACCGGTTCAGCTACTACGCGTACCGTCCTGCCGCGCCGACCAAGCCCGCGTCAGGATGGTCGAACCGGATCGTGTCGATTGGTGTGCTCGCGTTTGCGGTCGCGGGTGCGGCAATGCAGTATTACCGGTACACGACGGGGTCGTCGCTCGTGCGCGCCGCGCTCGATGCGGAGAACGCAGAGAACTTGAAAGTGCTCGAGAATGTACGGTTGCGCGCGGCGCAGCGGTCGGCCGCGCAGTTTCATTCCGAGCTGGAGAGGCATATTGCGGGGAATGTCGCGCGGCGCGCGGGCAGGGCGGTTCCGGTGCAGAAGGACGAGAGTGTACCGAGTCCAGCGGCCGATGCGAGTGATGAGGAAGGGGGTGGGAAGAAGGGGCCGAGCCATTTGGTCTACTAGTGGCGCCAATCATCCTCGAACGTGCGCAAAGCGGCTCCGGGAAATGACGGGAACGGGATCGTCGTGGGCAGCGTGGTCGCTGCCAAGTGGTTGTCGTTGTGTGTTTGGTCAGCACCGACCAAAGAGTTGTTGCTTTTGTGGGATTTCTTGTTTCTCATCGCCCTTCCACACCTGCACATAAACCACCGTCATGGATGTTTGCTTTTTCCGAGCTTTCGCCCCTGCACCGCCGTCGCGGGGGGTTGCAGACTAAACTTCACGTCAAGTTGCGGCATGCGAACCGTCGGGCCGTTCGTTATACAACCGACGTCCAAAAATCGAGCAGTCATGATCCACCCAAAATGAACTCAGCCATTTTCGTCATGATGCCTCGGGAGCAGTGCCGCGCCCACGTCCGCCGCGCCGTCGGTCCCTGATTGCGGGCGGCCGCAGCACCGCATGCACAACGACAGGCCCGGAACGTGGCGCACGAATCGCCATAACCATCGTGGGGACGCCACGGTATGGCACGAGAGGGCAGCGACCAGGATGCCGAGAAAGTTGGCCTACACATGCGTGCGAGTATGAGATTCGGGTGGAGAACTTGGAAGGGACATGGCATCGCCATTTGCACGTACCAAAATGTCCATAGGGTCGAACGGTCGCGACTTCGCATCCATTCCCGTCAGTCTCGCGCGCTTCACACCAACAAACACGACCAAATGTGCACACATACCGTCACCAACCCCTGCACCGCCTCACTCACGACCGCCGCCGACCCCGTCACGACCCACGCAACGGCCTCGCGGCCACGCTTCGACACGAGCCACGCGCACACGGACTCGTCGTCTTCATCCCGCCAGACCCACGGCGGTAATTGCACGCGCGCCGCTGTCCACGGATCGCACTCGACATTGCGTCCCATGGGGCCCCAAAAAATGCGTCTTGGCGACCGCAACACGTAGTGCACGAGCGCGTAGAACACCGCAAACGTCGTCCCGTGCAGAAGCTTATCGGAAACAGGGACCGCGAGCTGGCGCGAGAACCCGAGGTAGGCCATCATGACGAGCCAAGCGACGAGCGGGTAGAGTAGCCATTTGCGCGTGTGGTGGTCGAGCAGATGCTGCGCAAATTGCCGCCATGGTGCCGAGCGGTGTGCGGCGCTCGTTGGTGATGGAGGAATACCGGCGAGCGTGGTATGGTTGACGCCCAAATCGTCGGCCGAGAAGGTGCGATGCAGGGACCTGGACGTCGCGATAAACGGCTCGGAGCTTGATGAATCGGGGGATCGCGCGCGGGGAGACGATATAGTTGGTGGTAGGGGCGTTATCGGCCAGAACGAGCCGGGCGGCCCGGGTCTTGCAGCAGCGTCCTTGGAGATGGTATTGGCATCGAGTGCGGCATGTCGTGTTGCATGTGCGGCGAGTTGGTCCGAATCTGCGTGGTGTGCCATGATGGATTTGTCACAAGCGGCGGTTCGCAACGACCGATCAATCCGATGCGCGTCATTCCCACGTGCAAAGTAGAACCCTCCCTATCAAAGAAAAGCAATGGGCAGGGATGGACAGGGACTTGCAGCCAACATCTGACAGCAGCGTTGTGCAGCTACATACGTGACGTTGTGCCCTTATTGACGATCGTGTCTCTTCACCAGCTCCCATCGTTCGACCAAATCCTGACTCGATTTGCGCGCCGTTTACGTCTTCGTGGAGCTGAACGAACAACCAGCCTGCTTGCTCCAAGCCGATTGGACCATCGGCACTCGCTGCATCCGGAGCGTCAACTCTCTCCAGACCGAATTCAAGAACGAAACCACGAAACCAGTACCCGCAATCAGAATGACCAGCACGGCCAACATCAATGATACGCCGATTCTGGCACATTGCCACCTCGAGGACATGACCGATCGTCTGGTCGTCAAGGAGATCCTGTTCCTCGGCACGGGCAAGTAGCTTGTCAGCATGCCTCTCCGTCGGCGCACTCACTGACCGAGACTGGCTTTCACGACAGGCACATCCGGATGCATTCCGAACGTGCGCTGCATCGTCAACGCCAACTCGGGGTGCCTGGTGTGCCCTGGCGCAGGGCGCGACCCGCGATCCCGCGATCGCCGCCGCAACACGTCCCTTCTCGTCCGCGTTGCGCGCGAAAGCGTGACCGAACCGGATCATTACAAG
Source organism: Allomyces macrogynus ATCC 38327 (assembly GCA_000151295.1). Classification (NCBI taxonomy): domain Eukaryota; kingdom Fungi; phylum Blastocladiomycota; class Blastocladiomycetes; order Blastocladiales; family Blastocladiaceae; genus Allomyces; species Allomyces macrogynus. Next base: position 283,606 of record GG745375.1, on the reverse strand, counting down.
TACGGTCATTGCTTTGCGGTAATCGCTTAGACGGAAATGTTCTGACCCTTGGCTTCTTTAGGAACATTCTCATCGACGCCGGCAAATCCTTTTACGAGGCGACGCTGCAGTGGTTCCCGGAGTACGGCATCAAACGTATCGATGCCGTCGTGTTGACGCACCCGCACGCAGACGCAATCCTCGGTGCGCCTTTCTGCCCATTGTCCACCCAACTATCGCGCTGCGGCTCACCATGGTCACTAATCGCGGGAATAGGCATTGACGACCTGCGTGCGTGGACGCAGTACCCGGATCTCAAACTCACCGGCGTGCCCGTCTACCTGTCGGTCGACACGATGGCGACCGTCGCGCAAGTGTTCCCGTACTGCGTCGAAACGTCGCGGGCCACGGGCGGTGGTTTGGTCCCGTCGCTGTCGTTCCACCAGTTTGACGATAACACAGACGCGTTTGTCGTGTGCGGCATGCCGTTTGTGCCCCTGAAGGTCGAGCACGGGTCGCACCGAAATGGTGATCCGTTCTATTGCTATGGGTTCCGGTATGGGCACGCCGATTGCTGTATGGTCGCGTATGTGCTGGCATTTTCTCACCATCGAACAATTTCCAGGTTTGACGACATCGTCTACGTGTCCGACTGCTCCAAGATCCCGCCCGCGACCGCCGCCAAGATGCACCACTCGAAGCTCATGGTCATGGACGGGCTGCGACGTTCGTATAGCCTTGAAAAATCAGCGTTTTCGCATTTCCAACGCTCACCTTGCGGAACCATCGTTTAGCAAAGCCGTACGCGAGCCACTTTTCCATTGGCCAAGCGCTCACGGCCATGGTCGACTTCCAAGCACCCGTCGGTCTCATCACGGGCTTCTCGCACACGCTCAAACACACCGAAATTGTCGATGTCGCCGAACGTTACTGGAACACGGGTCATCTTGTCTTCCCAGGCGACGTGCTCGAGCGCACGGCCAGCTACAAGTCGCTCAGCGAACTCGTTCACCACAATGCGGCCGCCGACGATGCTCGCGCGCAGTGGGAGGCCAAGCGCGGCAAGGTCAAGAAGCTGATGCCGGCGTACGACGGGCTGCGCGTCGTCGTGTACCCGACGGCGGACCCGGCGGTGATTGTGCCGTGAGGGTGAAAGGTGGACTTGCAAAAAGGAGGGGCGAAATAGAAATTGCATTTGTCGCATCCGCGTTGTCGTGGACGACTCGCCAGCGGCGCCGCACATTCTGACCGCTCTTGAGCGCGCGCACGTGCAACAGCTCTGCCACACGGAGGAGATAATTCTCTCCGCGGCCGTCCGGCGTGGACAGGTTTCTGGTGGGTGGTTGAGTGCTCGACGTGTTGCTTGTCGGATGAAGGTCTGGAACAACTAGATTTGCTGACATGCGATTCTGACTCGCATTGTTTCAGGATTAGCCTTTTTGCGCCTGTTTCAGCATTCGCTCGTGGCGCAGACCGCATGACAGGGCGGAACCGACGCCACTTTGCCGCATCACATGTCACAAATTCCCCTGGATCGCAAGCAGTGCCGTTGAGAGCGGTATCATGTCCCCTTTGCAAACCAACGAACAACTTTTGCCTTCACGGATCGGCCGGCCGGCACCAGCTCCTCGCAGCACGATGATTGCCGGTGGGCATGATTGTGCCAGATGCATCGAACGACCGCGTGATCGACTTGCACCACCCCCGACCTCGCGCGATGCGCTTGCGCACCGTCATCCCGCGCGCCCCAACCTCGATCGCAAGCAACAACCCTGCCTGTCCATTGTCGTCCGGCATGCAAGGGTCACACCGTGGTCCAGGTTGTGCCAAGCGGCCAGGCTTGGCACTCGCGAGCGTGCACGCGCAACCCGGGAAGACAATAAAAGCTGGCGACGGCCCCGCACACCGTCTGCCTCTCTCGACACACCAACCCATACCCGCTGACGCACGCTCGCCCAAGGAGTCCGACCGAATCCGACCGGCTCTCTCGCAACCGTCGTCGTGGGCCCCACCGTCCCCCTCTCCGATAGACCGGGACCCGTAGAGATCTCGATAGACCGACCATCATGGCTGCTCGCCGCTCGTCGCGCTCGGCGCGTCGTGCCACGCGCAAGTCGTCGCTGCTCGCCCTGCTGCTTGTCGCGGCGTTGGCGTACATGGCCACGACCACCGAGGCCGCGCTGCCCGCGGACGTGATTCGCCGCGCGCACAAGAACCAGCTGCCCAAGGGCACCGGTATCGTTCCCGGCAAGTACATTGTGCAATTCGACGCTGAGCCGGCGATCCCGGACACGTCGAGCACGGCCGAGTCGTTTGCGCCTGTGACGGGCTCGCCCGCTGCCGCACAGGCGCAGCAGGCCGACTTCAAGAACTTCCTCGCGACGCAGGGCATTCAGAATAACGTTGCTGTGCAGCAGAGCTACTCGCACGTCTTCAACGGCGTCGCCGTCAAGGTCAACGACGAGGCCCACCTCGAGACGGTCGCCAAGGCCCCGGGGGTCAAGGCCGTCTTCCCCGTCCTCTCGTACAAGCGCCTGCCCGTGTTTGCGTCCAAGGCCGGCTCGGGCTCGATGGGCAGTCTTGTCAAGCGCGACACGACCGATGCCGCGGCCGCGGCCGCTGGCAGCGCGCATCCGAACCTGATCTACGCGCACAACATGACGGGCGTCACGCAGCTGCACCAGAACTACGGTCTCTCGGGCAAGGGGATCAAGGTCGCGATCCTCGACACGGGTACGCTCTTGACAATTGGCGTTGAGTGGGGGAGGACTTTGATTTGTTACTGATCACGTCCCGGTTTGTGATCTGCCGACAGGTATCGACTACCTCCACCCGGCCTTCTGGGTTCCGGGAAAGCAGTGCAAGTCGTTCAAGGGCGACGGCTGCCGTGTCGTCGACGGCCAGGTGCGTTCTCTGACGCGATTCGTGACGCTCCCTTGCACACCCATACTGACCCACCCGACATCCATCGATTCGTTTTACAGGACTTTGTCGGTGACGATTACGACTCGAACTCGCCACTGCACTCGACCCCCAACCCGGGCCCCTCGCCCATGGACTGCGCTGGTCACGGCACGCACGTCGCTGGTTCGTTTCCTCCCACGCGCCAAAAAATGGGTCACGGACATGGACTGACGCGTCAAACCTCCAGGAATTGTCGGCGGCAATTATCCGGGTGTCTTTCAGGGCGTTGCACCCGAAGTGACGTTCTACGCTGGCCGCATTTTCGGGTGTGATGGATCGACCGCGACCGACGTACGTTTGTTTCTGTCCCACCCCTCTCCCAAATCAAGTACCGAAGCTAACCCTTGTCCTCCCACCAAAACAGGTTATTATTTCGGCGATCGAGGCGTCATTTAAGGCGAAAGCGGATTTAATCAACATGAGCTTGGGTGGAGGGCAAGCATTCCCCTCGTACCCGGACTCGCAAGTCGTGGATAAGCTTGCGCGCCGCGGAATGTTAGTCGGCTCGGCTCTCGGGAATGATGGCGACAAGGGAGAGTTCCAGGCGTCGTCCCCTGGCGTCGCGCGCAACGGTTTTGGCGTCGGTTCGTTCGACAACATCAACCTGACGGTTGATAAGATGACGGCCAACGTTCCCGGCGGCCCGCTCTCGATTCCGGCCGGTTTTGACAACGATATCAAGGCCAAGTGGCCCAAGACGGCGCTACCGTTGAAGCGGTCGCCGAACCCGCCGACCGCGACCGACGACGGCTGCAACGCCTTCCCTGCTGGCTATTTCACGGGCAAGGTTGCGCTCATCAAGCGCGGCACATGCGACTTTGCGCTCAAGGCCAAAAACGCGATTGCCGCGGGCGCGTCAGGCGTTGTGATCTACAATAAGTTGCCCGGCTGGTTCGTCGGCACGCTCAGCTCGCCCAACCTCGGCGTCCCCGTTGCGTTTATCCAGCAGGCCGACGGCGAGACGCTCTACGCGCGCGCGTCGGACGATGCCGCGGCGACGATTCTCTTCTCGGGCGATAAGATGACTATTGCGAACCCGACCGGCGGGCAGCCGTCCGATTTCTCGTCGTGGGGTCTTGATGCGACGCTCAAGATTAAGCCTGATATCGCTGCGCCCGGTGGCGAGATCCTGTCGGCGTGGCCCTTGAAGCTCGCCGACAAGAGCGGTCTGAACACGATTTCGGGCACATCCATGGCGACACCATACGTTGTGGGCTCGCTCGCGCTCTACCTCGAGAAGATCAAGCCCAAGGAGAAGAACCTCGACCGGTTCGAGCACGCGCGCGTCAAGTTCCAGAACACGGCGCGCCCGGCGCTGCACCCGGACACGGGACTACCGTGGCCCGTTGGCAAGCAGGGCCCTGGTCTCCTCAACGTGCTCGACGCCCTGACCACGGACGTGACGATCACGCCGTCGCGCATCGAGCTTGGTGACAGCCCCAAGGCAGGCGACAGCAAGTCGGCCACGCTCAAGGTTACGAACTCCGGCTCGAAGCCCGTCACGTTCCGCGTGCTTCACCAGCAAGCTGCGTCGGTGTTTGGCGAGGGCGCGCTGCCGCAGGCCGACTTGAAGTACTCCAAGTCGGGTGCGCGCGTCACGCTGTCGGCGTCGACGATCACGGTCGCCGCGGGCCAGTCGGCGACGGTCAACGTCATCGTTGAGCCCTACGCGGGTGAGCTGCCGCCGCACACGATCGAGTCGGGTTACGTTGTGTTCGAGGCGACCGAGACGTCGAGTGCCCAGACGGCGACGCTGCGCGTTCCCTACGCGGTTATGGTCGGTGACTACTCGACTTACCAGCTGCTCGATGGCGAGCCCGTCATTTCCACGGCGCCGCTCGGTTTCTGGGACCTCAAGACGGATATACCCGACTTGCCCTCGTGGGACTCGACGGTCAAGGAGACCAAGGTGTTCTCACTCCAGGGGCTCGACAAGCCGCTGCTCTTTGGCCAGTCGGTGCACGTTTCGCGCCTCGCCGCGATTGCACTCTACGACACCAAGACCAACAAGAAGCTCGGCTACCTGCCCAACCCGATCCAGACACTCACCAACGGCGGCTTCTTTGCGCCCGACTCGGGCAACGTCGACGAGACGCAGGGCAAGGAGCTCTACGGCTGGGACGGCACTTACTTCAAGACCATCAAGGCCGCGCTCGGCCTGGGTGACGACAAGGCCAAGGCCATTGACGCGCCCAACGGCGCTTACTACTGGCAGTTTGAGATCACGCCGCCGGCGCTCGACGAGAAGAACTACTACAACAAGCTGCGCTCGGCCTGGAAGTCGCCCGTGATCCTGATTGACCGCACTGCCGGCACCTCGACGACGACCAGCACGACCTCGACCGCAGCCAGCACTTCGGCTAGTACCACGGCGACCACCACCTCCTCGACGGCCTCGACGACCGGCGTCTCGTCCACGACCACGGGTACCGATTCGGCGACCGCAACGGGTAGCGCGACGGGCACCACCTCGGTGACTGTCACGGGCTCGCAGACGGCCACGGCCACGGGCTCGCAGACGGCGACTGGCACGGCCACCGCGACCGGTTCGGCTTCGTCGACGGCCGCGGGCACCGCCACGGCGACGGGATCGGCTTCGTCCACGCTTTCGGGCACGGCTACTGCGCCCGACCAGACCAAGACGACGGGCACCGGTTCGGCTACCGCCACCGCGACCACTGGTTCGGGTTCGATCACGGCGACGGGCACTGCTTCGGGTTCGGCCACGGCCACGGGCACCGCTTCGGGTTCGGCCACGGCCACGGGCACCGCTTCGGGTTCGGCCACCATCACGGGTACCGCCACCGCGACGACGACTCAGTCGCCCGGCACCACGGTTATCCCTTGCCCGCCCTGCCCCGGCGGCACCAAGACGGTGATCATTGTCCAGCCGACCGCCACGGTCACGACGACGGTCGCTCCTTGCCCGGTGGTGCGTAATTTTGCTTGCAAGTTGGAGTTTTTATGAGTCGCGTTCCGTTCAACTCACCCCACTGTCCCTTCTCGACTGAGAATAGTGCCCCGGCGGCACCAAGACGGTCATTATCGTCCCGCCGACCCAGACGGTCACGCAGACGGTCACGCCGCAGCCGACCATGACCACGGTGCCGTGCAACGTGTGCCCCGGCGGTATCAAGACGGTCATCATCATCCCGCCGGTCGGCACGCAGACCGACGTCTGCACGATTGAGCCGACGCACACCGTTGTTCCGTGCAAGGACGCCAACACGTGCCCGCCGAGTGGCTCGACGACGCAGGTGATTGTGCAGCCCACGGTCCCTGCCAGCCCGACGACCGCTGGCCCCGCCCCGACCGTGACGACCGAGCCGTGCGGCAAGTGCCCTGGTGGCGTCAAGACGATCATCATTGTGCCGCCGACCGGCACGCAGACGGCGCCTGCGACGGTCACCCCGACCAACACGGTCGTGCCGTGCAACGAGTGCAATGGCGGCGTCAAGACGGTGATTGTGATCCCGCCGCCGGCACAGCCCACCGTCACGTCGACTGTTGTCGTGCCCGAGTCGCCCGCCGAGACGACGCCCGTGCCGGTTGCCACGACGCCCGCGCCCGTCCCCGTTGCCACGCAGCCCGCTGGCGACTCGTACGGCGAGCTCGAGGTGCCCGAGGAGCCGATTGCGTCGAAGCCCAAGCGCTGCCACCGCAAGAAGACGCAGCAGCGTCACTACACCATGGCCGCGTACTAGAGCACGCGCACATTGCGGATTTTGCAGAGTGTTGAGTGATTTTTTGAGTCGAAGATTTTGTTTGCCGAGTGTGCATGTTTTGGAGCAAATGAAGCCGATTGTCATGTCTGTAACAGATTCTTCCTGCTCAACAATCGTCGGCAAGACGAAGCTGCTCTGCAGGCCATGTCGTGTATATAGTGGCAAATGACTGCTTTGGAATCATGCACTTGTTGTGAATGTTGGTAGCCAAATGGAATCAACGCCGCATCCGCAGAACCATGCCTGGATTCATCCCAAGCCGCGACTTCCTGGCTGGCGGTGCCGTCACGTCCACGCGCGTGCCTGGTGCGACAAGCACGCCGCCGCGCACCTCCATCGTCCCCATTTTGAACCGGACGGCGACCATGGTCTCGCTCGACACGTCGTTGGTGGCGCGGAGCGTTTCGCCCTGAGCGACAACGTGCCAAGTCGTACCGTCGACTGTCACGTCCATGGCCGAGTTGGTCGCGTGGACGCTGATGGTATTGCGCGCGTCCAGCTCGGCCGCGGTCGGCGCGTCGACGAGGTCAAACATGGCGAGCAGAATGGGCTCATCCTTGGCGACGCGGTAAACCTCGACTTGCGCTGCCGCGGGAACGTAGCACCCGACCGTCGCTCCATCCGCCGCGCGCGCGTACACACACAACCAGTCCTGCGTTGCCGCAAAATCGTGCTCGGTGCCTGGATGGAGCGTGTGCCACGCGGACGCTGGGACCGAGCTGGGCTTCGTCGTGGCGGAAACCAGCACGGTGATGCTCGCGTCCGTGGAGTTCGTGACCCGGATCGTGTCGGGCGTGTCGATGGCAAAGAACCGTAGCTTGGCGGGAGCAGACGTGGTCATCTTGGCGGCTTGGCGATTTGGCAAGGGACGGTGCGATAGCGCGGCGGGCGCGTGGGGCGCGTGGGGCGCGCGGTGTGGTGGAGAAGATGCAGCACCAGGGCGGCGTCCTTGTGGTGGAGAGCAAAGGCCGTTGGTAGTTCAAACCGAGTGTATGATCGTTCAGCCGAAGAGGACTTGGAAAGCGACGTACAGTGGAAGCGAGCGCCAACGAGTGGTGAAAGCTTGGCTCTTTTTGGATACGGCGCGAACCGTCCAATTATTTTGGCAACTGTGGAAGTCGGAACGACAGCAGAACGCGGTGCCGTTTGTGTCTCGGCGCGTGGTGAGGCCGACCGAGAGTAAATACGAAATGCAGTGGCAATCTGGTCTGCTTGTGCGTTCAAAGCAACAGTAACTGGCCCCGCTGATACTCTTGATGCTCGCTCGCGTTATTGCTGGGCAAAACAAAGGAAGCACAGGCGCGTGGAAATCAGAAATTCGATTTGATTTGATTGAATTGGATGAGCAATGCTTCAAGATATGGTACAAAGGACAGATGCGACGCTCCACCTCAAGAGCGCCAGATGGTCCACTTACACGGTAAAAATCAGCGGCGCACTCACCAGAGCGGCCGTCCACGACCGCACGCGCGTGCGCGCGCGCGCTCCATGGCGTGCTTGCGCTAACGTCATGCAGCGACAGCGCTGCTGCTTAGAACGAGAACTGCGACTGGTCCTGGTGCTGCGCCTGGTACCCGGCGTGATCGTGGCCCGACTGGTACTGCGACTGAGCCTGCGACTGAGCCTGGAACGCGTCGCCACCATGGTGGCCATGCTCGTACTGCGTCTGAGACTGCGACTGCGCCTGGAACGCGTCGCCGCCGTGACCGTGGCCGTACTGCGACTGCGACTGAGCCTGCGACTGGAACGCGTCGCCGCCATGGCCCCACTGCGACTGCGACTGAGCCTGCGACTGGAACGCGTCGCCGCCCTGGTTGTACTGCGCCTGGCTCTAGAAACGCGCGCGCGAGAACAATGAAAAGTGAGCATCAATGGTCGCGAATGGGTGGAGAGAGTAGAGCAACGCGATGCAACGCGTACCTGCGCCTGGAACTGATCAACCGAGTTGTGCCCGCCGTGGCCAGCCTGGTACTGCGACTGGCTCTGCGATTGCGCCTGATACCCGGCGTCATGGCCCCACTGCGACTGGCTCTGCGATTGGCCCTGGTATTGTGCGCCATGGCCATGATCGCCCGACTGGTACTGCGACTGCGATTGGCCCTGGTACTGCGCGCCATCATGACCGGACTGGTACTGCGACTGCGATTGGCCCTGGTACTGCGCGCCATCATGACCGGACTGGTATTGGCTCTGCGACTGCGATTGCGACTGTGCGCCCGAACCGTGGCCCGACTGGCTCTGGTATTGCGATTGGGATTGTGACTGCACGCCCGAACCGTGACCCGACTGGCTCTGGTACTGCGACTGCGACTGCGACTGCACGCCCGAGCCGTGGCCGGCCTGGTACTGGCTCTAGAACGAACAATACAACGCGAAAACGCGGTGGACAAGTGAGCGCGTGGTTCGCAGGGGGCGTCTTTGTCGCGACATGCGTCGATTCGAGTCGGCTGCGCCAAAGATTCCACACACGCACCTGCGATTGGCTTTGGTACGACGACGACATGTTGGTGGGAGGGGTAGGGGTGGGTGGAGAAGCTTGTGCTTGCAAGTTGGAAGATGCGATGCAATTTGATGAGGACCCAAAACTCGGCGGGGCTGTTGGCTTTTATACCCGACGCGCGCGCGTGCTGTGCTCAAATCAAATTGAAGCCGCGCAAGAACGCGTCACATTCAACGTGCTGGCAGGGAGGGCAGAAGCGCACTGGTCGAGTCGGCGTGGCAGCGTGATGCCCTGCCCGTTGCGTGCTGCGCACGTCCGTTGCGCGAGGCTCGCACCATCGGGTCCGCAGATGAAGTGACAACCCGCAGTCGCGCGACGCACACTGCGTGTGCGTGTGTGCGCCAAAAGTCAAGAAACGGCTGCGCGTGTCAAATCGCGCATGGCCCTGCGCACCCAGGCCGCACGTTTGCTCAAAACACGCAAGCAAGCGTCAGAGTGCTTGCCCGGCTGAGCTTTTGAGTTCGCCCGTCCGTGTGGCGCGGTCCGTGCACCTCCGATCTTCAACAGCCCTCGCTCATCGCGTGCTGTCACTGCTTGCAGCCTCCTGAGGCACCGGCTGCCTCCGCCGACCACACTTTCATTCACGTTCTTCATCAACGCGTCGGGCCACTGGCTCTGATTTGAAGCTGATTTCGCGTTGGCACATCGTGCGGCGGCGGCGTGCGCCGCGGCGCCGCCGCTCGTCGAAACCAGTCATCCACACTGAACCAAACGATTTGGGCCATCCGCCACGCACAGAGCAGCTCGTGAAGTCGATGAAAACATGAATGGGACCCGATCAAATGGCACTGGCAGTCAGCAGTTGGTTCGATCGCGTTGGTTGCACTGCACTATACTTCACGCGCATCAACTTCAGGCGTGCAAACCAGCAGCAACACGTCGTCAAGTATCATTTTACAAGCGTCGCCCACGTCGCAACTTGGCTGGCCGGATGAGCTTCGTCCGTAACGATTCATTCCACTTGCTCGCCATGGCAAACGAGGCTGAATCGCCGTGGCAGCCGGAGCAGCAAAGCGCAGCAAGCAAATTGCGCGTCCTGAAGCACGTCGGGCGCTTCTTTGTCCTGGTCGATCCTGCTTTCTCTTTGCTGCAGCACAGACAGGCCAGCAGCTCCTAGAGGTTACGCGCGCCGACTTGCCGAGCAATTGCTCAATCTGGTGCCGCTCTGCGTCGTCTCTTGCTATATGCAGCTTCAAATTCAGATTGACAGATAATGGCGGGGCAAAGGCAAGGACTTTCGCGCACAACAAGTGCTCATTCAGGTGGTTGTCCAAGCTGTTTGAGGTCGAGTAGACTTACCACTTCCCATACGGTCTCTTTCTTCCCTCAATCAATGTTAATCGAGGCCGCATTGTGATAGTCAAGGGCAGCAGGCCCTTAATCATGATTATCGACACTATTAACACCAGCGACCGAGTTACTCTCAGCATCGCTGATGTACTCTCAGCATCGCCGATCGTTAGTTGAAGACTTGGTACTGCATGAGCGAACGGAACAAAGGGAAGGTACCTCCAGGCCTGTGTTCAGAGCACACCGGGCCTCGGCTCGTTCCCCCTTTTATGCGCAGACGACTCTTATGTGCAGTCTCCAGACTCTGAAATTATGTGGCCAACACGCGTCACGCTTCGCGCCCTGCGCCTGATCGCCTGTGCGGTCTGCTGACCCCGAAATAAACCTAAATGATAAAAGGAAGCAACAAAAACACCGACCTAAACTCGGCTTCCCTTACCGGGTGCTGTCAGCGAAGAGCGCGCGCACTGCTATGGATCTGCTCATTGCTGCAAGCACGCTGTCCTTCCTCATCCAAGATGCCCTTCCCATGACAAATCGGCGGCCAAAATGGGCGGAGAAGGCGAGGAAACGCGCAGAGGGGCTTCACGCGACGACACGACGCGATCCGCCCTCGTGTTCACCAACTCGTCTCCAGCAAACTCGATCTGGGCATGCTCACGTCAGAGCGCAGCGTAGCGCTTGCCCGCGACTGATCGCGTCGCAATCACTTCACCTGGCAACCTCCTCCCGGTTTGGAATACTGCTCTTGGTCAATTGGTTGGCGTACAGCAACGCTCCAGCTGTGAGAGCGGCCGCTTGGATGATTGAATCGCTTGTGCAGGGCCACACCTGCAGAAGGCGCCCCTGACGGCCTCCACGACGCTCGGCGACCGCTTCGGAGTCGGCCAACGACGACGCGCGCGAACACGCTCGCGCTGACTTCGACTGGTTGTCACCCAGCGAAATGTGGAATGCTTGGTCACCGTTCACCTGGCGTTCAACTTGATGTTGACGCAATGAACCAAAGCAGCCCTTCGTGTTCACCTGTCTGAACGTTTGTGTCCCGGATAAACCTTGAGATCGCATTGACGGATGTAAATCCTCCAAGAACAGTCGTCGTGGCCAAAAGATGAAACGAGGGGGCACGAGCGTGAGATGTGAGGGGAATTATTGGCGTTGTTCATGACTGCACGCTGTCTTGGCACCCATCCTGGCTGAGCGACGAGCGTCGAGCCTGCCAAGCCGTTATCCCTTGTGCTGGGAGCGGCGTGCTGCCGTTAAAATCCCAGGAGGCACCATGCATCGCGTACCGAGTGGTCCAGTGGACGTGCTTTGCACCGTCCGCCCAGATCTGAATCCGAAGTCCGTCAACGAGTGCCGCTTGGGCCACCGACCATATACAAGGCGCTAGAGGCCGCCCATCATCGCATTGCACACCCACATTGTTCCTGATCCGACTCCTCACCATGCATCGCTTGCTCGTCTTCCTGCTCGCCTTTGCCGCACTTGCCGCGCATGCTGCGCCCACTGGCAAGACATGCGTCGTGGACTCGTTTGAAGTCTCCAAAATCCTGGCCGACTGCTCGACCAGCACCATCAATACGTATATGGTGCCTGGCGGCCAGACGCTCGCTCGACGGGCTCAAGGACAACGCCATTGTCGATTTCGCGGGCGACCTGTTGTTCGATTACAGTGAGAGGGAGGGCCCGCTGTTCCGCGTCTCAGGCGCGTCAGATACGGCCAAGGTCACAGCGGTGCGTGTCGAGGTTGGGTCTGGAGCAGGATCAGGTGTCTTCAATCACCACCAACCATCTTGCCTCGAATAATAGAACGGCAACGGCCACGTTCTTGACGGCTAGGACAAGCTGTATTGGGATGGCAAGGGCAGCAACGGCGGCAAAACCAAGCCGCACCTGGTGGTCAAGCTGAATGCGGCCGGTTCCGTGTCGCTGCTCGGTGTCAAGAACACGCCCACCCACGCTATTTCGGTCGGCGCCAAGGGTGAGATGTTGCTCGACCGCATCACCATCGATGATTCGCTTGGCGCAAACAACGGCGGCCACAACAGTACAGTTCATGCTCGACGCTTCTTCTCCACCCGAAAGCACGTCGCTTACCGCTCTCTCTGTCTGTCGTTTCGTGCAGCAGGCTGCTTTGACGTTTTGAACGTCAACGGCCTGACGATCCAGAACTCGATCTGCAAGAACCAGGACGACTGGCTCGCGCTCAACGACGGCAAGAACGTCAAGTTCCTCACCAACCAGTGCATTGGCGGCCACGGCATTTTGATTGGCTCGATCAAGGCCGGCAAGCACGTGGACAACGTCCTGATCCAGGGCAACACGATTGCCGACTCGGACCAGGCGCTGCATAGACATCAACACCATCAAGTGGTAACTCGCGGGATGCACTGGTGCTGGCCAGGATTGCGGACTGTCCTCCTCAACCAATAACCAGTCTATGCGCCAGGCAAATGATTTCACAATGGCCATGGCCGTGGCCACAGTCATGTCAATCACAGTGGTTTCAAGTTATTTCATTTGATGACCAGTAATTCATTAATTCAATTCTACAACATTTTTCTGACCCCCAGATGTGAGCGGTGTGTCATGCAAGCATAAAGAGCGACCTGCAGCGCTGGGTTGGGCGAGGAGCGCGACGCCGTGAGGGGCGGCATCGGGTTAGCGGGCGTGATCAAGTTGGCAGAGGGCCTCAAGGGTCGGTTGGCGTCACCGAGATCGGTCGGTCAGGGATGGAAGGGGCTGAGGAGCCAGAAACGGAGCCAGAAACGGAGAGAGAACGTAGAGCGATACATGTCGCAGTCGGAGCTCAAGCCTGCATCACCACGCGCTGCGGGTGCTGCGGGTGCGGGCGGGGTCGACGGGCGTAGCCGCGCCTGAGAAGGTGGTAAACAACAGCGCGGGGACTCATAATAAACTTTATGGAAGACAGGGTAAAAGGCGCGAAGAGAAGGTGGCAAAAGGAGTGGCGTCAGTTGACGCACAGCACGCCAGTGCAAGTGAAGCAAAATTCGAACTGTCAGCCCCGCGTCCGTAAGTCAACAACCAGTCGAAGTCAGCGCGAGCGTGTTCGCGCGCGTCGTCGTTGGCCGACTCCGAAGCGGTCGCCGAGCGTCGTGGAGGCCGTCAGGGGCGCCTTCTGCAGGTGTGGCCCTGCACAAGCGATTCAATCATCCAAGCGGCCGCTCTCACAGCTGGAGCGTTGCTGTACGCCAACCAATTGACCAAGAGCAGTATTCCAAACCGGGAGGAGGTTGCCAGGTGAAGTGATTGCGACGCGATCAGTCGCGGGCAAGCGCTACGCTGCGCTCTGACGTGAGCATGCCCAGATCGAGTTTGCTGGAGACGAGTTGGTGAACACGAGGGCGGATCGCGTCGTGTCGTCGCGTGAAGCCCCTCTGCGCGTTTCCTCGCCTTCTCCGCCCATTTTGGCCGCCGATTTGTCATGGGAAGGGCATCTTGGATGAGGAAGGACAGCGTGCTTGCAGCAATGAGCAGATCCATAGCAGTGCGCGCGCTCTTCGCTGACAGCACCCGGTAAGGGAAGCCGAGTTTAGGTCGGTGTTTTTGTTGCTTCCTTTTATCATTTAGGTTTATTTCGGGGTCAGCAGACCGCACAGGCGATCAGGCGCAGGGCGCGAAGCGTGACGCGTGTTGGCCACATAATTTCAGAGTCTGGAGACTGCACATAAGAGTCGTCTGCGCATAAAAGGGGGAACGAGCCGAGGCCCGGTGTGCTCTGAACACAGGCCTGGAGGTACCTTCCCTTTGTTCCGTTCGCTCATGCAGTACCAAGTCTTCAACTAACGATCGGCGATGCTGAGAGTACATCAGCGATGCTGAGAGTAACTCGGTCGCTGGTGTTAATAGTGTCGATAATCATGATTAAGGGCCTGCTGCCCTTGACTATCACAATGCGGCCTCGATTAACATTGATTGAGGGAAGAAAGAGACCGTATGGGAAGTGGTAAGTCTACTCGACCTCAAACAGCTTGGACAACCACCTGAATGAGCACTTGTTGTGCGCGAAAGTCCTTGCCTTTGCCCCGCCATTATCTGTCAATCTGAATTTGAAGCTGCATATAGCAAGAGACGACGCAGAGCGGCACCAGATTGAGCAATTGCTCGGCAAGTCGGCGCGCGTAACCTCTAGGAGCTGCTGGCCTGTCTGTGCTGCAGCAAAGAGAAAGCAGGATCGACCAGGACAAAGAAGCGCCCGACGTGCTTCAGGACGCGCAATTTGCTTGCTGCGCTTTGCTGCTCCGGCTGCCACGGCGATTCAGCCTCGTTTGCCATGGCGAGCAAGTGGAATGAATCGTTACGGACGAAGCTCATCCGGCCAGCCAAGTTGCGACGTGGGCGACGCTTGTAAAATGATACTTGACGACGTGTTGCTGCTGGTTTGCACGCCTGAAGTTGATGCGCGTGAAGTATAGTGCAGTGCAACCAACGCGATCGAACCAACTGCTGACTGCCAGTGCCATTTGATCGGGTCCCATTCATGTTTTCATCGACTTCACGAGCTGCTCTGTGCGTGGCGGATGGCCCAAATCGTTTGGTTCAGTGTGGATGACTGGTTTCGACGAGCGGCGGCGCCGCGGCGCACGCCGCCGCCGCACGATGTGCCAACGCGAAATCAGCTTCAAATCAGAGCCAGTGGCCCGACGCGTTGATGAAGAACGTGAATGAAAGTGTGGTCGGCGGAGGCAGCCGGTGCCTCAGGAGGCTGCAAGCAGTGACAGCACGCGATGAGCGAGGGCTGTTGAAGATCGGAGGTGCACGGACCGCGCCACACGGACGGGCGAACTCAAAAGCTCAGCCGGGCAAGCACTCTGACGCTTGCTTGCGTGTTTTGAGCAAACGTGCGGCCTGGGTGCGCAGGGCCATGCGCGATTTGACACGCGCAGCCGTTTCTTGACTTTTGGCGCACACACGCACACGCAGTGTGCGTCGCGCGACTGCGGGTTGTCACTTCATCTGCGGACCCGATGGTGCGAGCCTCGCGCAACGGACGTGCGCAGCACGCAACGGGCAGGGCATCACGCTGCCACGCCGACTCGACCAGTGCGCTTCTGCCCTCCCTGCCAGCACGTTGAATGTGACGCGTTCTTGCGCGGCTTCAATTTGATTTGAGCACAGCACGCGCGCGCGTCGGGTATAAAAGCCAACAGCCCCGCCGAGTTTTGGGTCCTCATCAAATTGCATCGCATCTTCCAACTTGCAAGCACAAGCTTCTCCACCCACCCCTACCCCTCCCACCAACATGTCGTCGTCGTACCAAAGCCAATCGCAGGTGCGTGTGTGGAATCTTTGGCGCAGCCGACTCGAATCGACGCATGTCGCGACAAAGACGCCCCCTGCGAACCACGCGCTCACTTGTCCACCGCGTTTTCGCGTTGTATTGTTCGTTCTAGAGCCAGTACCAGGCCGGCCACGGCTCGGGCGTGCAGTCGCAGTCGCAGTCGCAGTACCAGAGCCAGTCGGGTCACGGTTCGGGCGTGCAGTCACAATCCCAATCGCAATACCAGAGCCAGTCGGGCCACGGTTCGGGCGCACAGTCGCAATCGCAGTCGCAGAGCCAATACCAGTCCGGTCATGATGGCGCGCAGTACCAGGGCCAATCGCAGTCGCAGTACCAGTCCGGTCATGATGGCGCGCAGTACCAGGGCCAATCGCAGTCGCAGTACCAGTCGGGCGATCATGGCCATGGCGCACAATACCAGGGCCAATCGCAGAGCCAGTCGCAGTGGGGCCATGACGCCGGGTATCAGGCGCAATCGCAGAGCCAGTCGCAGTACCAGGCTGGCCACGGCGGGCACAACTCGGTTGATCAGTTCCAGGCGCAGGTACGCGTTGCATCGCGTTGCTCTACTCTCTCCACCCATTCGCGACCATTGATGCTCACTTTTCATTGTTCTCGCGCGCGCGTTTCTAGAGCCAGGCGCAGTACAACCAGGGCGGCGACGCGTTCCAGTCGCAGGCTCAGTCGCAGTCGCAGTGGGGCCATGGCGGCGACGCGTTCCAGTCGCAGGCTCAGTCGCAGTCGCAGTACGGCCACGGTCACGGCGGCGACGCGTTCCAGGCGCAGTCGCAGTCTCAGACGCAGTACGAGCATGGCCACCATGGTGGCGACGCGTTCCAGGCTCAGTCGCAGGCTCAGTCGCAGTACCAGTCGGGCCACGATCACGCCGGGTACCAGGCGCAGCACCAGGACCAGTCGCAGTTCTCGTTCTAAGCAGCAGCGCTGTCGCTGCATGACGTTAGCGCAAGCACGCCATGGAGCGCGCGCGCGCACGCGCGTGCGGTCGTGGACGGCCGCTCTGGTGAGTGCGCCGCTGATTTTTACCGTGTAAGTGGACCATCTGGCGCTCTTGAGGTGGAGCGTCGCATCTGTCCTTTGTACCATATCTTGAAGCATTGCTCATCCAATTCAATCAAATCAAATCGAATTTCTGATTTCCACGCGCCTGTGCTTCCTTTGTTTTGCCCAGCAATAACGCGAGCGAGCATCAAGAGTATCAGCGGGGCCAGTTACTGTTGCTTTGAACGCACAAGCAGACCAGATTGCCACTGCATTTCGTATTTACTCTCGGTCGGCCTCACCACGCGCCGAGACACAAACGGCACCGCGTTCTGCTGTCGTTCCGACTTCCACAGTTGCCAAAATAATTGGACGGTTCGCGCCGTATCCAAAAAGAGCCAAGCTTTCACCACTCGTTGGCGCTCGCTTCCACTGTACGTCGCTTTCCAAGTCCTCTTCGGCTGAACGATCATACACTCGGTTTGAACTACCAACGGCCTTTGCTCTCCACCACAAGGACGCCGCCCTGGTGCTGCATCTTCTCCACCACACCGCGCGCCCCACGCGCCCCACGCGCCCGCCGCGCTATCGCACCGTCCCTTGCCAAATCGCCAAGCCGCCAAGATGACCACGTCTGCTCCCGCCAAGCTACGGTTCTTTGCCATCGACACGCCCGACACGATCCGGGTCACGAACTCCACGGACGCGAGCATCACCGTGCTGGTTTCCGCCACGACGAAGCCCAGCTCGGTCCCAGCGTCCGCGTGGCACACGCTCCATCCAGGCACCGAGCACGATTTTGCGGCAACGCAGGACTGGTTGTGTGTGTACGCGCGCGCGGCGGATGGAGCGACGGTCGGGTGCTACGTTCCCGCGGCAGCGCAAGTCGAGGTTTACCGCGTCGCCAAGGATGAGCCCATTCTGCTCGCCATGTTTGACCTCGTCGACGCGCCGACCGCGGCCGAGCTGGACGCGCGCAATACCATCAGCGTCCACGCGACCAACTCGGCCATGGACGTGACAGTCGACGGTACGACTTGGCACGTTGTCGCTCAGGGCGAAACGCTCCGCGCCACCAACGACGTGTCGAGCGAGACCATGGTCGCCGTCCGGTTCAAAATGGGGACGATGGAGGTGCGCGGCGGCGTGCTTGTCGCACCAGGCACGCGCGTGGACGTGACGGCACCGCCAGCCAGGAAGTCGCGGCTTGGGATGAATCCAGGCATGGTTCTGCGGATGCGCAAATAAACTCGCCAGTCGCATATGATCGCAAACAGAAGCGTGCAAGACGGTTTTTTTGTGGTCTTGAGGCCTTGGCTTCGTGATGAAAAGTCTCGTTTATGTTGTCAAATTGTGCAGCCAGATGTCTCCAGCGGACGGCTGCCATCCCATGAACACGTGAGGCCAGCATAGGATCTGTCAGAACCAGACACCCGCACGGCTGCTGGCGCCCAAAGACAAGTCCTTAACGAAAAAAAAAAACGAAAACCACAAACTGTACGAATCAGCTCAAAGCGTACACCCACGGTTGAGACTGTCCCGTGAAGGCCGTGAACATTCCATCCGCGCCCGGCTCCGACAATTATCCAGCGGGAATTCGACGGCTAAACCGGGTGGAGAAGGCGCGGAGACGTCCAGCGGCTCAAGCCGCGGCGAGATTGGCACGGTCCAACCTTGCACGCTGCTTCTTCGTCATCGACGGGTTCGGCCAGGGCGTGTTTGCAGCTGTGCGCACGTGTCACTGGCCCCTATCATCGCAAATCGTCGCTCGACTCAGATTTGTGCGGCTGCTTTCTCGTCCGCGTGTTGATTGCCGTCTGATCGCGTTCCCTCCGTCCGCGGAAAGTCGGGTATCCCTGACTCACTTATGACTCTCTCTTTCCCGCTCCTGACCGCTCGGGGAAGAGGGTCTACAACAGCGGCTGTAACGTGAGCGGTAGCGGCTGCATCCCGAGTGATTGTGGGCCGCACTTCCTTCTCCCTGACGCACGATGGCCTGGGCGAGGACTTGCTCCATGAATGTCGCCTCGCGCCAGTGCATCACGCGCGAAGTGGGGCTCCATTGACTCTGTTTTTTCGATCTGTTAACACCGCGAATATATCTGAAATTGCCATGTAGACAATTTATGAATTAGACTATCGAGCTTGTTTGCTCTCGAGAGTGGGCGTTAATACAGCCAAAATGAAAAGGTCAAGCTGAACGTTGCCATCAAGCGATCGATTCTCAGCTGCTGCTCGCTGCTGCTGCGAATGAGCTGTACCGCTTATCAGCGTCGCTCAAATGCAAGAGCAGGCTAAAAATAGGATGAAAAAGCGCGCAAGGCGCAATTGATTGCGGATTGAATATTCACAAAATGTGCATGATGGTCGAACCTCATCCTCCTTCCACTTTCTCGTCACCCTTTGCTACGTTGCCCGTTCTTCACGTTCCTCTCGCCGCCGCCGCCGGGCACCGCGCCTCGCCAAACTGTGCGCGGACAGCCTGCGGCTGTCACCACGCGTCGTCGACCGCTTAGAAGCAGCCGCCGTGGCTGTGGTCAATCACGTACTGCGACTGGTCCTGGTGCTGTGCCTGGTACCCGCCGTCCGCGTTCCACTGCGACTGCGACTGCGCCTGCGACTGGAAAATGTCGCCATGGTTGTGGCCCCAGTCGGACTGCGATTGCGACTGGTACTGCGACTGGAACGCGTCGCCGCCATGGCCCCACTGCGACTGGCTCTGCGCCTGCGACTGGAACGCGTCGGCACCATGGTCATGGCCCCACTGCGATTGCGACTGAGCCTGCGACTGCGCTTGGTAACCCGCATCGTGACCCCACTGCGACTGTGACTGGCTCTACATCAGGGAGAGAAAGGGCGAAAATAGGGGTAGTGAGTGTTCAGATCGAGCGCGCGGATCGAGAGATCAAATTTCAAATCAAACGCACCTGCGCCTGGAACTGGTCGACCGAGTTGTGTCCGCCATGGCCCCACTGCGACTGGCTCTGCGACTGCGCCTGGTAACCCGCATCCTGGCCCCACTGCGACTGCGATTGGCCCTGGTACTGCGACTGAGCGCCCGCATCGCCCGACTGGTATTGGCCCTGGCTCTGGCCCTGGTACTGAGCGCCATCATGGCCGTACTGCGACTGGTACTGGCTCTGCGACTGCGACTGCGCGCCGTGGTCACCCCACTGCGACTGGCTTTGGCCCTGGGATTGCGACTGCGCGCCGTGATCACCCGACTGGTACTGGCTCTGGCTCTATAAACGCGTGCGGAATAGCGATTGGTGAGTATTGACGATCAGAAAAGTATTGGAGGGAGTAGAGGCGACACAACACGCACCTGCGACTGGTATTGATCGACCGAGTTGTGCCCACCATGGCCCGACTGGTACTGACTCTGACTCTGGCCTTGGTACTGCGCGCCGTGATCGCCCGACTGGTACTGACTCTGGCTCTGCCCTTGGTACTGCGAGCCGTGATCGCCCGATTGGTACTGGCTCTGGCTCTGCGCCTGGTACTGAGCGCCGTCGTGGCCCGACTGGCTTTGGTACTGACTCTAGAAACGCGCACGAGAAGAAAAAAAAAATCAAAAGTGGGCATCAATGATCGCGAATGGGTAGATAGAGTAAGGCAACACGACGCGTACCTGTGACTGGTATTGATCGACCGAGTTATGGCCGGTGTGGCCCGACTGATATTGCGACTGCGACTGGCCCTGGTACTGCGCACCGCCGTCGCCCGACTGGTACTGACTCTGGCTCTGGCCTTGGTACTGCGATCCGTGATCGCCCGACTGGTACTGCGACTGCGACTGCGATTGCGACTGCGTGCCGGAGCCGGACTGGTACTGACTCTGCGACTGGCCTTGGTACTGCGCGCCATGATCGCCGTACTGCGACTGTGATTGCGACTGGTACTGAGACTGCGACCCGGAGCCGACACCCCACTGCGACTGGTACTGCGACTGGGCTTGAACGGCGGCCGACATGGTTGGTTGGTTTGGTTGGTTTGGTTGGTGGAGATGTGCGAGGGATGCGAGGTTGCGATGCGATGCGATGCGATGCGATGCGATGCGATGCGATGGATGGTGAACCTCTGGAACGACGGCGCCCCGGGTATTTGTACCGCGGCCGCGCGACGGCGCGTCGGATCGCGTCGTTGGGGACGCGAAACGCGCCGCGAGTCAAGGCTCGACCTTTGGTGGTGGCGACCAGCTCCAACCACTCAGGCAACTCGTGGCGTCTGCTCATGACCCGCGGCGCGCCGCAGCCCAGGACCGCAACGGCGCGCCGCGCGCGCGCACGCGTTTGGGGCACCGAACCTCATCGACGACGTGCGCCTGCATGCCTCGCGGGAACGCAGACGCGGACGCGGACGCGTTCGAGTCCAAACGCAAAGCAAAGCGCGTCGCATTCGTGTCCATCACTGCTCAACAAATCCGTTCGTCGGTGCCAACGCGCTTCGTTGGCAGGTGCTGCGGCCCGCTCAGTGTGCATGCACGCACCGGACCGCAGCGGCTGCGCGCGAGCTGTGCGGAAGTGCGAGACGCGTGTTTGTCCCCTGTTGAGGGGTCCATGACGCACGCGGCTGGCTCTTCGTTGAGATGCGGACATGGCTGCGCCCGCAGCTCCGCCTGGCTGCAGCAGGGCACGGTGGTTTGCCGAAACGCGCGAGACGCCATACTGTGGGAGAGGGATCTGCATGGGCTCAGCTGACGGACAAGCATGGCGACGACAGTGGTGCAGGGACAAGTGTCGAGCCGACCAATTTCGTCAAGTTTGTACGGGATGGGAACGAAAATGAAATGGATGCGCGAGGTTCCGTGTCGTTCGTGCAAGGACCCTGCCGCGCCCATTGTTGTCGTTGCGTTTGTGGCCGCGAGGGCACTTCCGCATGGTGATGGGGATGTGATGGAAGGCGGCCGGCCGTTTTGCGACGCGCTCCGATCCATGGGAACGGTATGCCCGCGACACGCACGCTTCCACCGGAGTCGTGCGATCCGGGACCACCACGAACGGTGGATGGCCAAGACGATTCTGGGAGCCTCGTGCTCCAACCACCCACCGTCCATCCACCTAGCATGCATCCACTATTAAAATGCCTGTACAAACGGACCGACCCATCTCATCCACCAACCGCGTCCGTGTCCCCATCCGCGCCGGTCCGGTCCTTGAGCACTGTTGGAAAGAAAAAAAAAGAAATTCACAAATGCCTTTCCCAAAGTCCACCCACCCACCTGCTCCTCGACCCTCGACCTTCGCGACGTGGAACGGAGCGCGACGGCCGCCTGCCTTACAGCAGCGTCGACGACGTCGGCGAGTCGCGCACCCCCTCGGCACCGCCAGCGGCCGCACGCGGCACAAACCCGACCACAACCGGCGGATCATCCAACACCGTCGCTGCCGCGATCGCGGTCGCACTTCGGCGTTCCGGGCGTGCAGCCATGGGCATTTCCCACTCGTTCCCCGCCGCCGCCCCTGGATCCACATTCGCGACCGCCGCCGCCGCGGCTGCCTCGAGCGCAACGAGCTGATTACTCAAATCCGTGACGTACATGGTTACCGACACGAGTTCCGAATCCGACAGCCCCCGCGCGCCGGCTTCACTCGTGGCGGCACCATCTGCCGACGCATCGAGCAGTACCCCCGCGGCCCACTCGTCCGACGCGGCGGCGCGCGGGGACGGCGGGTCATTGGGCGCGACAGCCAAGATGGCTTCGAACAGGTAGAGCGCCGTCTGCGCGGCGTGCGTGCGGTCGGCAGCAGACGGTGCTTGCGAACTTGGGTTCGGGATCCCGCCGGGCCCAACGGGGGTCGGCGGCGTCGCGGTGGTTGCGTGCGCGGGCCACGACGAGGCGGGTGGGGCGTTGGTGGGGGTGGCAGTCGCGCGGAGCGCAAGTTGTACGGCTTCAGCGAAAACGATCCGGTCGGCCGAGACAGTGGTCGTCAACTGTGTCGCGGACGCGGAGCGCGGCGGCGGAACCGCCTGGTGCACGCGCGTCTGCTGCGCGACCAAGACATCTTGCAGGCGGCGGAGGTACTCGGCGACCGCAAGCAAGTGCCGCGTCTCCGCCGCCGGGACCAAGGGCTCCTCCCCCACCCCTCCCGTCCCTCCCATCCCCTTCCCATCTTCTTCTTCATCCGCGACAAACTGCCAGAGCGCCGGCGCGGCCCCCTTCCCAACCCTGACATCCGCCAAAAACTTGCGCAGCGTGCCCAGCCCCGCCCGAATAATCGCGACCGCCATTTTCGTCAACGCATCCACCTCGTCCACTTCATAGGTCACCAACGCGGCACTCGCGCGCGGCGCGACCAACACGGCCACGGCCCACGCCTGCCTTGCGTGCCGCTGCACGTGCGCGAGCACGCCGACCACGTGCGGGTCGGCCGAGCGGGGCGCCGGGAACGTCGGTACACTTGGGGTCGGATCAAAGTCGGGCATGTCGGCCGCCGACACCGACCGCGACGCGGAAGGGCGCGGCGAGGAACTGCCCGTCCGCAAGGGAGACGCGGCGGACGTGCCGGTAGCCGACTTGGCCGCGCCAACGGCGGCCGACCACGCCCATTTCCCGACCATCCCGAGGAGCGCGAGCGAGGAGCGCCGGCGGTCGGCCGCCGACATGCTCATTCCCTGCGGCGGCGTCCCGGTCGTTGTCGACGAACTGGACCCGCGCCGCGCCAGGGCGGCCGTTGTCGAGGGGCGCCGGCCGGGGTCCGGCGGTGGGGAATGCAGCGCGTCGCGGTCGATCACAATGTACTCCCTCTCAATGGCCAGCATCGATGGGGACGACTCGGCCTGCGGCGACGGCGACGGAGCCGGGGTTGTCGGGCTTGATGGCGCCGAGACGGTGGTCGCGGGCGTCTTACGGTTCAGGATCATTTGTCCGACCGACGGGACCTTGCGCATGCCCACGGCCTCGGCCAACGCGACGGCAGCGGCGGTTGCCGCGGGCGGGGCCGGGATCGGCGGCGGGACTGCGCTCGCGACGGCCGCGGGCGGCGGGGTGATTCCGCCAAACGCCGTACCGCCCGTACCACCGGTATTGACTGTCGGTGACGTCGGGCTCGGAACAACTTGGAACCGCGACGTTCCCGTGGCGATCGCGGCGGTGGTGGCGGTACGCACGGGCGCGAGCGCGGCCGCAGCCGACGCGCGTCTCGCATCCGCACCGCTGGCCGCATCGCGCATCGCCCACGTCGGTTCCGCTGGGAGCGACATGGGCCTCCCCCCAGAAGCACCCGCACCGCCCGCGGTGCCGTGCGGCGGCGACGGCGACATCGACGTCGGACGCACGTGCCGCGCCACGGGTGCCGGGATCGAGCGCGGGGCCCCGATCGGAATCGGTGCCGAGGCGGGCGGCGGCGGGACACTCGCGCGTGGCGGGACCACGGGCACCGGCACACGTGCGGCGGGCGGCGGTGGAGTCGCCGACGACGACGGCGGTGGCGGGGTCGCATGCATCCGGCGCGACGCGAGCACGGACGCGTCGATTCTCGGGACCGGGTGCCGCGGGACTGGCGCGCGGGGTCCCGGCGCGGGCGTGCCGTACGCGTTGGCGCGCCAGTGCGCGACCGAATCCGCCAAATTGCGCGCCTCGACAACGACCGGGTGTGCAAAGAACGCCGCGAGCGACATGCGGTGGGACGGGATTTGTCGCAACAGGTGCGTGACGAGATCGTACTCTTCGTGCGCGACGTACTGCGGCGGTAAGCCCGGGAGGACCGGCGTGTCGTCGGTATTCGGTGAAAGAACGCTCGCGGACGGTGCGGAACGGGCAACGTCTGCGGGCGCCGCCGGCGGTGGGGCCGGTGCGTGCAACGGCGGCAAGACGCCGCGCGGGAACCGCACGTGGTCGCGCCCGCGCTCGATCTTGCGCAGGATCTCGATATGGTTTTGCGCGCGGTAGGGCACTCGGCCAAACCACAGCTCGTAGAGGATCACGCCGACCGACCAGAGGTCGGCCTTTTGGTCGTATTTTTCGTACCGCAGGATTTCGGGCGCCATATACAGCGGCGACCCGCACAGGGTTTCGGCGAGCGAGGTGGGGGTGGGCAGGTACCGCGCGAACCCGAAATCCGCGAGTTTCACGTCGGGAAGGCGCGGGAGGAGTTGTAGGGCGGTCGTGACGGATGCCGTGTCGCTCGCGTCGTCAAGGTCCTCGGGCGACAGGAAGCGCGCGGCGTGTTGAGCGGTGACGGGGAATAGCGGGGAGAAGCCCGCGGATGCGGCGCGTGCGGCGGAAGGGAGGGACGGCGGGGTCAGGAGCAGGTTCTGCGGCTTGAGGTCGCGGTGCATGAGCGAGTGCCGGTGGAGGAACTCGAGCGCGCTCACTATTGACCGAACGACGGAAATGCGGACAAGCAGAGTCAGTGACTTGAAATTCGTGCAACGCTGGGAGAATCAAGTTTCCGAGAACAATAGTGAACCGTACCGAGCTGGCCCAGCAGGTACATGGCAAACGGGTGGTATATCCCGCCCCACCGCCCACCAACGGGCATCGCATGAGGGTGCCCCACGGCCAAGGACGTCGGGTCCCTGACAGTCGCCTGTGCCCAGGCATGCAAGCTCGCGGCATCGGCAAGTGGCCCACCGGCGCGCTTCGTGTGTTTCCTGAGAAACGCGGCCAAATCACCCCACTCGCACCAGTCCATGACCAAGTACACGTGCTTGCGCGCCTCGTGCCGCTCCCAGTCGACGAGGTTCACGATATTCGGGTGGTGTAAGGCCGCGAGCTTGCGCAGGATCTCGATTTCCGAGTGCAGGTTGGCGAGCAGCTTGCGCGTGAGCTTGGCGAGCGGGATGGCCTTGATGGCGACGACGCGCGCCGTGGAAGAGTGCCCGTCGACGGCGCGGTAGACGGTGGCAAAGGACCCGCGGCCGATTTCGTCGCGGATCTGGTACCGGTCGAGCACGAGTTGGGTTGTATTTGCGTCGGTGCTCGGGGCGGTGGGAGGGCGCACGGTCACGACGGCCGCGGCGGCGGGCGGTGGTGGCGCCGGCAACGGCGGGACGGCAGCGGGCCGGATGGGGTCGGCCATGGTGAAGGTGGTGTGGGTGGAGAGGTAGTGGCCGCCGGCCGGATTCGGGGTGCGGGGGTGCGTTGAGCTTGTATCGACGGAGGGAAAGGAGGGCGGCGAGCGAGTCACGGCGCGCAGGGCGCCGACGACGATGGCGCGGGGAGGCCGAGACGAAATGAGTCGAAGACGAAGCGACGAAGCCCCGTGCGGTGGGAACTTGCTGCGACCAAGATTGCCTGGCTTGAGGGCGCGGTTGCGTGCTGGATTTGCTGGTGCGGTCGCTTGGCCGGCTTGTCGGTTCTGTCGGAGCGCTGGTGCGTGCAGGGCGCGCACGGCGGTCGTGTAAATACGAGCACGCGACTTGGGTCACGCAGGCCGGGGCGGTGCTTGCTGCAGGGATGGGCAGGACCGTGCAAGGGCCGTGTTCGAGTGTTCAAGGTCGAGTTGGTTGGTGTTGGTGGTGCTGATGCTGGCTCGCAGTCGATGCGGGTCGACTTGCACGCGACGCTGCACGACGCAGGCGGGCGCGCCTTCACAAACGCTTGCAGCGGGCTCAGGCAAGACTGTGCGGGGAGTGCGGGTGCGTTGCCAAAGGCGATGGAGCGCGCGGCGCGATGGGCTGTCGGTGGAGTGGAAGACGAGCTGGGCAATAGGAAACGACGACAAGACCCGACAAGACGCGGCCAAACACGCCAGCATCGCTTCGTCTTGGCATGAGGCAGTCCCTAGACACCACGACAGCGCGCACACCGACCTGCACGACATGCTGACCGTGATGCCCGCTGCCAATGTCAGCGCCGCGGCCGTCACGGGCGTCACGGCGCTGGGGCTGATACGAGGCCGCGATTGAGTGACGACCACCCATTGCCTGACCTTGTCCTTGCTCGCTGTCAGACCGGAGGCACTGTCTGGCCAGGGTGCTGGCCCTGCCGCCACGCCGCGTCGCCGCGGACAGAGCTGCGATGCGATGACCTGCCTGACCGATACGCCGTCCGCGCCGTCGCCGCGCCGGCCAGCTGGCGTGCTGCGAGTGCTCGAGAGGTGACAGCGGCCGGCGAGGATGCGCTCTGTTGGCAGCAATCCACGTGACCGCGTCGTGGCACGTGCCGAGCGCGCCATATTGTTTCGCGAAATGACGCTATTCATGCGACTGATTCCTCAATCTGCGTGCTTAGTCGCGCCCCTCCGACATCCAACTCATCGCCCTCGTCGCCGCTGCCGGTCGCCGTCGTCGTCGTCGTCGTCGTCGTCGTGAATATCCTCGTCCCCCCACCTGCTTGCTCCCTTGCTTCCCTGCGGCCTGCGCACTCCCGCCCCCTTGCCACGATTCCCGCCGCCCCGTGATCCGCGATCCCCCGCCTCTGAAAATGATGGTCAACGAGCGCACCGGCCATCTCGGCCGTGCCGTGCGCCGTCCACGCCCGCCGCCGCCCGCGCCTGCCGACAAAGTGCCGCCCGAGAACCAGTGCTTTTGCAAAGTACTCGTCGCCCTATCTCTTCGCTTCTTCGCTCCCATCACCATGCTCACGACCCACCTCTCTCTCCATAGCTCTGCAACTGCGGCAAGCACCGGTGCTCGCGCCCGGACCTCCCGACCGCGACGCTCCCGCTCGCCGCCGTCTCCGAGTACCACGACCGGTTTCCTGTGCACCGCGGGCAGTACAAGGTGCCCGTCCGGTTACCGGAACCGCCGCGGATCGATGCCGATTTGCCGCCACGCAAGCAGCGCCCGATCCTGCGCCAGGTCGTGAAGCACAAGTACGCGCCGTCCGAGCACGCGCTTGATGGGACGTCCGGGTACGCGGCCGCGTTCAAGAAATGGCCCACGCCGCCACCGCCACAGGCGGCGAAGCGCCGGCCGTCGGCGGCCGAGCGGGATCGGCAGATGGCGTGGTACGTTTTAGATTTGGGATTGGGGAAGGGAGGGAGTCGAGTTGGGCTGATCATGCTCAATGCGTGATGATGAGTAGGTCGATGCCGGCCATTGACGTGTCGTCGCGCCCGTCCACGACCTCCACGGGCACCGCTACTTCGTCCCCGACGTCCGCCACTGCCGCGCGGTACGAATCCACTTCGCACGCCGACTTTGCCACCGCCGCGTCCGCTGCCGCCCGCGCGCGCCGCACCGCGTGCGTCCCGCCGGCTCCGACCCCACCCGACCAGCCCTTCACCGCCGTCTCCGAGTACGCGGCCGTCTACATGCCCGCGCGCCCGATCCGCGACGCGCCGTACTGTGCGACCTACAACCCGACTGAGGCGCCACTCGAATCCATGTCGACGATGAAAGCCGACTATGCACCGCACTTTGTGCAGGCTCTGATCACGCGCGCGCACGGGCCGGACAAGCAGGCGATCCCGGCGGTTCCGACCAACGGGGAATGGGTCTCGGAAACGCACGCCGCTCATGATGCCAAGGTGCATGTCCCCGCGCCCTGTCGCGCGCTGGAAGTCCGGAAGAAATTGGGTGGTAAAGATGCGGGCATGTGTCGTCGCGAAGACGGGCATATTGTGATGGTGCATGCGGCAAGGAAGCCGAAACGTGATGGGAAACTGAGGCCGACAGTGTGTCCGACGTATGCGGTGCCGCGGCAACAGCCTATGTGATGTGGATCGGGTTGCAACCAAGGGCTGGTGGTGACGCACGGGCATGGGGCCGTGGGGGCGCGGGTGGAGCGGAAGGAGACTTAGAGCGTGAAACGAGGACTGGTGGGTGTGGTTGAGGTTTGATAGACTGGATTGGTGACGGCTTGATATACATGTACCAATGACCATCACTTTCAATACCAGAATGTGACCTGCACCCTTGAACTCGTGACAATTGAGACTTGAACTCGTGACAATTGAGACTTTGCCCCGCTCTCCCCGCTCCACCTTACCGATTTCGTGTTGCGGACGGCCGACACGCTCAGTAAGGTTGCGCGTCGTTTCATGGACTTGATTGTCTGGTTCCAAGACCAATCGTCAACACCTCCCAGCCCGAGCACAGACTTGGTGGAGAAGGTAAGGAACAGATTTTTTTGCATGGACTTGCGAGCGAAAAGGGGCAGGGAATACAGTCCCGGGCATTGATTCGCCATTAGAACGCGAGCGTAATGTGTCGCGTTCGCTCAATAGCCAAGCTTGTTCCGCGCATCGATTCATCTTGCGACCACTTCGATCCCCGCACGACAAGATAGGGTTGCATCGTCAAGGACTGGAAGATGATGGCTTCACGGCCGCGTTTGTGAGCAGCATTCCAGGAACGTCAGTGACCAGTGAATAGAATAACATTCAAAGCCTATGTACAATTATGATGCGTCTCACATCCCAGCACGCGCCAGATCGATGGCACACATTTGGTCAAGTTGCAGCTCAGGAATGCAACCCGGAAGTGGCTGGTTTCCGAGAACGCCAAGCGTCGGGAGCAGCGGGAGCGTCGTGCAAAGGCCGCGTTCTGTTGAAAGTTCTTCAAACACAGCACTCGACGATGTTAACAATGGTCGAAGGCTTCCATGAACACATCAACCTGGTGCCCTTCACAGTGCCTGGCGACGCAGTTCAATAAAGCTCGAAGGCAGCACCATTGTGAACGATAGGACCTGGCTATAAAGGGCATCCTCTTTCTCCTTGACCGATCCACGCTAAAAGCGAGCAATCCGACCATGTCCGCCGCTGCTGTTGCCTCTACCTTGTCCGCTCCCGTCGATGCTCTGCCCGTTGCGGCCAATGTCTTGAGCGCCACCATCGGCAGTGTTTCTCCCAACAACGACGCTCTCGCCGCGCATGCCGCCGTATTGAAGGTGGGGACGAATGGCGACGAGGTCGACAAGGATGGGCTCAACAAGCTCGTCGATGTGATTGGCACTGAGACCGCCGATCCCGTGTCGCGGGATGCGCTGCTCGCCCACACGCTGCTTCTCTCGGTCTTCCACAACCAGTTACGTGATGGTGCCAACGAGGCCAAGGATCTGTACGTGTTTTGGTTGATAATCTGTAGGCGCGGTTTCGCCATGATCACCCACCAGTGTTGGAACCAATGGACTTTGTTGACACTGTGCCTTTAAATCCGTTATATGGTTGCAAAGTGCATTCCTGTGCGCCGCCGAAATGCGCTACCTCACTAACCTCGACGCGCTGGCCTTGCGACAAATCGCTCGTCGAGACCCTGCCGCTCCCGCCCATAGACGTGGCCATGTTTTGACATTCGCACATGGTACGGAGTCGGTGTTCACGTTTTCTTGCTGGCACTCGCCCGTTTGCTTCCAAGGAGCAAACCGTGATGGCTCCCGCTTGGTGTCCGGTGCAACTCGCAAATCGAACTAACCGTGAAGTGAATACATATCATAGCTGAGTCCCATCCGCTCTGCAGAAGTCATGATGTGCTGCCACGGTGGCACGTTTGCTGACATGTCGCTGCCGCTGATGCGCCTGGTACGTGTGTTGCGTGCATTGACTGCACCGCACCGCTCTTGTGCATCTCCGTTTAATTTCGTCGCGCTGACACCATGGACTCGAAATTAGGCCAAGGTCGTGATCGGCACCAACAAGGACAACCTCGAGGCCTCGCGCGAGTTCTGGGCCAAGCATACATACCCTATGACTTGACGCCCGCTGACGTGGACGAGACCAAGGCCGTTGCCCGCGTCGTGTGCTCGTACTGCACGTCGGGGCTGTCGCTGGCCATGCCCGAGTATGAGGCGCTGCGTCTGCACGGCAAGGCGACCGAGTGCGACATGTGCGCAGTTGAAATCACGGCCGAGCAGTTGCTGTACATCGTTTCCTGGCCAAGTTCAAGAACGCGCCCATCATCCGCATGGTCGGCGCGCAGTTGCACCCCAAGACGCGCGAGCCCATGCTCAAACTCCGTTCCAACATGGCCGACCTCGCCGTGCTCTTTGACAAGCCCATGTGGGCCAAGTATGCCGCCAAGCTGCCGACGCTCGCGACTTGGGCTGACGTCAAGGGCACCGTCATGGCCCCGATCATGAAGGACGCGGCCGACGCGCTGGCTCTGCCGGGCAACCGGCTCCGCTTTGGCATGATCGTCTATGCGCACAAGGGCGTTATCACTGGCCCGTGGGCCATGGACATGGTCCGTGCTGTCCGCTGCCAGCGCCGATTCTCGGCCAAGATGGCCAATCTCGTGCGGTCGGGCCGTGCGACGTCTACCATTTCCAGACCGAGGCCCTCGTCCAGTACCCCACGTTCCTGGCCATGGCGGTCGTGCACCCGCGCAGTTTCTTGGTCCCAACGACGGCAATTGACCTGTCGTGGCACACGCACCAACTGTGCCCGGCCGTCTACCGCAATCACACGCTCATGCTCATGCTCACGGGCAGTGTCATTAACCACGACGACTCGGACGATGTCGAGTCGGAGAAGCGCATTACCGAAGGCGGCAACGCCATGGAAAAGCTGTGGATGGACATGGCGATGGAGTACCTCAACGTGCACGTGCCCTGCACGCAGGGCGCCAAGTATCACATGTCCGAGAAGGAGCTCTTGGCCTTATACTTGGCCCCGGGCGTGTGCAACGCGAACCACGTTGACGCGGCCGGGCACACCGCGCAGTGCGGCCGCTCGGGGTGCGCCAACGACGCGACCAACGAAACAGCCGTGCGCGCCGCGCGGTGCGGCCGCACGGGGTGTGCTGATTGTGGCAGCTTCCACTGGGCTAACGACGCGACCAAGGGCAAGGCCGAGCACGCCGCGCGGTGCTTCTATTCATGCGCCGATTGTGGCTGCTGGGCCAACGACACGACCAAGGACAAGGCCGAGCACGCCGCGCGGTGCGGCGGCTGGGGCGCGTGCGCCAACGACGCAACCGACGACGCGACCAACTACACGGCCGTGCGCGCCGCGCGGTGCTAAATCCTGCATGAAGGCCAATGTAACGTTGTGCGCCATGCTGAGCAGGATAGCCTGGTGCACCTGAGATGAATGTCACGCCGACTACATTCTCTTTGTTCCCCGCCCGATGCTTATGCGTATATCTGAGCCAATGTGCGATGGGGATGCCATGCATGTCTATTCTTGCTTGTGAACCTGGCAAGAAAACACAAACGTGTTGCTTTGGGAATGATGAGCAGAGGGGCATGATGAAAAGCACAAGAATAAGCGTCTCGCACCAGGCATCCTGATCAAGCGCGAGCAACTGCTTTGCCCCGCAAATCAGCAAACCCAGTTCTCCACCGTTTCCCATCACGCGAGCAGCAACATTTGAATCCTTGCAAGAGCGCGCATGGAATGATAACAATGGACTTGCAACGTTGTCCGGCCAGGCGGTGCGCCAGGCTGGAACCCTCAGGCCGATCGACATAAAGGTACTCTACACCAAGGTTGCGACTAGTTCCTTACTGTCAACGAATGACGGGAAACCGAACAAAAGAGCATCAGCGAAAGCACCAAAACCACATCAGCACCAAGGCCCCACTCGTCCAAGACCGCATCGTGCACGCTTCACGTTTTCAAAGAAGTGTTACATGGAGGAATACAAGCTTCATTCAAACGTCTCAACCTACGCCCTCCGTTGCCTCTTCTGCCGGCCCTGCGACGTGCGCGACCCTCCACTCCCACTCGCTGATGCTGGTGCCGGCGCCTCGACTTTGTCCACATCCATGGCCGCGACTACCTTGCTCGGCTTCGGATCCACGAGTGCCATGACCACCTTCTGCGCGCCCGAACCCGCCGAAATCTCCACCACCTCAATCGACACTTTCACTGGCGAAAACACGCGCAACTTGGTCGACCCGTCCATGGCCTCGAGCGCATTCAAGTTCGGGTCAAACTTCCACACATCCTGATCCGTCGTGATCGCGGCCTCCACACCATACTTTGGAATCAGCGCCGACACGCCGTTCTTGAGCACGCGCGTGACGTACGCGTCCTCGACGAGCGTCTTCCCCTTGAAGTAGACGTGCGTGAACAGCTCTACACTCGCGCGCGCCGCATGCTGCGCCAACCGGTTGCGCGCATTCAAGTTGTCGCACAATTTCGCCAACTCGTCCTTGTTCGTCAATTCCTCGCCGTACGCAAACGCGTCGTGCGCAATCGCCGCGGCCAACAACCGGTGCACAATGACATCGGCGTACCGACGAATCGGGGACGTGAAGTGCGTGTAGATGGGCGTGGCCAGACCATAGTGCCGGAACTGGTCCCGCGGCAGAGTCCCAGAACAGAAATACACGGCCTGCATCATGCACCGCGTCGTCAAGATGCGCACGAGTTTGTTGAAGTAGGGGTTCGACGGCACGACCGCCGCGTCGAGCGACGCCGACAGTGTCTTGGACGAGGTCGTGTCGAGCGTGATCCCAAACGGCTCGAGCGCCTGGTTGAGTTGCAGGAAACTCTCGGGCGGTGGCGTCGGATGACACCGCAGCATTGCCGTGTTCGGGAACGTGGCAAAGATTTTTTCGGCGACCGACACGTTCGCGAGCAGCATGAATTCCTCGACGAGCGCGTTCGTCTCCTTGAGTTCCTTGAGCTCCACGTCGACCGGGTCCTGCGCGTCGCCCTCAAGCCGGAATCGCACTTCAGGCGAGGCCAGCGTCAGGGCACCGCGGTCGAGCCGCATTTGCCGCAACTGCTTGGCGAGCGAGTTGAGGACGCGAATGCCATTGGTCAGTTCGTCCTGGTTGCGGTCGTCGTCGATGCGCGTCTGCGCCTCCTCATAGGTAAACGAGGCCTTGGAGTGGATAATCGACTTGGTGTACTCAACGCGCACAATTTCGGCGGCGGGCGTCATTTCCCACAGACACGAGAAAGCCAGCCTGTCGACGTTCGACCGCAACGAGCACAGGTTCGTGCCGAGCAAGCCGGGCAACATGTCGATGCGCTTATCGACCAAGTAGACGGTCGTCCCACGCTTGGCCGCCTCCGTGTCCATAGCCGTCCGCGGTTTCACGAAATGCGTCACGTCGGCAATATGCACCCCGACCTCGTAGTTGCCGTTTGACAAATTGCGCACGTGCAACGCGTCATCGATATCCGTACACCCGGGCGGATCAATCGAGCACACGGGCAAATGCCGCAAGTCGCGGCGGCGCGCGAGTTCTTCGGGGGAACACAACCAGTTTTCGCCCTCGGGCGGCAAGTCGTTGAGGACGGCTTGCGAAAACGGTTCGTACGGCACGCCGTGCTCAAGCAAAATCACTTCTGTCTCGGTCTCCTTGTCGAGCGCCGGACCGAGCACCTTTACGAAATGGCCAGACGGGTACCGCGACCCGCGGTCCCACGCGTCGATACTGACGATAATCCGTTGTCCAACGAGCGCGGGGGCTTGCCGCGTCTTGATCTTGATTTTCGGCACGCGTCGGTCCATTGGGAAAAAGAAAACCGACTGCGTCGAGGTCCCACTTGCCATGCCCACGGACGTCTTGTCGATCGTGCCGCAGTACGGGCGCCAGTTGCGCTTGATCACGCCGACGACGCGGCCTGTCGGGAGGGCGTTCGGATTCGGTTCCGCCGGCGTCGCCGCGGTGGCGTCGGTCATGGTCACATCGCCCTCGCCATCGACCGCCGTGTCGTCGTCGTTCTCGACAATCACCTGGTCAGCGGCCCCGATCCACTGGTCGCGCGGCAAGAGCTCGACGGCGACCACGTCCCCAACGACCGCGCGGTTCAGCGCTTTCCGGCCCTGGATGTAGATCTTGTTATCGGGCGCGCCGGGTACGTTGGCGATAATCGACCCTTCGAGCGCATTGTACGCTGCGACCGACAGTGTCCCCTGGAAGAACCGCTGCGCCTTGATCCCGGACGTCAAGACCGTCGGCGGCAGGTACTCGTCGTACTCGATCGTTTCGGGTTTGGTCTGTGCGGTCCCGTCGTCGTCGCCGCTGGCGCCGACGAGGTCGACGAGTTCGGGGACCGCTGAAAAGAGGTCGGCGTACCGGCGCACGGACACGGCGCGCAGACCCGCGGCTTTGGCGTGCGTGCGGTTGCCGACGTCGTCGGTGAGCAGGACGACGGCGATGTGGTGCGCCGCGAGGTGCGTCGAGTACCATTGCGCGACGACGCGGATAGCGCGGTCGTTGCGGTCGTTGATGGATTCGCCGTCGGTCTTTTCGATGAAGGTGGCTCTTTGGAGAGAGGACCGAGCGTTAGCGACGGCGCGGTTTAAGGCGGATGAAGTGCGCATCGACGACGTACTTGTGGTGCTCGTTGGAAAACACGTAGAAGCGGCGGTCCGGGTTGGCAATGACGGTGCGCAAGCGGTTGTAGATTTGCAGGTTGCGGTGCCGCACTTCGTCGAGAACGGTCTGGGCAATGACAACGTCCTTGGTGCCCGGGTGCTCCATGAAATCAATCTGCAGAATGTCGACACGTAACAGCGTCAGGTTCCATCCATCGATCGCTTACGCGCGGAGCAAATGGTGATCGGTACGTGGTGCAGGAACACATTCGTGTCCGGGACAAGGTAGTGTGGCCCGACCGTGTCGAGTGATGCGGGCGCGGCCGCGAGGACGGGCGTCGAGTGGCCGCACGTGGTGCATGGTACGGCGCCGCAGTAAATGTCGTCGCGGAGGTCTAGCGCAGCGGCAATGGGTCGCGAATCAGGGGCCCGTGTTTGTCAAAATGACGGCTGCAGCACGCGGCCATCGGGCGGGTGGAGGCGGGATGCACACAGTGTTCCTTGACGACGCTGACGACGCCGCCCTTTTTGGTCTTTTTCACAAAGGCCTTGTTGCGGAGCATCTTGGCGGGGTCGTTGGTGATCGGATGGATGGTCGGGATTGGAGCAGGCGAGGTCGGTGAGTCTTCGAAACTTGGTCCAGTAGGGTGAGGAAGCGCGTGTTGCAGCAAGTGCTCGTCGACTCTCGCGGCTGTGCTCGTGGCAACGCTTGCTGTCGGCTCGCCGTCGTCGTGGCGCCGCAGCGCAGCGCGGCCGGGCGGGCGATGCGTGCTCGTCGCGTGGCGGCACGTGCGGCGTTGCTGAGCTGGAAGAATCAACGCAACGGTGGCGGCGCCGTTGCGCAGCGGGATTCCTCTCATCAAAATCTTCCGGTTTGCGTGCGCCGCCAACGCTGTCGAAGAGCGAAGAGCCTTTGCCAGCGCTGCCCTCCAAAACTCCGTGTGCAGGACTGCTGCACCACGGCAATCCCGCCGCTGCTCACGACCACCCACTTCGGCGCGCTCCTGTCCTCCTGCACCAACTCGTCGCGCCGCCCCCGCACTTGTCGCACTCTGCCGGCGCCCGCTCGCCCGACCCGGCGCCGCCCGCCATTGCGCCCAACGCCGCCAAGGCCCGCGCACCAACCCCCGCCTCGCGCGGCACCCCCGACTTCCAGCGCAGTCCCGTTGCGCGCACGTTCGCTTGCTCGGCGGCCACCCGACTCGTCATAGAAGGCCCCCTAGCAGCGTCGTGCCGCGCCATGGCTGCATTGGACCTTTGTCGGGCATCGCTGCCGCCGCCCGAAACGGCGGTGCTGCGGATCGCACGCCGCGGCCCACCACCGCCACCACCATTATCACCATCAACGACCATCGCCGCCACTATGCGCCCACGCCATACCCGTGCTCGACCCTCGCTGCTCGGCGCAGCGCTGATCGTCGCCGTGGCCGTACTCGCGCATGTCGCCGTCATGACGGCCAAAGCCAGTCCGTGCTCAACTCTGCTTCGTCGCCATGCTCGTTCTGTCCGTTCCGTCAGCCCTGACGCCCCATCTGTGCAATCTCCGCTAGGCCCCACCGTTTCCGCGAGCGGCACGAGCAAGCCGGCGCCCACGGCTAACACGTTTGTCGACTCGAACGGGCAACCATTTGCCAACTGCATGTCGACCAACCCGAACACGGCCTACTGCCCGCACAATGCCGGCAACTCGGAGCAGCCCGAGGCGGCCAAGACCTACAACACGACCAGCATGCTGCGCATGACCTGGAACTCGAAATGGCCGTCATTTGCGACCACAGGCGCCGTCGACCTCTACCTGTGCCCGACCGACGGGACAAAGTGCATTCCCATGGCCACGGCCATGTCCGTATCGGTCGAAATCGTCGACGCCTTGATCGACCCGGCCAAAGTCAAGCCGGGACGGTACACGTACGTGGCCGTCCCGCTCAACAACAAGCCCGAGGACACGTCGTTTGGCGAGCGCGGTGTGGAATTGGCCATTCAGGCCGGTCCCACTTCGTCGACCACCTCGTCGACCTCGTCTACGGCGTCGCCCACGGCCACGTCGTCGGTCGGCCCCGTGCCCATTCCGACGGCCAGCGTGCTCGCCAAGAGCGACGGTAACGAGGACAATGGCGGCCTGACGACGCTGCAGCTCGCGCTCATTATCGCCGCAGCCGCCGCAGCGCTCATTGGGCTCGCTCTGCTCCTGATTGCGCGCCGCCGTCGGCACCAAAAGCGCCGCCTCAAGTCTGGCGCCGTTGTCGGGACCTCCGGGTCGGCCAAGTCGGCCGGCGGCACCGCCGTCGTCGCTGTCCCCGCGGGCGCTGCCGCCGCGGCACCGTACGACGTTCTTCGCGAAACCGCGTCCGCCGAAAAGGTGGGCACTGGCGGGACCGCACCTCGCACGACCGCCGAGACCCCCGTCGCGACCGCAGCGGTCCCCGGTGCCGCGAGTGCCGCGGCCATCACCCCCGCGACCCCCGACGGTTTGACGGCCCTGAACGGGTCGGCCGTGAACCTGACCCCGCCAGGCGCGATATCCAATGCCGACGCGATTCTGATCGCCAACTCGTTCAAGCTCGCGCTCAAGAAATCGATCGACGACGATGACGACGACGAGGATATTCACACAATGATCAATAACCTCGGCATGCGGCCTGTGCCTTCGGGTGACCCGAACGAGCCGTTCATGTTCATGACGACCTCGGTCCCGCCGACCGCCGTCGCCTCGGGCGCCGCTGTGGCTGCCGGATTGATTCCACCGCCTCCGCCGCCACCATCCTCGTCGGCCGGAGGTGCGAGCGGACCGGCTGCTTCGCGCCCGGCGCTCTCGTCGGTCGAAAGTCACGTCTGCCGCGGGTGGGCCGCCGGCGATCACCACGACCCCGCCAACAGCCACGCGGCACGGATCGCTCCCGCGACAGGGGTCGCTCCTGTCGGACGCTGGTGCGCCAATTGCTGCGGCTTCGCCGCACATGCGGCTCGGCGTCGCGCGCACATCGGACCTCGGCGCGTCCACCGGCACGATCGACTCTCTCCTCGCGGCGTCAGCCATCGCCGCTGCTGCCCCTTCGGCCGCCGCCGCCGGCGCACGCGCATCCCCCTCGCCCTCGTCGCTGGCGTCGCCGCCGTCGGCCGTACACGACCGGATCGTGGTCGAGCGCGTGTCAATGGACCACCGCGACCGCGAACAGTTGTTGCTGAACCGGCACGCGGCCGTGAAACTCGTCAAGTCGAACCCGTGCCTGGTCGTGGGGCCGATTGCGGGCAGCAGTAGCGGTGGGGCGGGGTCTGACCGGGACGGTGGGAACGGCGGTGGTGGTGCGGTTTCCGAGGCGGCGACGCCCATGACGCGCACGCCGTCGACGCGGTCGGACGCGGCGCTGGTCGAGGACGCGGCGGGGGGTGGTGGCGCGACGCCGCCTCCGGGCCCGTCACGCGCATAGTGGTAGTGGCCCCCGACGACGAGGATGATGATCTATAGTATTGCATTCTTTTTTTTTGTTGTTGTTGTTGTTGTACTGTGTTCTCTCCCATTCATTCCTTGTTCGTTTTGTGTTGATTCCGTTGACTTGCAGTGTTTGATCCATGCTCTCCTCACCTCTCCCCTCTCTCCTTGCCTGCGGTGCCGTGTCCCCTTGGGCCGGGCCGTGCGCGATTTTGTGCCCTTGTGCTGTTGATGCGTTTGTTTGCCTGCCTGGATGTTTGGCCATTTTGGAGCGCACGGTCGTGGAGCGCGAAATGCATGCTGCGATGTTGGACGCTTGGTTTGTGGAAGGGAGGGCAGGGTCAGCGTGGATCACAGCGCCCGCATGGAGCGCGTGGCGGTCGCTCATGCTCTGTGTTCGTCATCTTTATCGAGTTCGCCGCGTCAACATGCACCAACACTTCCGCTCGTCTTCACACACCATGTTACCACCGCGCGCTGGCTGATACTCTGGTGCCTGAGTAGCAACAAGGGCCAGCCTGGTTGTGAATCCAGCAAAGTACTGTGTTGGATCGATGCCACGCCCTTGCGCAAGCCGTGCGCGTCTGAGGTTTGTAAGCTTGCATTGTTCGCCATGGAGAGAGCAAGCATGGAATGCTCTCGTCCTGATGTTGAATGACATATGTTGAGAGAGAGCATGGCCACACCTGCCAAACATTGTAATGCGATGGCTCTTGATGGCGCTCTCTTGCACGCCCGCACTTGCTTTTCGACATCGATTCTCCCAGCCAAACCCCGCTCAACATCACTTACACAGCCAACATCATCAACCGCAATTCAAACGCCAGCATCATGGCATCACTCGCTCTGGCGGACACGCTCACGGCACGTGGCGAGACGGCTGCACAATGGTCGATCCTTTGGTCGCCCGACGCGTTCACCAAGTTGCACTAGCTTCCCGCGTCCGACCCTACTATCGTATTCAACACTCTTGCGAGCCTTGTCGCTGGTCAATTCGGCCCGCGGTTTGCCACGAAACAACGCGGTCTGTGCGACCGCACTCACGTGCGTCCTGTGCGTCTGGCCGTACTCCGCGCAATGGATGCGGCAAACTCGATGGATGCCGTTGAGCTTTGTGATGCGAACAAGGAGCTGCTGTTTCACGCAGTCGAGCCGGTCAATGAAGGCGTTGCTGATCTACTTCACATGTGCGTGGTCGAGTTGACGCTGGGGATGTGAGCAGCGGATGCGCACCACGGCTCCTTTGGGTGGAAACGCCCAATTTGATGGTTGCGGACCTGCAGCGGCGGTCTGGCGCTCCGGAGGTGGTTTTTTAAGTACGAACGTCATTTCTTATTTTGTAACTGCACCTTTTCTGTTACTCCTGCGGCTGCGTTTCGTTTGCCTTCTCAGATGGCCATTGAACGAATACGGAGCTGCGCTCTCGTGTTGATGTTGGGCCTTGCATGCAACTGGAAGTCAGACCTGGCATGAGACGACACGGCCGCACAACGAAGGGCGATACTTTCGAGCGCATGCAATGCCCGACTACCAAAGTTCCAAAATTCAAAGCACAGAGCTCATAATATATTCAGAGGGCAATTGCGGACAAAATAACATCGACAACAGCCGCAACCAAATACAACATCGCAAATGCGACCGACTGTTCTTGCTGCGCGAACTACTTGCAGTTTGTGAGCTCAGTGAACAAAAGCTCCATCTCGAGATCACGAATCTTTTCGTTGAGCTTGGCATTTTCGGCCAACAGCGTGTTGCGCTGGGTTGTGATCGTGGTAATGTCGTTGCAGAGTGAGATTTCCTTGGCCTTGGCCTGGCGCACGTTCGTGTCACGCTCAGCCGAGAGCGCCACATACTGCCAGCACAGCACGCCGAAGCGCACCTGCATTTCGTTGAGCGCAGTACTGGTGCCCTCGAGGGCAGCTGCCTTCCGCGCGCGGTGCTTGCGGGCATGTTCAACATTCCTCCGCTTCAGTATTGCCTTCTTGACGCGCGTGGCCTCATCTTGCGGGGTGATGGCGCAAGGACGACCGCGCGCTGGCTTCGTCGGATCGCCAGGCTTGGCTAAATGAGCCGGATACGGCTGCACACTGGAGACACCAGGAACCATGTGGGTCTTCTTGGGCGTCGCGAGATCGATCGTGCTCGTGCTCGGCAATGCCGACGCGGTAGGCGCTGCCATGCCTGACGCCAAGGCATCGACCGTGTGATGCGTCCCCGCCACCGTGATCGGATGTGCGCCAGCCGCCTCGGTGGCCGCATCTGGCCCCACCACCTCACGACTTTCCCATTCCGGCAGCCCGTCAGCGAGAGATGACAACGGAGCAGGGAACTTGGCCACTTCCCTGGGCGACAGTTGGTAGTGGTTCCCTTGAGGGGTGTTGCTCAAATCGCCGGTTTCGAGCGGACCTTGCTCCTTGGGGGCAAGACCTGGCTTGGGCAACAGCATTTCAGGCTGCTGATTGGTGAACGCTGGTGCGAGCAAGTCGATCGTGGTTGTGCCAGACTGTTCATGGCCCTTGAGTCCACCATGCGTCGGGTCCTGAGGACCGGTGCGGTGGTGCTGCTGAGGGACGTGCGCCATGGTGCTAGGTGGGCGGGAATTGAGCAAACTTGCGATGAGCGGACTGAACAGACTGTGCACATCGCATCGCTGCAGGACGCGGTGCACACTGTGCGCGCGATGCAATTGTGGTGCGTGCGTGCAGGGCAGCGAGTGGAGAAGAGACGCACCAAAGCCGGATTGAGCGCGGAAGAAGCTTGACAAAGACGAACTGAGTCGCTGGAGAATTTTTGTGGGTGATCGGCGGGTTTTATATCCTGGAAGGTGGATCCTGCTTCGCCGACTAAACGCGAGTGACTGCGCCCATGAAAGTGGCTTGCCCAATTTTGCCACGTAAGTGTCCACGTTAGTTGGCCAGCGGCGGATCAGCGATGCTGATCAGTGGCGTCAAAAGGAGCAGAAAATTCTGGATGTGCGATGGTGGATCACTGCGGATGGCAGTGTTTATTTGTGCATGTGGCGATGTGCATGTTTGCATGTCCTGTTTATTTTGCCAACGAGCAATTGATGTCCAATCAGCGAAGTGTCTTCTCCTCCATAGATCAAATGAAAAAGAGATTTCAAGACTAGATGAACATGCAGAATACTTGTGCCAGGCGTGCAGGGCCAGCGAACTTCTTGCAGTCAATGATATTTGCGGCCATGATATCTCATGGTCACGCCACAAGGGTCAGCTGTAACTGAAGAAATTACCACGATGTTGAATGGCCAGCTTGCACGTCGTCCTTGTTCCCATGCAAGCGCGGTGAATGGTTATCGAATAATTCAACAACATCGCGCGGCCAGTGCATTCCTCGTTCAGAACCGATACTGTTCCTTCTTGTCCACAAGTTGTCCGAAAGCCGCGTTCGCATGGCCAAGGTCGAGCTTTTTGCTCAGCGTGATCAAGGCCACCAGAGCGATGCCGACATGCTTCCTCGCGCAGCGCGTGCATCTTCTCTCTCATCCATCGCACCTGCGCTGATACGAGCACCATTTGCGACTGCGATCAAGACGTGACGACGTCCTCCACCACAGCGGAACCAACAACTCTCGGCGCGCAACCATGATCGGCGCCAGAGCCGGCACGGCACGCCCCACAGTCGGTGATCGTGTCTTGAACACGACCGACCAGCAGAAAATGCTGGACCATTATGGCAGCAACGTCGGCTACCTGCCGAACGACCTGATGTCCCGACTCGCACGCGCGGACAAGCTCGCCGACGAGCTTTTGTTACTCGACTCGCTTGACGCGTTTCTGGCGCCGCGCGACAAGTTGAGCCTGGTCGACCACCAAGGGAACGCGCTGGGTACGCTGGATGAACAATCGCCGCAGCGAACACCCACAAGGGAAGGGCGCGCATGGTG
Organism: Allomyces macrogynus ATCC 38327; assembly: GCA_000151295.1. Classification (NCBI taxonomy): domain Eukaryota; kingdom Fungi; phylum Blastocladiomycota; class Blastocladiomycetes; order Blastocladiales; family Blastocladiaceae; genus Allomyces; species Allomyces macrogynus. The sequence goes on along the minus strand of GG745375.1, from coordinate 241,396 downwards.
AATCTGACCACTCCATTACGCGCACCTAGAGCACCTGCCCGACCGGTTCATTTCGCCCGCCGAGTACGCGCACCTGCAGCTCCCGCTGTTCCTCGAAGAGTTTCGCCATGCCATGGCCGCCCGCATTGAGCAGCACGTCCAGGGCGCGGGCCCGCCCGCGTACTCTCTTGGCAAGTCGGCGAAGCGCAGCACTCAACCTGAGAATCGCTCGACTTATGTGACTTACTCGACGGAGGTCGAGGTCATTGATCCACGCGTCGACCGCGACCTGCTCACGCCGGGCACGCTCGCCGTGGTTGGGCGGTACCCGCAGCTTGACCAAGTGATGCACGACGGCGCGTACGTGATCGCACTCTTGTCGTCGGCGCCCGACATGGACGTGTGGGTCACGACCAGGCCCAATTTGCGTGTTCGTGTCGCGTTCCATGCGCGTTCTGGGTCCGTCGAGGTGCTTGGGGACTCGGATCTGCACCTGATCGTGCTCGGCCAAATCACGGGCACGAGCCGCACGCACAGCGCGCTCCATGAGCTTTCCAGGTGGAACGCCATGCACGACAAGCCGCTGCTGCGCGCCGTGCTCGATCCGCCGCGCGATTTGACGGCGGTTGAGCGCGAGCTCCGGTCATTTGCGCTGTCTGCGGGCATGTACGGACGGCATCGGTGGCTCATTAATTTGAAGCTCAACGCGGCACAAATGCACGCCATTTCGAATGTGGTGTCGGCGACCCAGCAAAAGGTGTTTGTCGTGGAGGGCCCGCCTGGCACGGGTACGCTTCGCTTTCGCTCATTTTGCGATGATGATTGGCCGTGCACTGATACAACTGGTGGTCCACCATTGAAGGCAAGACCAGTACTATTCTCGGCATGCTTGTGCAGTTGCTCGACCAAGGCGAGCGGTGCCTCGTCACGGGTCCAACCAACATGGCCGCGACCGAGACGGCTAAGCGGCTCATCCAGTTTACGCGGCACGCGCGTGAGGACATGGGCAGCGACTTGCCGTTCCGCCTTGGAGACATGGCACTTGTCGGAAATGCGACACGACTTGGGCTCGACAACGACCTGCGGCTCATTTTTGTCGAGGACCGCGTGCACCGTTTGCGCGCGCTGCGCGTCGCGATTGATGCGGCCTGCACGGCGACGAACGCGCTCCTGCATGGGTTTGACCGCGTCTGGGCTGATCACGTCGCCGAACAAGAGCACAAGGGCAAGACGGCCGTGCCCGTTGGAATGCGCGAAATGGACGCGATGTGGGATTATTACCTCGCCACACTCAACGACTGGGTTGTCGAGTGGGGGAAGATCCACGCAGGCATTGATGCCGTCGAGCACGCAGTACCGACGGCGCTGCTGCAGAATAAGCACGTGGATGAGGCCGCTTATTTCGTGGAACGCGTCTGCAAGCGGCTCAAGGACCTGGTGGACAAGGCGGCGGCCGTCCGGACCGTATCGACGCAGTACATTTTGTCCATCTCGAACTCGTTTGATCAACGTACGCTGGCACGATCATACGACCCGGCCGTGTCCCAGTTCTTGGCGACCAAGAAGCGCATCGAGGACCGGCTTGGGCGCATCTACGGCGCGCTGCACTCGATCATTGTACTGTGTGGCATGTCGGACCAGGAAATGAGCCAACACGCGAAGGTCTGGTTCTCGACCGTCTCGTCGTCGGTACGCATCAAGGGCACCATTCAGACCGTGATTGTCGACGAGGCTGCGCAGCTCGTCGAGGGCGATACGTCCCTGCTCTTGCAGCTCCCGAAGCTGCGGCGGATGGTGCTCGTCGGCGACGACCGGCAGCTACCATCGGTCGTAACCTCGGACGTGGCCAAGCAGGGCAAGTACGACCGGTCGACGCTGGAGCGGCTCAAGGCGATTGGGTACCCGACCGTCTTTCTTGACACGCAGTACCGCATGCACCCGCGCATCTCCGCGTTCCCGCAGCAGCAATTCTACGCGGGGATGCTCAAGGACCACGTCGACTACACCAAACTTGGCCGGTTTGACCGTTCATGGCACGGCATGGGCGAACATCTCGCGCCGTACTTGTTCATTGACGTCGAGGGCACCGAGTCGCTCGGCCCCGTGTCTCTGTCGTACTCGAACCCGATCGAGGCCGAGTACATCAAGAAGATGCTCATGTCCGTGGCAGCGACGTTGCCGGGTGGCACGCGTGTCGAGGTCGGGGTCATTGCGCCATATACCGACCAGTGCAAGCTGCTGCAGACGGTGCTCGCCAAGGTGCCGGGAACGCGCGTCGTCGAGACGAACGCGCGGCACAATATGCTCGTGATCAAGGGCAAGCTTGTGGTGAGCATCAACTCGATTGACGGGTTCCAAGGCCAAGAGCGCGACATTATCATTTTCTCGTGCGTGCGGTCCAACAGCAAGGGCAACATCGGGTTTCTCGGCGATCCACGGCGACTCAATGTGGCCATCACGCGCGCGAAGTACTCGTGCTGGATAGTCGGGCACGCTGAGACGCTGCTCAAGCGCGAGGTGTGGAAAAGGCTCATCATGGACGCGCATTCGCGTGACCTTCTGCTCGACGCGTCGCGGCTCCCGTTTTACAACGAGGTCCAGGCTGTGGTCGTGGCGGCCAAGGTCGAAAAGTTGATTGAAAGCGCGACGGGCGCGGTGGCTGCCCGTCCGTCCGCGCGCCGATCGGCTCCTGTTGCGGCCGCGGCTGCGACCGTGAAATCGCGCGGCCAGTCTCATTTTCTCAACTTTGAGGGCGCCGTCTGGGAGTCGTCGTGGTCGCACCAAATGGTGGAGACGATGCGGCGCATGGCGATCGACGACCGCGCGGCCGTGATCCGCAAGATGGTGCGCGTGCTCGATGGCAAGTTTGGCGTGCGGTTTACCGGCAAGCAGTCGTCGGGCAATCTCAGCAACATGCTCGTCACGGGTGAGGCCGGCAAGTACGCGTTTGTTTGGAGTCTGGCGCTGCGTGGCGTCAAGGACAGCGTCAAGCAGATTATCAAGTTTTGGTGGCTCGGGCCGCGGTCCGGCATCGCACAGGGCGTTCAGCAGGCGCGCTCCGCGCTCGGCAATCACTCGGACAAGTACATTGCCGTGTGCCGCAAGGTCAAGCGGTCTCCAGGGAAGGACGACGTTTACATGCCCACGACGGTGCCGGGCGGGTTCGAGTTTATGCGCACGCTGCGCCGCAGCACCTGCACTGAAGTGGATCTCGCCGAGAACACGTCGGCGAGCCAGCTCGAGCTCATCAAGTCGTATCAGCTCAACCACGCGCTCTGGGAAAAGTTTGCCGTCGAGTCGGTCGAGGCGCTGCACGAATTTGATCTGCTATGCGACTTGACGCCGCAGGAAAAGGAGCTCGTGCGCCAGGAGGGCAGCATGTTCTGTATCGGGCGGAGCGGCACGGGCAAGACAACGGTCATGCTGCTCAAGTTGTGGCAGCGCGAGCACGTTTATCGCAAGCGCGGATCGGCCGACGAGCCGCTCACGCAGCTGCTGCTCACGTTGTCGCCGACGCTCGCGGCTAACTTGCAAACGCAGTACGAAAAGTACAGCAAGCTGCTGCCGGAAGTCAGCGAGGATATGGCCAAGAAGAGTGCACCACGCATCGCATCGTGGGGCAACGTCGTCGACTGGCTCGATTCGCGTTTAACGCAGCCGTTCTTCCAGCACGAGCGTGTGTTTGCGGCCATTGTGGATGAAGACCAAGACGAGACTGTTCGAGGCACTGGCGCGGTGGAGAACAATGATGGCGACGTCGACGAGCTCCAGGACGAGTGGGATCATGATGACGACCTTGATTCCGACCATCCAATTGGCCTGCATCGCAAGGACAAGGCCGTCGACTTTGGCCGTTTCGAGCGCGCCTACTACCCGCTGCTGCCCAAGCCCGTGCGTGCATTTGACCCGGCGTACTTGTGGACCCAGATCCAGGGCGTCATTTGCGGGTCGCTCGAGGCGCTGCAGTCGCCCATGGGCGTGCTCACCAAGGACGGGTACATTGGTCTGGCCGCGTATCGCACGTCGACGCTCTCCAACTCGGACCGCGCGACCATCTACAACGGCTACGTCTGGTACGCGCGCAAGAAGCGTGCACGGCATGAATGGGACATGGCCGACGTCGTGCGGCACATTTACGCGCGCGGGTCTGAGGTGCCGCGCGACATCGAGTATGTCTATGTCGACGAGGCGCAGGACTTGTCCATGGCGCAAATCGCGCTGCTCAGTCTGATTTGCGCGAACCCGGACGGGTTTTTATTTGCGGGCGACACGGCGCAGACGATTACCTGCTCGGCGTTCCGGTTCCAGGACATGAAGGCCACCTTCTACAGCGAGTTTCTGAACCGGATCCAAGAGTGGTCCTATCGCAAGGCCAAGGTCCCGCCGCTGCACACGCTCACACAGAATTTCCGCACGCATGTCGGCGTGCTGCAGCTGGCGGCGCGGCTCGTGGAGCTGCTCGTCAAGCATTTCCCACATTCGATTGACCAGCTCGAGCCGGAAAAGGCGCTCAACGACGGCCCGTTGCCGTTCCTGTTCCATGGCGACGAGGACGCGTTCATTCGACAAGTTTTTGGCACGTCGTCGCGGCGGTGCAGTCTTGGCGCGTCGCAGGCCTTCTTGGTCCGGGACGACAACGAAAAGGAGCGCGTCTTGCAAATGATGCGGCGACACGAACTCGAAGACGGCCAAGTGCTGACCATTTTCGAGTCCAAGGGGCTCGAGTTCAACGACGTGCTGCTGTTCAATCTTGTCTCGACGTCGCCGTTCAAAAAGTGGAAGCTGCTCGCCAAGGGGCAGCACATCGACCCGATGGAACACGCGACGCTCGCACACGAGCTCAAGCTGCTCTATGTGGCCGTGACGCGCGCCAAGGAGGGGCTATGGATCTACGAGGAGCGCGGCGAGGGCAATACGCTGCTCAAAATGCTCGCCGACGAGACGCTCGTCCGGCGCGATTCGCTCATTGATTCGATCTTGACGTTCACGCGCGAGTCTGACCCGGTCTTGTGGGAGCAACAAGGGCTTAAGCTGTTCGACTCGATGCAGTACCATCTCGCACACACATGCTTCAAGCGCGCGGGCAACACGACCAAGATGGCGCTGTGCGCGGCGCACATGGCGTTTGAGGACGCCGAAAAGCAGGAGGGCGCGCGGCACGGCGGTCCGCAAAAGGCAGCGGCCATGTACGCAACAGCCGCCGCCAAGTTTGTCGACCTCGGCATGTTTAGCAAGGCCGCTGAGGCGTTCATGCGCGCGAAGCGGTTCCGCGACGCGACAGCCATGTTCATTAAGACAGGTGCGCTCGAAGACGCGCTCGAGGCCGCATGGAACACGGGCGATCTCGATTTCGTGCACGCGACGATTGTGGACGCGTCGTCTGGCGCAATCGGCACGGTTACGGCCGCCGTCCTGGAAAAGTGTGCGCGCGTCGCCACGATCCGGTCGCTCAAGAAGAATGCGACCGACGTGAACGTGCAGCGGTTTGCCCAGCTCCTCGACAGCGCGACCAAGCAGCGGCTCTTCAAGCGATACCGCATGAGCCTGCTGCTGCAGCTCAACGTGCAAGAACAGAAGTATGAGCTCAACGCGCCCATCTACGAGCGCATGCACGAGTGGGCTGAGGCCGCGCAGCAATGGGGGAAGAGCGGGGACCAGGTCAAGGCCGCGCTGTGTGCGCGTGTGCTCGTCGTGCCGCACTTGCTTGCCCTGGCGATTGGCAAGTACGACGACTGGCCGACACTCGCCAAGGCGGCCACGGACGAAATGGCCAGGTGCGGCGTCAACATTGGCGGTAGCATTGTCGCGACGCTCGAGGTCATTGGTGCGCACACGAACTTCCCGCAATTATTGCTTGAAAAGCTCGGCAATGTTTCGTGCAGCGATCGCGACGCTGCGACCATCATGCCGGTCATGTCACTGCTTCGCGCCCGCACTCTCCACCGATACATTGGCACGCTTATCAACGACAAGACGTTTGGCGAGTGGACCGTCGATCTCGTCCAGGAAATGCTTATGCACACCAAGGCCGCCATGAACGTCTACTTGAACCTTTTGTCGGATCTCGCGCATCTCGACTCGCGCCAAGGGATCCTTCCGGCCCTGCTCGCGTACGCAAAGGATATTTCGGTGCCGCACGGCCATGTTCTCGCTGCGCATATTGTGCTTGAGGCGCTACAAATTGAGTCCGGTGCCAGTAAGGCTGCAGCTAAGGGCGATCAGAAGGACTCTGCTCATGCCGACGCCAAGGGCGGCGGTAATAACGACTCGGGCAAGGGCGACTCGAGCCGCCCCGCTCTTGTCGATGCCAAGAGCGACGCCAATGGCGCTGATATTGGCGAAGCGAAAGGCGCTCCTCAAGTGGGCGCCAAGGGCAACAAGCGCCGTGCGCCGAAGCGCTCCGCTCGTGTAGAGGCGAAGGGTGAGGGTGACGATCAGGTCAAGGGAACAAGAGCCGCTCAAGCTGACGACACTGGCGATGCTCACGGGACAGGCAGCTTGAAAAGCGGCGAGGGGGACACGAAAGGAGACGGAAAGAGCGACGCAAAAGACGCTGCTCGAGTCGAATCCAAGTGCAATGTCAAGGGCGATCTTGTCATGGTGAAGTCGGAAACACTTTGCGCGCGTTTGTCGAAGGCCCTCACGGAGCGTCTTTGCACCGCTGCCCGTATCCTGGTCGATTTCTTGAGTAAGATTATTCGACGCATGGAGCACGCGGGCGCCAAGCTCGCGACGCGCGATGCTCGGCACCAGGCCGCGCTCGACCGCTTTTACCTGCAGCTGGCCGCGTTCGAGTTGATGCTGGATATCAGGTCGCGCACGGGCGACCAGTCGCTGCCCGCTCCTCCGTCTGGCTGGTTCCGGTCGCTCTTTCCCGCGTCAATTTCGGGCATCAACGCGGTCGAGCTCGCACAGATTCGCAAGAGCAACGAGGTACAGGTCGCGTATCGCGGTCTCCTTGATTTGTCGAGCGGCAGCGGCTTTGCGGCCGGCAATGTTGTGCGCGCACTCTGCCTGATGGGCTCGTACCACGGCGAATTTCCCAGTCCGCCCGACCAGCCTGCATTCTTGTGCCGACTGCACGAGGGATTAACACGTATCCACTTGCCCTACGAAATGCGGGACGGCTCTCGGCATTGGCATCTCTACGACGGGTGTCGCGCGCTCTTTGATTGCTTCAGTCAAGTGCTGACCATGAAAAGGCTGCACAAGACCGTCGACGTGCTCGACTTGTTGTTCCACCTCGAGCGTGCCACGACGCTCTTGCTCGTGCTCACCATGCGCTTCGACTCGGTCGTGCTCACGGAGCGGCTGATGACGCTGCTCGACACGATTGATCCCGCGCTGTTTAGCGCACACTTGGCGCTGTTTGCCTATCCGCGTCGTCGCCACATCCCCGTCTCGTGTTACGACATGTGCGTCACGATGGCGCACCTGGTCTCCAAGATTTTGGCCAAGGACCACACCGTTTGGCGTCTGGCTGAGTCGCAGCTCACGGACCAGCTCAGCATGAACCAGTTCCGCACGCGGCTCGCGGTCCTGCAGCTCCTGTTCCACTTCAACTTTGGGAAGCAGCAGCGCGGCCTGCACACCTTGGTCGAGCGCGGTCTGCTGCTCAATGAAGACGGTCATCTCGCGCCGACCATGACGTATGGCGCGATCGTGGTGGACCGGTGGGCGCTGGCACAGAACCAGTTCAACGTGCACTTGGCGCAGGTCGCGAGCGCCGGCGAGAGCCTCTTTGTGTGCATCAGCATGGAGCCGGGGACTTCTGGCCGTTTCCAACTCAACCCGCACCTGAGCATGCTGCCGCAACGGTTGGTTGTGCAGTACCCGAGCCTCAACGTCTGGCACGTCAACATTTATGGCCACGGCGAGAAGGGCGCCGCGGCGGCGCCCGTGAAGCCGGTCGAGATCCGGCGCATGGACTTGGACGAGGATCGCGGTCCAGCAGCCAGCACGGGGTCAAGCGCGGAGAATCTGGAGGCGCTCATGCGCAAGGAGCAACAACGGCACGCGATTCGTCTGCCTGAGCGCGTGCACACGGCGGTCAAGGTGTGGGTCGTGCGCATGCGCCGGTTCCGGGCCTTACAGGCCGAGCAAAGCAAGCACGCGCTGACACCGGCGATGCAGGTCGAGTTCGAGGAGTTGCAAGTCGCGCGCGAGGGCAAGGAGCCGGGCCGCGGGCTGATGCTACCAGTCTATGTCCCGCGCGCCGTGCGCCGGTACCGCCAGCTCGTGCGTGACATGCGGCTCGGTATGCTTCGTGCGCACGCGGCGGCGACAGAGTTGGTGAAAACGGTGCGGCTCGACGAGGCCAACGAGGATGAGCTGCAGACCGCGCTCGACGAGGCCACGATCGATGAGCGCGAGTTGGCGGCCAAGTGCGTCAAGGAGCCGATTGGCGAGCTCGCGCGGCAGATGGTGGAGATGAGCAACAAGGTGGAGAAGCTGAACAAGGTCGTCGCGGACCTTCGCACCAAGTTTGGCGTGCCCGCGGCGTGAAATCGGGTTCGGCTTGGGACGAGGTGCAAAAAAGCACGCAAAAGCACCTCGACCATGAAGAGTGGTGGTGGCATTTGTGGGGTCGGGCGAGGAAATGGGGTGAGTGACCAAAAATGTGGAAATATCTTGGTGTCATCCACCATACAATCAGGTTGAAGCAAGGGCACGACCAAGCCCCAAACCATTTTGTGGAGGACCAGCATCTCTTGTCTTACATCTATCACTTTGACAGGCATGGGAGTATTGGCGAAAGATGACGGCAGCAGGCTCGCGCATACTCTCGCTTGCTTGGCAGCAAGTTCTGGCCCAGAGTGATGGTGCCAAATCTTGCATTGTTGTTGCGGTTCAAAAACAAAACGCATCCATGTTTCGCTCTCATCAACAAGCTGGAGCGACATTGATCCTCTCTAATAATCTGCACCGACTGAAAAGCTTGCCAAGATGAGAGTGCGCACCCCATAATTGAGAAGCAATGCACCTACATCCAGTATTCGACGTCGGACATGGCGCACTCATCTCATTCGCCGGCTCAGTACGCAACAAGTATAGGGTGGAGAGCAAAGGGGGCGCATTCAGGGAAGCAATGATCAAATGAGGGCTTTCAACAAATAAAAGAGAAGGGGTTAGGTGAACGGGCGTTACCATGGTCGAGCAAACAAGCGTCTTCCAGCTCATTCAACACGGCTGACTGCCGCCGCCTGCATCGTTCCATCCGCATCGTTGCCGTCGGCATTGGGCTTATAGCGACACGTGGGGTAGGCATCGCACCAGAAGACGCCGCACCTCGCCTCGCAAATGGCCGCGTTCTCGTTGTCGTAGGTGCCGTGCGCAGCATCGCCATGGCTGCCCCCGCGCGAGTGGGTGCAGGACGACGCCGAGAGCACGGCCAGGTACTTGTCCCCCATCGCGCACGGCACACGCGGGTGGAGAAACTCTTCGTCAAACACGTGCATCCAGAGGTCGGCCGTTTTCCTTGGCGCCATCAGCGATGCGCGCCTCCGACCTGGCATCGTCGGAATCGTCGTGGTTCATGACGCTGCCCGTGAGCGCGAGCGTCTGCTGGCGGTGGGCGGCCGGGAACAGCTGGTGCGTGTGCCACGCCAAGTCGGATGCCGACGTTGGAACGAGCGGCTTGCTCGGGTGGGCGATGGCCATGGTCAGGAACTTGGGGTACTGCACGAGTGCATCGGTCTGGAAATGGTAGACGGCGCTTGAGCCCGACTGCACGAGGTTGGCCATCTTGGCCGAGAAGCGGCGCTGGCGGCAGACCGCACGGACCATGTCCATTGACCACAGGCCGGTGATGACGCCCTTGTGCGCGTGGATCACCATGGCGAACTGGAACCGGCTCCCAGGCAGGACCAGCGAGTCGGCCGCGTCCTTCATGATCGGGGCCATGACTTTGGACTTGACGTCGTCAGCCCAGGTCGCGAGCGTCGGCAGCTTGGCCGCGTACTTGGCCCACACGGACTTGTCAAAGAGCGTGGCGAGATCGGCCATGTTGGCCGGGTGGTTGAGCATGAACTCGCGCATCTTCGGGTGTGCCTGCGTTCCCGCAATGCGCGCGGCCGGCGTGGTCTTGACAAGCGTCACGAAGCAGTTCACGGCAACATGTTCGGCCGTGAATTCAGCGGCGCACATTGCGCACATGTGCACTTGACCGTGTAGACGCAGGGCTGCCTACTCGGCATGGTCAGCGTCAGCTCCGACGTGCAGAACGGGCACACGACGTGGCCAACGACCTTGGTCTCGTCCACGTCGGCGGGCGACAAGTCACAGGGCATGTCGGTGAGCAGGTGCTTGGCCCAGAAATGGCGCGAGGTCTCGAGGTCGTCCTTGTTGGTGCCCATGACGACCTTGGCCGAATTTCGAGTCGCGGAGACGGCAACTCAGCCTCTAAACGGAGAAATGAAGGGAGGAATTGATGAACGAGAATGCCCGTGAACACGTACCAAGCGCATCAGCGGCATCGACATGCCGACAAATGCGCGACCGTAGCGACGCGTCATGTCTTTGGCAAAGCGGAGAAGGCTCAGCATTGGGCGAGGTGCAGGAAAATGGTCAGTCAAAGACGTACAAATCGAATATCACGCACGCCAAATGGAAACCATCAGCGCTTGATCCTCTCAAGCAAATGAGCAATCAGGAAGCAAGAAACAATGATTGTACAGATCATGTGCGAGTGCATGAGCATGGCCACGTCCATGGGCGGGAGCGGCAGGCATCAACCGGCACTTGCCCGTGATGACGACTTGAACCAGCGCATCGAGGAACACGAGGTCACGCATCTCCAAGGTGCAGAAGTACACGCTTGATTGCCATAAAACGGTACGATGACACGGCTTCATGTCAGCAAAGTTCTTGCAAAATGCACGACACTTGTGCCATGGCAAGAAGTCTAGAAGCGGCGCGTCAATATCGAAGCAACGTACACGTCCTTGGTCTCGTTGTCGCCATCACGCAGCTTGTGGTAGAAAATCGAGAGCAGCAGCGTATGGGCGAGCAGCGCATCGCGCGACACGATCTCAGCCGTCTCGGTGCCAATCGCGTCAACGAACTTGTTGAGCGCATCCTTGTTGGCTTCGTCGCCGTCCTTAACCGCCTTCAAGACGGCGGTATGTGCAGCAAGGGCCTCGTCCTGGAAAAAGCAGCGTCGGCAGCGGCACTCGACTTATCGGCCACGATGGGCAGAGAATCGACGGGAGCGGCGGGCACAACGACGGCTTCGGGCATGGTCGTGTGCCTGCTGCTGATGCTTTTCTCTTCACATTTTAACTTGCCCAACACCGAACGCACAAGGACGTGGCGCCCGGCTTGCTGCTGACACGCCCGGGACGTGCCCAGCGGGCTCGGAACCGCGGTTTATGACCAGACTGACCGTGAGCTGGTGCGGGCCTGTTTTCGATAAATGTGGAGCATCTGCCGTGGTGCAGGATGCTTGTGATGCGAGCTTGGTTCTGACCGATCACAGAGGATGGTATGACGTGGGATTTGCACTTGCTAGCCTGAATCCGGGCACACTAGCGGTACGTCCCGCTCTCCGGGCCCGCGTCCCCAAGAACATCGCCTGCCCGGCCCACAAATCGTATTTCAACACCGCCTGTAATTCCATTAACCTTACCGTACGAGAATCCACGACGTGAGCATTTGCAAGAACACGACGCCGGCCAGGAAATTAATCCGGCGGCGGCGCTGCGGGATATGAATCGTCGACGTGGACGACCCGGCTTCTGGAATCACAATGTACCGCATCGACCGCAGCGAGAAGAAGCCCAAGGCGAGCGACGTGTAGGCGAGCGCGATCCAGTAGGGCCAGGTGCCGAGAACGGGGGCGAGGAACGCGGCAAGGAGCGTCGTAATAATCCTAGCGCAAACGGGATCCAACGGTCAGTCCGCGAGCCCGACTGGGGACAAGTGCCAAAACGAGAGAACGGACCCGACAAACTTATACCCGGCATAACTGACCAAATCCAACACCGGTACCGCGGCTTGTACCGAGAACAGATAACACCCGAGTTTCACGAGCAGCACTTCGCACAGGACCAGGAAAAACGCCGTCGAGGCCGTGAGCCCGAGGACTTGTGGGTGGAACGCGTGCCGCTGGCCCAAGTCGAGCCCGACGAGCAGGACGTAGGTGACGAACGCCATGACAGGAATGTAGAGGTCCGGCGCGAGCACGTCTTCGCGTGGCGGGCGGTACTCGGCGAGCGCTGTGGTGGCCGGGGTCGGGGAGAGCGCGCCAGAAACGACGGGGGAAGCTGGGGTCGCGCCGGTGGCGGAGGTCGGGTACCCGGGCGGGTGTTCGAGACGGACGGTGCGGCGGTGCCAGTGCTGGTTGGCAAAAAATGGTGTGAGCGGGCGGGGAGGAGGGTGGGGAGTGGCGGAGACCGTACGCGCTGGCGGAACGGGAACAGGACGAGCTGCAGCTTCGACTGCACGTACGAGTTCGACACGTTGAAGTAGTACTTCAGGTGCGGCAGGTTGAAGTAGCGGTTGATCTACCAGCAAGTCACGACACGTCAGATCACGGCCACCATCTTGATCCAGCAACTCGAGATTTGGAGCAAAACCCACATTTTGGTTCACGTATTCCTGGCCGGCGAGCACGGCCTTGGACCCGAGTTGCATCCCAATCTGTGCCGTCGGGTCCGTGACGAGCCCGGCAAACGCGGCTGGGTTGAAGAGCGGCACCGTCGGCGCCTGTGGCTGTTGCTGTTGCTGCTGTTGCCCTTGCTGCTGTTGCCCCTGTTGTGGCGGCATCGGCGACGCCATGCGGCCCGTCGCCGGCGCGTACCCGGCGTACTGGCCCTGCGGAACGGGCATCGGCTGGAACCCCTGCCCCGTCGCGGGCCGCTGCGGCTGCTGCTGCCAGTAGGCCTGCTGCTGCTGCATCGGCTGCCCTTGCGGCTGCGCTGGCTGGTACCCGGCGTACCCCTGCATCGGCTGCTGCTGGCGCGGCGCATAGTACTGGTTCTGCGCGACCGCGGCGGGCGCGTACCCCGGCGCAGGTGCGGGTGCGGGCGAGTAGGACGGAGTCGGCCCGCCGCCGCCGGCAGGCGCGGGCGTGGGCGCGCCCGACGAGGGGGCGTACCCGGCGTGCATCGCGTGCGGCGCCGGGGACGCGTTCGCGGCGGCGCGCGCGGCGGGGACGGGGACCGGGTGCACGAGCGGCGGTGGAGCGGCCGTGGCGGAGGAGCCGGGGTGCGCGGCGGTGGGTGGGGCCACGGGGCGGTACATCGTCTTGGGTATGGTTGAGGTTGGGTGGTTGGGTGGTTGGTGGGAGCTGGAGTTGGTTCACGGGCGCGTTGTTGTGCGGTTGCGGGCGGTTCGGTGTGCGGGGTGCGGGCGCTGGTTCACGGCGCGGTCGTGTCCCCGGCGAGCGTCGTCGTCGTCGTCGTCGTTGCAGCTTCTGGTCGTCGCCGTCGCCGTCGCCGTCGTGGTGGTGGAGGTCGCGCTCAACCCGCGACGTGGCAGCGGCACGAACTGTTCGACACGCGCGGTGGCATCTGAGCGCCGTCACGTTTCACCAACAGCCGTGGCAGCCTGTGACAGCACACATGTGAGACACCGCGCGCGTGCGTGGCGCAGCCGAAACGCGAGACGCGTTGGACCCCTGCGCCGGGAAAAGTCGGGCTCTTCGGTATCGTTCGGCGAGCGCGGATCGCAGGCCCGGGTTTCAGTCAATGTGGGCGCTGTGTCATGCCGGTTTCAGGCCGGGATTGGTAGGTTTCGGGCGTGGCCCGATCGGTTTCAGGTGTGGATGCTGGCGATCTGCGGCGTCTGCTGGTGGTTGGATTCGTGGAATCCGGATCGGCCAGATCCCAGATCTGCTGCAGAGTGCAGAGGGCAGAGCGAAGGAAGGAGGGATCGCGCGAATCCTCGTGCTTGCGGTTCGTACCGCGCATGCAGGATTCGCGGAAGGCATGGTGCTCGGGGAGTCCCGGGGCCCACGCGCTTCAAGCAAGCAGGCCAGCGCAATTTTCCGTTGCTGCTCGTCGCGTCGTCGCCCACTTCCACCAACACCAACGCGGCTGCCGCCGTCGAGCCGACTGACCGACGCGGCCGCGCGCGCGCCTCCCTCGCGCGGCTCTCTGTCCGCAGTCTTCTCCCACCAGTTTGCACGACACGCACCTGCAACCAGCACAAACTCCACCTTCTCGCGCGCCCATGGCCAGCACCGCCGCCGCCGCCGCTGCGCGCAACGCGGCACGCGCGCCGCACCAGCACCACCACCCAGACCACCACCACCACCACCATGCCGCGCCCGCCGCTCAACACCAGCATCAACAGCACGAGCACGAGCACGAGCACGAGCACGAGCACGAGCACGAGCACCACGCGCAACAGCAGCAGCCGAACCAGCATGACCCGCCGCCCACGTCGACCTCGTCGACGACGACTCCGACCGCGCAGCTCGTCTCGCGCGTGCTGGCCTCGACTGTCTTCCCGTCCCCACTCGACCCGCACGTCCCCAACGACAACCACCGGCTATGGAAGCTCTATACGAAAGCCAAGGATGCATTACCGCACGGCCAGCGTATCGAGAACTTGACCTGGCGCCTCATGGCGCTCAACATGCACAAGACCGACCTCGACGGCGCCGTGGATGCCGTAGCTGCCGGGTCGGCCGCAGTGGCAGCGGGCCGTGCACCGCGGCGCGCGTCGATTGATACGGGCGCAGCGGCCATCACGTCGTCGTCGTCGGTGTGGGGGCCATACGGTCCTGGGCCATCCACGTCCACGCCGACGACGAGCAGCGTCGCACGAACCGCGGTGGGACCTACCAGCAGCGCGCACGATCGCAAAGTCCTGCGCCGCGCGAACGCGGGAGCTCCAGAGCTCCCCCGCAAGCGTCCCCCGGCCAGGTCACTTGTCCAGCAGCGGGGCCGGCGCCACAAGCACGGCCGAAACCAGGCGCCGGCCACCCTGGCCCGTCCACGCCCTCCCGGACGCCGAATCCCCCTCACCCGCCGCCCCCTGCACTTGAAATCGTCGCTCCGCCGCTGCCGCCGCCGCCGCCGATACCGCACCCGCCGTCGCCGGACCTGATGCCCGACGACGTCACCATGGCCGACCTCGATACGCCGACGATCTCTCTCGATTCGATTGCACAGGCTGCGCGCGGGACCTTGGCTTCGCCGGATCTCGATATCGATGCGTTTGTCGCGCTCACGGCCGCGCGGATCCAGGCCGAGTATGGCGGCGGGGAGGCTATGGAGGGCGTGATGGCGGGCCCGCCGAGAGCCGAGGACGCGGTCTCGACGACCAACGATCCGCGGCGGCTCAAGCGGCCCCGGCACGACAACGAGGATGGTGGTGGCAGCGACGTGCGGAGCGCTTCGATGGCCACGGCTGCGCCGATCGCGTCGGTTGTCCCGCCTCCACCACCATCGACCTCCGCCTCGGGCGCGTCCGGATTGACTCCGGCAACGCATGCAATGGGTCCGGCCAACGCCCATGCACCGCTGCCGCTCCAGGCCCCGCAAAGCGCGCCAATACCGGTCGCGCATCCCATGACCGCGGGACCCGTTCCTACGCCCGTATCATCCGTGCCCGTATCGGCCCCGGTTTCGAATGCTGTCGCCATGCCCGGCCCCGTGTCCGTGTCCGCCCCCGCACCGACTGCTGTTGCTGTCCTCGCGCATCCGTCCGCACCTCCACCTCCACCGTCTACAGCATGGTTGTCGCCTCCAAACCTGACCACATCGACGCCGACAGTCTCGGCACCAGCATCACCGCCCGCTCCTGCATCGGCCCCGTCCTCGCCCGCACCTCCTCCACCCCCACCACCCGCCGCCTCCACGCCATCCTCGTCGTCTTCCTCCTCGACAACCAGATCCTCATCCCGCACCTCGCAGCAAGTCACCTACACGTGCACCAACTGCCGCACGACGACCACCCCTTTATGGCGGCGCAGCGAGAACGGCGACCCGCTGTGTAACGCCTGCGGGCTCTACCTCAAGCTCCACGGCGTGATAAGGCCCGTGCAACTCCGGTCCGATGTGATCAAACGCCGCAACCGGATGAGCAAGAAGGCACAGGCTGCGGCCGCCGTGGCAGCGGCGGCAGCCTCCGCCGACGGCCAACCGGATCCGCGGCAGCAGCAGGCGACACCGCCGTCCGGGATGGGTCAGTCCCCACCGTCGTCGAGTTCACCGATCGCGATCTTGGCCGCGCACGCGCACTTGGCGGGCGCGGGGGTGAGGCTCGCGGCGCCACCGACACCGACCACCCCAACAACCGCCGCTGTCGCGGTCGCACCGACGGTCGCGATCGCCGTCGTCGCCCCGCCATCGATCCCCGTCGCCCTCCCTCCGCCCATGGCGTCCCCGTCGGTCGCGGATATTCGGATCCCCACGTCCCCGCCGTCCCCACCGCCGCCATCACTGCTCGTACAGCCGCCCGTCGTCGTCCCACCACCGTCCACCGACACCGCCGCCGGCGAGACCGTGCCGATCTTTTTCCCGGACGGCCGGCTCGTGCACGTGCCTGTCGCATGGGTCCGAAGGGTGCCCGCGCCGGCGGCTCAGCAGGAGGGGTTGGGGAATGGCGGGGCGTTTACGCCGCCGGCGCCGGCGCCACCGGGGTACATGTGGGTGCCGACGAGCGTGCAGGTGCCGCCGACGGCGCCGGGAGGCGCGGGTGGGGCGGTGTAAAGGTAGAATGGAATTATCAGTTTTGTCTATGGATGGCTTGTGGTCCGCGCTGAGAGGATTTCGTTGCAGAAGCAACAGCTGCGGGAAGCCGAACGACCGCGAACCACGTTGCGGTCGAGATCGGCGCGCTTATCGTGCCAACGCGACGCGGTTTTTGCGGATCGCGCGTGCGCGCGAGTTTGTGTCGAGTTGAACTCCGATCGACGTGCGGTACAAAGCATCAGCCCATCCGCGTCGACATGTGAACGTCACAACGATGGTGACGAGCGAAACAGAATTGAGTGATTGCAACAGCCACGTTCAAATTGAGCGCCTTCAGGTGAAGAAACACGGTCTCCATGGTCATCCTTTATACGCGAACGCGTCCATACTTTTGAATGAGGTGAGAATCAATCAGCAATCAAACAGCAGATGCGACTAGTACTGGACCACAATCGCGCGAAGGAGCTGACGCTGGCGCCTTCGAACGGAAGAACGAGACACGGCGCTGGACAGCGAAAAGTGAATGCAATTGCAATGAAATATGTACAAATTGCGAAACCCATCTGGTGGAAAAATTCAGCCCTCGCCAACAAAACATGCTCGTCCCCCTCATCGACCTTGCGCGACCGCCATGATCAGGCCAACGCGCACAGTTGTGACGCGCGCTTAGAAGCAACCGCCGTGGCTGTGGTCAATCACCTGCGACTGGTCCTGGTGCTGCGCCTGGTAGCCGCCGTCGGCGTTCCACTGCGTCTGCGACTGCGACTGGGCCTGGAACGCGTCGCCGCCATGACCGTGGTCGTACTGCGTCTGACTCTGCGCCTGCGACTGGAACGCGTCGCCGCCATGGCCCCACTGCGACTGCGACTGAGCCTGCGACTGGAACGCGTCGCCGCCCTGGTTGTACTGCGACTGGGACTATCATCGAGAGCGCGCGAGAGAGTGGATGGAGTGAGCGTCGGTGATCGCGAATCGGGTGGAGAGAGCAAATGCGATTGATTGGACGCGTACCTGCGCCTGGAACTGGTCGACCGAGTTATGGCCAGTATGGCCCGACTGGTACTGGCCCTGGCTCTGCGCCTGGTAGCCCGCATCGCCCGAACCCCACTGCGACTGGCCCTGGCTCTGCGCCTGGTAACCGGCGTCGCCCGACTGGTACTGGCTCTGCGACTGGCCTTGGTACTGCGCGCCGTCGTGGCCGGCCTGGTACTGCGACTGCGACTGCGACTGCGACTGGGCGGCGTACGACATGGTGAGGTGGTTGGTTGGTTGGTTGGTGGTGGGGTGGGTTGGATGAGTGCAAAAGATGCAGTGCGATGGTGGTTGGATGTGGGCGCGGCGGGCGACGGTATTTGTAGGTGCGGCGGGTTGACGGTTTGGATGCGTCGCGCGCGAGCGACAGGTCGGATCAGAGCAGTTGGAGGAGAGGTGGGCGTGGTCCGCAGCCTCCTGGCGGGCTGCAGCGGAGCAGTGGATCCAGTCAGAGCGACGTGGCCATGCCTGACGCCCACCGACACGAATCTGACGCGTTTCGGAAACTGGAGCGGGCTGCTCGTGCTGGGCCAAAGGGGTTTGCCTACACTGCACGCGCTGGTCCGCTGCGCTCTCTGTTTTGCACGCGTTTTTGTTGGCAGGCAATTGAGCGGTCGCCAGGGGGACGGGCTGCTGCTGCGCGCAACAGCGCGTCAACCACGATTGGTGCGCCGTCTTTTTGCCTCGGTTACGCAAAATGTGCCGCGGATTCCACAAGCCTAGGGGAGAACCACGCATGCACGCACAACCACGAAACGAGAAACGGAGAAACGGGTCCACAGCCTCACGACAACCATGATCACATCAGCTCGGGCAGCGCCTGGCACGCATTCGGCCTAAAGCGCGGCGATCCGGCGATACTCGTTCAGCGTCGAGCAACTCCAAGAAAAGCACGCAAAAATCTGTGAAGGGACGCCACTCTGATGGACAAGGAACACGCGCTACGGGCCGTTGTCAGGTGTTTCGACACGCTCCTTCCACGCATGGATCGCCGAGATGCACCAGAGAAACGGCGCGCAGACGATCGTCTCGGACGTGTGCGCGGCGTGCACTTCCATCACCATGGTCGCCGGCGAATGCGGGGCGGCCAGGGTCACCGATTGGAATCGTCGTCCATGGGCGTGGTGATCCGGGGCAAGTGGAGGCACAACCTGGCGCCTACGAAACGCACGAACTAGTGCGTCCACCTGGTCCCCCACGCGACACGCTGCGGAGTACCACGCGCGTCACGGTCTACGGCACCATACATCTCCCTCGCGCGCCGGTTTCATCCCAGATTTGAACGGCGTGGATAGACACCATCAACCGCAGCGGCGCTGCGGGCCGGCACGCTCCGCACGCCGCCCATCCCCACATTCGGTGAGCGCTGACCTGATCCTGACCTTTGCATGCACTCACGCCGTCCCGCTCACGACACGTCGCGCGCCAAGTCTGTCGACCCGCCGCACCTACAAATACCGTCGCCCGCCGCGCCCACATCCAACCACCATCGCACTGCATCTTTTGCACTCATCCAACCCACCCCACCACCAACCAACCAACCAACCACCTCACCATGTCGTACGCCGCCCAGTCGCAGTCGCAGTCGCAGTCGCAGTACCAGGCCGGCCACGACGGCGCGCAGTACCAAGGCCAGTCGCAGAGCCAGTACCAGTCGGGCGACGCCGGTTACCAGGCGCAGAGCCAGGGCCAGTCGCAGTGGGGTTCGGGCGATGCGGGCTACCAGGCGCAGAGCCAGGGCCAGTACCAGTCGGGCCATACTGGCCATAACTCGGTCGACCAGTTCCAGGCGCAGGTACGCGTCCAATCAATCGCATTTGCTCTCTCCACCCGATTCGCGATCACCGACGCTCACTCCATCCACTCTCTCGCGCGCTCTCGATGATAGTCCCAGTCGCAGTACAACCAGGGCGGCGACGCGTTCCAGTCGCAGGCTCAGTCGCAGTCGCAGTGGGGCCATGGCGGCGACGCGTTCCAGTCGCAGGCGCAGAGTCAGACGCAGTACGACCACGGTCATGGCGGCGACGCGTTCCAGGCCCAGTCGCAGTCGCAGACGCAGTGGAACGCCGACGGCGGCTACCAGGCGCAGCACCAGGACCAGTCGCAGGTGATTGACCACAGCCACGGCGGTTGCTTCTAAGCGCGCGTCACAACTGTGCGCGTTGGCCTGATCATGGCGGTCGCGCAAGGTCGATGAGGGGGACGAGCATGTTTTGTTGGCGAGGGCTGAATTTTTCCACCAGATGGGTTTCGCAATTTGTACATATTTCATTGCAATTGCATTCACTTTTCGCTGTTCAACATCATGGTGTTTCAAATTGCAGATCGACGGTCACATTTTGATACTTGCTGCGACCTCAGATTCATCACCGGCTATTTCTACCCTTGCGCGACCAAATTCGACACGCACCACCATGATCTTTGCCTTGCTTGTTGCGGCGGAGATACTGAACAGCGTGTCCTTCCACTCTTTGTACCCAAACATTGCGTCGCCTGCGAAATTGACGATCGCGCGACTTTGAGCCCCCTGAGCCCGAGCGTTTCGCCACCAGGGACCGCGAACGATTTGATGGTAATGGTCGAGCAGCTGGCCACGTTCTTGGCTGGGGCAATTGGATTGACGGCACACGAGTTACTTGTGGGCGCAGACTGCACGGTCAGCGCGAGATACGCGAGCAGGAAGGCGAGCGAAACGTGAATGGCAGTAGGTGATGGAAGGGAGGAGAGAGACGGAAATGTCGTGTGTGGTTCAATTTCGGGTCTTTGGAAAAGTTCAGCCGATGGTTCTGTTCATGGTTGCATATGTAGCGTCCGAACAACAGAGCGACTCAACACTGTCAACAACGCTGAAAAATGCCAGAACCCAATCACATGCAGTTGGCGGCTCGACCCCCACCCCTAGCAGATTGATCGAAAAATCATGATATTGTACTCCCTGTGCGTGTGCCTGCTGCTTTCATGAAGCAGTGTGAGCATCTGAAAGCATCCAATATCAGTGCAAGTGTGCCCAACATGGCCTTGGTCTGCTTGAGCCTCCATTCAGCACTGTATCTTGATCAATGTGCACCCACATTAGAATCCAGTGATCCACCAACGGATTGAGATTCTGTAGCATATCAAACGTCCTCGGCGTCCCATTTTGTTGGGAAAAGATGTGGGTAAGGCGTAAGCTTTGACAGCAAAAAGGATCCCGAATCACTCTGTTCAAGAAAAAGGCATCGCCTCCACAGATCGATCGGGTGGGTACCACAAAAACAGAGATCGTAATCAACACCCGTGGCGAGGGTCGAACTCGCGATTTCCGGCTTAGGAGGCCGACGACTTAGCCACTTGTCTACACGGGCATGGCTGCACATCGAAACGGCTGTTCTTGTAAGCACGACCATTCCCAAACACCAAAAACAAGCCATGTTCAAAACTGTCCCTACACACACACACACTCGCTCACTCACACACACAATCCCATCACATCCCCCCCCCCTCTCCCCTAATCCAAACAACCCATCCCTCACGACCCTACACGACCGACTCCGGGAACCGGAAATCCACCACCTTATCCACGCCCTCCCCCGCACACGCATAGACGACCTTCAACCGCAATTTGACCGGACTCACCTTCCCTGGATTCGCGATCCGGAACGTCTGCGCGCCCACTTCGCCCACCCCAAGCCGCGTCGCCGACAGTGGGCCCATTTGCAGTTTCAGCGACTTGGGCACGGCGACTAGCAACTGCAAGTCGGTCACGGGCACGTTCACGCCGCCGCGGTGCGCGAGCGTCGCGTTAACTTGAATGATGCCCGGCGCCGCGGAGGTCGGCGTCAGCTGCACGAGGAGGTGCGCCGATTCGTACGCCAAGTGGGGGACGTCGTATCCACCGATCGACGGGCCAGTGGAGGCCGCGGAGGGGACCAGGGGGCCAGTGTGCAGCGACGCCCGACGGACGGCGGGGGCCATCACAGTGTGCGCGAGGTCCGCGAAGAGGGCGGGTGGAGTCGAGGCCGCAATTGCGGGCGAGGCCGATGCGGGCGTGGGCGCGGAGCCGAGCAGGTCAATCGCGTTGCCACTGCCGGTCGACATCGACGGGATCGCGGGCACCGGGCCGCCCATGAGCAGATCGAGCGGGTCGACGATGGCCTTGGCCGTGCCCATCTTGGGTTCTGCAGCGGGCGCGGCGCCGGTCATGGCGAGCAGGTCGGCCATCAGGTCCGCCACGACGGGGGCGCCGCTGGTCGTCCGGGGCGCAGGCGTCGTCGTCGTCCCGAGCGACTCGAGTAGCGGCAGACCACCGGCGGGCGCGGTCGACTTGCGTCGGCGGGCATGCGAGGTCCATGACAGGCATGCACTCCCAGAGCCCCCGACGCAACTCCGGGTCCAAGTTGAACATATTCAGGTACTCGACACTGCGCTGCTGCAACTCGAGCACCATCGAGGTCCGGTACCGCGCGAGCAATGCCTGGATCGCCTGCACGACCGCGGGCTCATGGAACCGCGCCGCCAACTTCATCAGCGCCGTGATCGCCAATTGCGTGACGACCGTACTGTTCGCAGCCGTCAGGACGCGCTCGAGCAATGCGACCACCTCGGCCTCGTTCGGACCGTCCTCGTCGAGCGCGACCGACCGCAGAGCGTCGGTCGTGCCGTTATCGTCGTCCTCGGCGTCGTCCGGCGCGGGCGCCGCGCCAGGCTGAACCAGGAGGTCGCCGTACTCGCCAATCACCCAGATCCCGGCCCGAACGAGCCCGGCCTGCGAATGATCCGTCTTGAGCAGCGCGTACAACTTGCGTACGACATAGGCTTGCAACTCCGGCGCGTTCGTCACAAGCCGCACGAATTGGGCTACCGTTTCGTCGCGCACGTGCGCGCCGGCCACTTTCATCACGCGGACGAGAGTGTCGAGGTGCCACCGCTGGTTCGGCGCGAACTTATCGGCGGCGGTACAGATGTGCGCGACGACAGTCGGGCGCAGTTCGGCGTCGGCGTCGTCGAGGAACGCCAGCAGTTCGCGGACCATGACGCGCACGTTGCTGGCGACCGTCAGGGCGCTCGCGAGTTCGAGCGCGCGGCGGCGGATCGAGACGTCCGGGTCGCGCAGACATTCGAGGACGGTCGTGCGGTGCCGGAGGACGGCGTTGCCGTCCACTTGCACCGTCGCGAGCAAAGTCGTGAGCGCTGCGTACCGGACATTGTTATCCTTGTGCGCGAGAAACCGGCCGAGGATGTTGATCGCGAGGACGCGCAGCGTCGAGTCGGCATCGATTGCGAGCACCGTGCGCACCGTCTCGTACAGCACGGCGTTGCCGACATTCTTGGACCCGTCCATGGTCGTCGCGACTTGCGCCAACACATCAGCCATGGCCTCGGTCGCGGTCGCATTCCCCGCGCCGAGAAGCCGCAGCACGCGCAACAGCTTGACTTGCAGGAACGGGTCGGTGATACCCGACACGTCGTGCTCGGGCGAGTACCCCGTCGTGATCAGCTGTTTGAGCGCCTTGACGAGGCTCGGCACGGCCTTGCGGAACTCGATCAGGGTCGCGGGTTGCTGCGCGTAGAGGAGTTCGAGCAGCGACAGGCCCGCGAGAAGCGCGCCGTGGTTGCGCTCGCTGAGCAGCGACCGCGCACGCGGCATGAAGATTTCGTGCAAGTCCGGCGCGCGTTTCAGGACACGGACCGCGCAGAGCGCCGCCTGTCGTGAGCGGAGAGGGTGGTGGTCAGGCCGTGATGACATGGAAAATGAAAAAATCATCGAGCGAGAGTGCAGATAATGCACACAACGCAAGACTGCGTACTTTTTTGCGAATCAAACTGTTGGAGCTGCCGAGCAACTTTTCGACCTCGGGCGCGAGATCGCGCGCCATGGCCTCGGACGCGACGTTAGCGAGCGTGACGAGCGCCATACCGACGACGTACATGTTGGGGTGGTTCAGGTCACTATATACCGCACACAACCATCTGTCAGTCCACGACCCATGTTCCTCACCCATGCTCAAAAACCCACGTACTTTTTCAGCGAGTTCGTGACCAACGTCAACGTCTCCGAATGTTCGTCCAACAACAGCATGATCCCGAGGTACCCGAGCCGCTTATCTGCGAACCGCGACGAGGCCACGAGCTTGACGCATTCCATTTGCCCGAAATGCGCCGGGTAGCCCAGCATATACATGTAGAGCAGCTTGGCGACATGGTGGTGCCGGTGGCTCGACGAGACCGAGTCTTTCAGGGCGGTGCGAATCGATGCTGATTCACGCGCGATCAGGGCACGCTCCTCGGCTGCCGTCTTGCAAGCACGGATTTTCTTGATAAAGTCCTTGAGCCGCAGAACCATGGTGCGTGCGGTGGAGAGGAGAGGGGCTACCAGGGCGCGAACGGGTCAACCCGGGAGTGTAGGGTGCAGTGGCGCGGGTCGTGCGAGCGACGAAGAGACTGAACGCCGCGTCCGTTCACCGGATCAGCGCGAGGTCGGGAATCAAAATCGGCGCGGGTGCCGTGAGCTCAGTATAACAGGCGAGAGCGTTTTCGCCGGACGTGATTGGCGCGAGTGCCGCGTGCGGTTCGAGCAGGTCGCACGGAATATTGACCAGGTGCTGATCCTCGTGGGGGAACGCGATCGGGCTGGTGCTGGTCCTGGCGAGACTGCTCGGGCGGTTGCTCGTGCTACTGCCGTCGCGGTTCGTGCTGCTGCTGGCGCTGGTGCGGTTTCTGGCCGGTGCTGGTCCTTTGCCGTTGGTGCTGGTGCTTCGCTGTGGGTCTCCCGCTGTTGCTGGTGCTGGTATTGACGATGCCGCTGCTCTTGCTGTTATTGCCGTTGCTGCTGCTGCCTCGAGCGAGCACGGGCACGACACGGCGGAATGAAGAGAAGGAGCAAGCCCGCGCGGCTGGCTGTGCGCTCCTCCGCGCGCCCATGTCCGCGCGCGACTCTCTCTCTGCGCTTGATGATGGTTTGATTTTTGACTTGTTCACTTGCTGCTCATCACCACAACGGGACGGTGGCGCCGGCAACGCAAGAGCAGAGGCAACAGTAAACTCTGCCCCACTGACTGCGCCGCCCACGTGCGCCTGCGTCATTCACGACGCGCCGCACTGCGAGACACGGTGCGAGACGCGACGCCCAACCCACTATATGACGTCAGCGAGCCACGTTGTATTTGCTTTCTCGTTCAGTGTTTTTTTCAAAGCGCGCAACCGCATCTTCTCGTCTCCAAATTCCCCGGCTCAGCAGCCTATATACACGCCCATGGCGCCGTGGCGATCCACTCCCCAGCCTAAAATACCAATCTAAAACCTGACCGAGCCTGGCCCGAGACCTGCTCGTTGGCTGTCCATCCTCTCCTGCCTACTTCAAACCACTCCCGCCGAACCGAGCGCGACCACCGCCGCATGCAGCGCGCGCAACTGCAACATCATCCAGACATTCGCGCACACGAGCACCGCCAGGATCGCCACGTGTGCCGTATCCGCCCTCGCCAGGCCGTTCGCGCGCCGTGCGAGCGACGCCGACCGCGTCGGGAAACATGGGCGACTCGCGCCCACCGCGCTCGCCGCCGTACTCGGCGGCGGGGTGGGCAGTGGTTGCGCCGCAGCGACCGCCACGGCCGAGTTGCGCGCCGGTGGCAACGCCGGCGGCGGGGTCGCGGGCAACGGCTTATCGGCTGACTTAGTCGAAGACGCCGTGATCGATGGCGGCTTACTGGACGGCTTGAGAGTCGCGGCCAGTTCGCGCACGCGCGCATCCAAAATCTTCCAGTGCCGCTTTTGCCCATCGACGACGCCGGACTCGATCGCCGACTTGATCCAGCACGACTTGACCCACTCGACCTTCACCGAGACCGTCACTTTCGTCCCATTTGGCGCCGGCAAAAAGCACACGCGAATATGCACGTTGAACGCCGACCCGGAGGGGACGACGGGCGTGGAAGTCGCCGTATGGACCGCCAAGCACGCGTTCGGGTTGCGGGGAGCGGCGAGTTCCTCGGTCGTGATGACCGGCGTCGATTTCGGCGCCATCGGCACGTTCAGTTTCAGCGGCATCGTGTACTTGGCCGTCCGCCCCGAGTCGCACCACGGGGGTAGGACAAAGTCGACGCACTCGTTCTCGCTTCCCGTCATGAACCGCGTCATGAACGCGTCCTTGTCCTCGTACAGGTACGCGAATGCTTGTGCCGGGGTTAAGTTGGGCCAGGTTGTCGAGAGTACGGGCGTCGGGTAGTGTCTGCACCGGCACGTGGCCGCCGGGACGGCCCCTGGGGTAGGGCCGGGTTGGTCGAGGTCCGCCGACGACAGCGCGTTGCGCAGACTCTGCGCGTCGTGCACGGCGTTGGGCGGTGGGCACAGCGACGAGTCCGACTGCGCGCGCGCGGTCCGCACCCCTGCAGGTGCGGCGACGACGGACGAGTCCTCAATCACCGTGCCCAATTCCGCGGGCGCCGGCGGCCGGTCGTCCCACCCCCACCCGCCATCGTTGGCGGCATACGCCTCCCTCGCGCGTCTCAACGACGCTGCGTCCGACCCACTCCCCGTCGACGAGACCGTGGCTCTCCGCGGTGGCAGCAGCGGTCTCGCCGCATCGATTCCGTGCGCGGACGAGCCCGCGGCCGTCGACTCGCACGATTCGGCGCGCGAGATCGGCAACGACGTGGATTCCATAAGGTCGTCGAGTTCGTCGTCGTCGTCGACCGAGATTGACGCACCGGCCGCGGCAAGCGTCTCGTTCGGGTCGGCGTCCCTATTGTGCCGGCGCGACCGGCGGTGAAACGTCGGGAACCGGTGCCTCCGTCGGCGGCGCGAGGAGTCGTCGTCGGTCTCCGACGCGTTCGGCGTCGTCGGTGGCAGGACCAACGGCGGCGCGTTCGGGCACTGTTTCCTCCACAGTGCGGCCATCAAGTTATACGCGAGCTCGCGGAACAGAAACGACGCAAACAGGTACTTTTGCGCGCTCGTCGCGACTTCAATCGCGTTCGGGAAAATCAGCGCCGTCGACCGCTTTTCGAGCGCGGCCATTTCGGCCCACGGAATGACGAGCGACGTGACCCACCCGAAAATCACCGAATGGAAACACAAGTGCTTGGTCGTCAGATACAGCCGCCCCTGAACCAGAATCTCCTTTTGCAGCGCGCACGCGAAGTCCTCGATCAGGTACTCGTCCGGCGGTAAGTGTTTGAAGAGCGCATGGAACGCGGCGTTCTTGGACTGTTTGGCGACGAGCGGGATCTCCGGGAGAATCGCGCCCGCGGGCATCGGCGCGAGTAGCGCCGCGTTGGCGGTCGCGTTTTTCTGGTCGACGGTCGTTGCGCGCCGGCGGCGCGACGAGGTGGAAGACGGCGCGACGGAGTGCATCACAAGCACGTCGTCGCTGTCAGACGACGACGATCCGGCGGTGGCGGACGCGACCGAGGCCGCGTGCGCGGCGGCCGACATCATCGAGATCGGGATCGTTTTCGCGCGGCCGCGGTTCGATGCGGATGCGGCCATGGCGGCAGCGGTAGCGGCGGCCACGGCGGCGGCGGACGTGGACGTGGAGCCGGATGCGGCGGAGAGCGTGGGGGACGGCGGGCACTCGGCGGGGATCAGGTGGCCCCCCGGCGACTGCACGGCGAGCGACGGGAACGGTTCGAGCAGGTCGGTGCGCAGCGGCTGTCGGCGGGGCGGGAGCATCGGGGAGGAAGGGAGCGACCCGGCGCGCAGTCTTGCGCTTTCGGCGTGGGCCGTCGTGGCGGTTGTCACTTGGTCCATGGTGACGGTGGTGATGCGAGTTGGTCGAGGCTTGGTTAACGAGTCGAAGCGCGGCGGGCGCGCCAGTGTTTATGTAGCGCCCGTGGGTGACGGCACCGAGTGACGTGCTGGGCGAGATCGCACGGCGGCGGGCCAGGGACTTGGTTCGCAACGGCACGCTCGTGCCGGACAGGCGTCGGTCCGGCCCGCGGACCTGGCGCGTCCTTGGGCGAAACGTTGCGTCGGCCGGTCGACTGGTGGGTGGAGATGGTAGTTGCTGCCCTGTCAGGATCCTTCTCGGCCCGCAGGCCGCAGCCGGTCCCGGGTAGGCGTGCAGGTGCAGGTGAGGCGCGCGCCCTGGCAATGCGGCGCGTGCGGTGGGAAACGATACCCGGGCAACGAGCAAGCAAGCTGGTGGCGAACGACAACGACAGGGCCGGCAGAATCGCCGTTGCCAGGGGGGCGACAGCGTGCGTGGCGCCGGATCGTGTTGCAGCCGCGGCAGACCCGACAGCGCGCTGACCGACGGCCGCAGCACAGTCGACCCGGCGGTGACTCGCTCGCGCGCGCAGGGGGAGCGAGCAAACGAGAGAGATCGCCTGTCGGCTTGGGCGGGGGTGCGTGGTGCGAGATGGTGGGATCGTGCGGGGGTCGCACCGTCGAGTCTCGGCGAGCTAAAAGCCGGGCCGAAGGGCGCGGCGTGGGCGGATCAGATGCGATTGCAGCAAGTTGGTCGGGTGGAAGAGGACCAGGGAGCGCGCGGGGGCGCCGGCGTCGTCAGGTCGAGCGCCGCCGTGTGCCATCGTCGTGGAGGTGGTCGTGCGCAAAGGGAGCGAGCGCGCGGGGACGCCGGCGCTGTTTGGCGAACGCCCAGGCGCGCGTCACGCCCACCGAAGTGTCTCGCGTCTCGCGCCTCTGGCCAACCTGCCTTCCTGCTTCTCCACCTTCCCCGCCCTCGTCGTCGGCCGTGCTCCCGCGACGATCGGCGCCCGCACTCCATACTGCACCAAGCCAGCCAGCCGCACGCACGCACCATCACCATGCCCCCGCCCACCGCCGCGCGCGCAACTCCCACCGCAGCCGGCAACGGCCTGCCCGAGCCCGCCCGCTTAGGCGCTGCGGCGCCCGCATCCGCGCGCGCAACCTCGGCCTCGGCGCTCAACGTCCCTTCTCCGTCGTCATCCGCCTCGATCCGCGCCGCGACGCCCACCGCGTCGGTCACGCATACGCCGCGCGCCGCCGCCCCCGCCACCACTTCCAAGCCGAACCTGTCCCCCACCACCACCGGCATCGCGTCGTCCCCCGCATCGAGATCGGCGCATACATCCGCGACCCACCTGCCCGCCACCAACCCGCCGCGGAAATCGTCGACGAGCATCGCCAAATCAGCGCATAATCTCTCCACCGGTCCATCCGCGCCCGCCAATCCCGCTCCTGCGCCCGCGGTTCCCGCTCCAACCGCGGCGGCCGCCGTACCGACAATGGCGACCCCCGGCGACCCGCCCGCAATCGACCCGCTCGCCGTCGTCACCGGCAACTTGCGCATCGCCTGGGCGGCGGATACGGGCGGCGCACACGTGCATTGCGCGGCCTTCAGTCCCGCCGGGGACTTGGTCGCGCTGGGTCTCGCGACGGGCGCCGTCACCACGTTCCACCTCTCCACGGGGAAACAAGTGCGCAAACTCGTGCGAACCGACGCGGAACTCGCTGTCCCATGTACCGCCGTCGCCTGGCGCCCGGACGCGTCCGGCACCCTCGCGGCCGCCTTCCCTGACGGCCGCGTCACGTTCTGGCACGCGACGTCCGGGACCCCCCTTGGTGCGGGAATCGACGAAGGCGACAACCAGATCTTTGCCGCCGAATACTCCCGCGCCACCCATTCTGGGAACCCCGGCATCCGGCTCGCCACGGCGGGCTCCGACGGCACCGTCCGGATCTATGCGGACCCGACCGACTCGCCCCGCACCTTGACACACGAACTCGTGCACGGCGCGCGCGACGCGCACGCGGCCGGCCACTCGAACCGCGTCTTCTGCCTCCGGTGGCACCCGCGCGATCCGAATACGTTGGCCTCGGGCGGATGGGACTCGACGATCCAGATCTGGGATTTGAGCTCGGGTACCGCCGTCCGCGCGATTTACGGGCCGCACATTTGCGGGATCGCGCTCGACTGGGACGAGGCCGGGAGTAAGTTGGTCGCGGGGTCGGCGCGCCCGCCGCGTCGTGGGTTATTGGGTGCAGATGGGAGGGCGGTCAAGACGGACGCGTCGGATCCCCCGCCGCTGGCGCTCTATTCCCCGACGGCGAGTGGGGGGATGGTGGAGCCGGTGCCGTGGAGTCTTGCGGAAGACCGGAGGGTGAATAGCGCGTGTCCGTTGTACGTGGCGCGGTTTTCTCCCGGAAACAAGTTTTTGGTCGCGGGGGGCGGGGGTGGGGGTGGTGGGGTGAATGAGTTCAAGGTGTTCAGTTACGCGACGCGCCGGTGTGTTGGATTGGTCGGGGGGTTGCCGGGGGCCGTGTTTTGTGCGGACGTGACGAGGGATGAGCGACGGATGGTCGTGGCCGGCGCGTTTCGGACCGTGTATGTGTGCGCGATTGATGCGGCGGCCGCGCCGCAGGAGATTGTGTACTGATGGCGCCGCGATTGGGTGGAGAAGGGCGCGCCGGCGAGGGTGGAGAAGGTGGGGGCGACTCGTGGGTGGAGAGGGACTGGAGGATGGATGGAGGGAATATCGTTGTTGGGTGGGTCATCTAAACGCTGGTGCGATTCTGCAAAGCCAAAGGAAGAAAGCAAGATATGACAAGAAAGCAACACCAAAAAACCAAGACACGTCCAACAAGAAAAATTGGTCGGGGATAAAAGGAGCAAACACGCTGGCCCTCCATCACGCGAATGGACCAGCACAGGCCCATGGCACGCGTTGCGACGGACAAACCCACCGAGAACCACCCTCCGCACCAACACAACTCACAGCATCTCGCGCATGTATGCCTGGTTCTTGCGCTCACGGTACTTGCGCATCATGCCGGGCGCGACAAACACGCCGACCGCAGCCACGCCCACGACCACGAGCACCACGACAATAATCGTGCCGACCGACGTGCCACTGGACGTCGACGTCGACGACTCTTGCGTGGTCCCACTGCTCGAGGAGGAAGAACTGCTGGCGGCGTCGCTGCCCGTCAAGATCGACGACCCGGCCGTATATTTATCGGGCTTGGCGCCGCCGTCGCACTCCTTGGCGTTGCTCGGGAACAGGTCGGCCGCAGAGCACGTGCCCGACGGTGTCGTGTACCCGTCGTCAATGTGCCGGATGAACCGCGTGGCGTAGGTGTGCTGCGCGGGCGGGTAGAAAATGGAGATCAGGTCCTGATGCAGGACGTTGACGAGCTGCGTAGATTCGGTCGGGAAGGCTATCATCGGCGGACCGTCACGTCAGTCTCCGTGCCCCCAGTCCTCCATCACGCACATAAACGTACCGTTGGTCCCGTTGGTCGAGTGCCGGCGATCGGCCAAGTAGATCTTGCGGTTCCGCACAAACATGTAGGGCGTTTCACTGACCGAACTGATCCCAAACATCTTGAGCCACGACGACAAGTTCAACTCGCCGTCGCGCGCTGTCACGTCAATCACGGCATGCGAATTCTTCAAGACCTCCATCAACTGCGTCTGGTCGACCTCCGACCGAGCTGCCATTGGCACGGCGCCCGCATCTGCCAACAGCGTGCGCACGTACGCGCCGTTGCTCACGGCCCACGCGTTCTCCGAGATCTTTTCGATCCAGGCAATAGTGGGTTTCGGGTCGGCCGAGGCGATCTGCGCCTTGCGGCATGAGTACTGGTCGGCCATGCGCTGGTACGTGGTCGCGGCGTCAAGCTCCCTGTTGAAAAAGTAGGACACGAACTTGAGCCACTCGGCGCGCTACAAGTTCGCATGTGTGCAACATCAGCTGTTTGATTTCCGCGGGGACTCGAGACCCAAGTGCAAACAGCAACGCACGTTGAGCGGCGCCGCGTCGACCGCGGCCGCCGAGAACGTAGCCGCCTTGGTGTCGGTATCGTCGACGGTACTCGTAAACACGACGTCGTACTTCGCGTCGTTGTTGAGTTCCGCGGGCGAGTTCGGGATGTAGCACGGGTCGACGACCTTGCCGAGGTCCTGCACGTACTTGACTGAGTTGGAGACGCCGAGCATGGCGAGTGCCGGCAGGACCGCGTGGTTCTTGACGGCGACGGACGACACGGGCACCTGGATCACCTTGGTACCGGACACGGACGGTTTGGCCGTGCCACACAGGTAGAGAGCAAACTTTTGGCCGGTCTTGCCGTTGGTCACGACCTTGTAGGTCTTGAAGTACTCGACGGAGAAGCCCGACGACTTGTCTGTGAGGTGTACGCGCGCATGAGCTACGGGAACACGATGCGATACGACGCGACGTGACGGCAAAGGACGCACCGACGGTCGTTGGGAAGCCGTCAAAGTAGTCTTTGCTCGCCTCGACGTTGGTCACACAGTCCGGCAGGGCCGTGGCGGCGAGGGCCGTCGTCGCGAGCATGGCGACGAGCGCGAGAAGGGCCAACAGGCGGCTTGTAGAACCGACCATGGTGATGATGGTGATGGTTGCTAAAGATGCTTGGAATGGAGCTGGGCAGGTTGGGACGCGCTGGTCGAGGGACATGCAAGGGCAGCAGGTTGCAGCAGGTTGCAGCAGGTTGCAGCAAGTCGGGGCAATGACGAGCTTGGCGGTCGTGCTGGTTGTTGTCGCCGGAAAATACTCGCAAAGAGCGCAGCGCAGGAGCGTCGGTCGGTCCGATGGCCGGTCAGTTGTTTGGTCGGTAGGTGGAGGATGGAGCAGGACCAAGGTGGAAGAGTGCAACGTTGGGGTGGCAGTGGTGGCATGGCTCCATGGCATGGCCCGGAGGCAACGTAATGGGGCAAATGAGGCATAATGCGTGGCATTTGACGCATGTTTCTGCGTTTCGGACGTCTCCGCGACAAAGCCCTCGCGAGTCGCTGCGCTTACTGCGCCACATCTGGGCACCGGCTTCCGCCCGGTTACGCCACCAGGGCGGATCAGGGCGCAGCTTTCGCCCGCTTTCGCTTTCTCGACGCGTGCCACCAACTCACCCACCAGACGATGATCCGATGTTGCACACCATCGTCCTCGATCGAGCACACGAGCCCTCCCCGACCAGCCGCAACGCTTTCTCCAACAATGTGCGCGCGATATCCTCGCGCGTGCACCCGGCCGCCGCCCCCGCCAGTACCGCCGTTGAGCTCTTGCTGCAAGATGACCTGCACGGCTAGTCCACCATTGGAATCCTCGATATCTTGAACACGAATCTGCCGCATCACCACTCAAACTATCCATTTCTGGGTGGAGGAGGCGCCCCAGCGCCGTTCGAGCGTAGCTGCTTCGTGAAATGGACCAATCACCCACGTCCACGCCGCCCTTTGCCCGCCGCGCGCCTGGGGCGCGCCATGGTTCGCCGACGCCATGGTTCGCCAACGCCGTGGGCGACATACTCGACGAGGCGTCACGAACCACGGCCGATTGAAGCCCAACCACTCGCTCCGTGCACTCGCTCTCTCCCGTACGCGCCCGTCCAGCCATGGCGACCACCTCCGCGCGCCGCGGTCGCGTACGCGCTTGCTCGCCCTGTCGCTCCTCCTTGCGCTCATTTCCATCACGTCCGCCGCGACGATCCACCGTCTCCCGCCGCGCTCCCTGCCGCGCAACACGGGCATCGCCGTGCGCCGGAATATTGTCGAGTTCCAAGCCTCTCCGGCCCTGCTCGACCCGCCCGGCGACGCAAGCTCCCCCTCCGCCGCAATCGCGCGTTCAGCTCGTTTCTCGCGCAGTCTGGTCTCAACGAGGACGTGGCCGTGCAGCGCACGTTTGCGCACGTCTTCAATGGCGCAGCTGTCGAGGTCGTGAGCGACGAGATGGTGGAGGTGTTGGCGGCGGCACCGAACGTCAAGGCCGTGTTCCCAGTCGTCACGCACCGGCTTGATCCGCAAGAGATGGCGGTGGCCGGGAGGAAAGGCGCGAGTCCGCAGCTCGTGTATGCGAATAATATGACGCAGGTCGGCCAGGTGCATGCGAACCTCGGGGTGACGGGGAAGGAGGCCAAGGTCGGCGTCATCGATACGGGTACGGCTGAGTTTCTGGTTCGCCATGCGGGGAGATTATATTCTGACGGTGTTCCTGGTGGTAGGCATCGACTATCTC